>CM077228.1:19981820-20146820 GCA_039654775.1 Spinibarbus caldwelli | reverse complement strand
CAACTGGAATGACAATCCTGAATTTCAGAATAGCAGTTAAACAGGGAACGTTCCCCTTCAGCATGAGGCTGTTACCCAAAATAGTTCACTACACTTGTGTGTGAAGAAAAATGAGTTGCTACATACTAGAAAATTCACATTTGCTATGTGTGAATGTTTTGGAACAAAAAAAAAAAAAAAAAAGAAAAGAAAGAAAGAAGAAATCTACTAAATGAAGTGAATCATTATAAACGTGGAGTCAATATGATTCACTTAATTCATTTGCTAAAAACATACAAACAACAGTCATGTTTGAACTAGTTTTCCAGTTGTTTTGAACTAGTGTTCCAGTTTCATGACTATTTGGGTAAGGAGAGACTTTAAAGAATTATTTTTCCTGATACTAGCAGCACATTTCACAAAATAATGGGATGGTAAAAACATTTCTTGAAAAAAAAAATAATAATAATAATAATTAGGCGTATAATTCTGCATCTTATCAGGTTTTGACACATAAATATTCACAATGAAATCCAAAAAGAAGGATTTCATAATTAGCTTTGTGCTTTTTTGTCACTATCTTTGGGCAACTCTACCAGGTAATGATTAAATATGATGACTGAATATACATGTTAATGGAAAAACATAATAAAGCATCACCAAATCAACAGAAAATTACCAAACATCCATACAATGTTTTAAGACACAAAATAATAACGGCATCTGTGTTTTTGACCACTGGGCTCTTATTTGAGAGCAGCTGCTCAGATTTAAATGTAATGAAGCACGTTGAGACCTATGAGGTTCATTATACACAATGGTGCCCATCTATCGTGCTTGTGCCAGGGCAAAAAAAAAAAAAAAAAAAAAAAGAGAGAGAAAGTGAGTGAGAGAAAAGAGAACGAGAAAAGGCCAAATAACATGAACGCTGCACAACATGCTTCGCATGCCTGAGCACACCATTTCCATGCAAGAAATGTGGTTTTCCGCAACAACACCGGCCCCTGCCACCTGACGGGCATGGCAAAGATAACACGCTGCGAGTATTTGCACAGCAAAGTTCATGTTAAAGATATATGCTTATAAAAGTTAGATCCAACAGTAAGAAAATCATTAACATGTAAACATTGAGTGAGAGCTCAGAGAAGAAAGAAGAGAAAGAGATAAGAAATGACAGAAGAAGTCTACTTCAAAAGTTATTTACAACAGTCTGTTTGCGACTGGTGATTTGTTAGCCTTTTCCTGGTCTGAGGAAGAGGAAGCTGCTCTGCTGTTCTGAGACAGGGCGTAATATCGTCAGCTCATTTTTTTTAGCCTTTCCTTACCTTCAAATAACTATCCCTCTTTTCACAGTTAACCAGAAATGCGAAGTTCATTCTACAATGTGGCCATCAGAAACAAGCTAGCCAGGCATTGAGAGACAGAGAGTGAAACTGAGAGACATCCTGACAAGGAATGCCTGTAATGGAAGTAAACATGTTCTCAGAACTCTGTCTAACCATGTTGTCCATCTACAGCCCCCATAGTGCAAAGAGAAAGGGACATAAAGAGCTGAGAGCTGAGGAAAACTTCATCTCATTGAGTGATTGAGAAAGCGATACTGAGATACTGCAAGGCTCACTCCTGGGCCCATTTTAGATCTGAGTTTGCAGCGGGTGTCCTGGGGGTGTGTACGGAGGGGGAGCGGGAGACGGCTTGATTCCTCTGGTCCTCATATAGGATAGGAACTGGTCTGGGATCTCTGCAAGAACGTCTTTGGCCAATCGGGCCATGCTGAGGATGTGATTCCCAGTGCGATCAATGTAGTCTCTGAATGGAACAAACTGCAAAAGAAAAAAGGTATACCTAAGATGAAACTAAATTATATTAAAATTGAAATTTCATATTTATTTTCATATATTCACAGTATGTTATTTTGTTTTCTGTGCAGTATTTATTTATTTATTCATATAATTAAAAATATGGCTCTTCATCTTTTGTTCAAAATTCTCAGCATATAGTTCAGGGTTGGAACAACATGACGGTGCATAAATTATGGAAATAAAAATTTTTGGTTGAACTATTTTTTTAAGAAAATGACAAGAATAACTTGACAGCAACCTGCTATTAACTTGAATTATAAACAACAAACCAGATTTTTTTTTTTTAAGATTTTAGTTTTTCTAGTTTTAAAATATCACACCAGTCTCACAGTGTTATTATAGGTTTGAGTGATTGCTGTTAAGAATGTTCAAATATAATGTTTACATTCTTATTTCAACAATATAGTAGTGGGTAAGTTAATGTTATTTAATACAACAGTTACATATTGCAATATTAACAATTTCAAAATTAAAAAAAGTTAATATACTGTATGTAATATATCACATGTCAGCATGCTAACATTTTGTAATTCAACACACACATTAGCAGTATATAAACAAATATGATACAATGGCAAAAAGTATGTAATAACACATTTAATAACACATATGAAAGTTGTGATTTTGTAGAAACGGGCCAAATTTGAGGAATGTTACAAAATACAATTTAACTTCCATGTAAAGTAGATTTTATGGTATAAACACACTCTTTATGTTGACTTTCATCAGGTGAAAACAATCTGAAGCAGGTCTCACATTTATCTGCATTTCTGTGAGAATTAGCAAAGCTGAAAAAAGCAATTAGCCTGAAATGAGGGCACAGCCATCGAATGCTCAGCATGCCAATCAACTCAAACGCCTTTGAGACTGAGAGCCAAATTATCCTAAGAGATACGGCTGCTTCTGAGAGCACTACACAGCCGTTTAGTTATGAAAAACTGGGCTTTTAAGTACATGTTGGCCACTGGGAAGCCAGATCCACTGGAATCTGTGCGTACGTGATGGCATAGTTAATTGGACAAGCCTCCCAAGCCACCCATGATAGCTGATCATGCACACTGCCTGTTAACACGCTTCCTAACAAGTGTGGAGCGACCCACACATGATGATGACTACCTCGCCAAGAACTATAAGAAGAGAAGGAGGAGCACAGAAAGCATTAAGAAATGACATTTGAAAGAGACTGAGAGAACTCCGTTCTTAGTTGCATAAAGCAAGCACAGTTGGAGCAGAACTCAGAATGCTAATATACATTTCAGATTATTACATTTCATTATAAAGACATTTTTAATGTTACAAAACGGTCCAGTTTCCAAGAAATGCTGTTCTTCTGAACAGTTTATCAGAGAAACCTGAGAAACACAACTGAGCACAACTGTTTTCAATGTTGATTTCTTAAGGATCATGACTGAAATAATGGTTGCTGAAAATTAAGCTTTGCAATCAAAGGGGGGAAAAACATTTTAAAATATATTAAAATAATAATAATAATAATAATAATAATAAATATAGCTGCAAGCAGCGATTACCGGGGTTCGAGCCTTAAGGTGGTGTAATTTTACAGTCTAGGCCAACCTGGATGTATAGCTGACAGTTAAACACATTGAAAATGGACAATAGGCTCAGACACAGACACACACAGACACACACAGACACACACACACACACACAGAAATGAAATGGTTAAACTATCATATGAATAATCAATAAGCATTCTTACACACACTCACACACACACACACACGGACATACATGCACACAAATTTTCTTGCAGATATAGACATTTGAAATAAATGATAGGTGACAAAATACTTATTGCAAGTATTCTCTTTTTAAGAGTTCATATGTTATTTTCAGGTTTTATTGTAATCATAATCTGGCATATTTGTAAAAACTGATATGTCTGTATGAACTAAATGGTAAACTTTGATTTAATGTGATTTTAAATGTTATAACAGTGATTTTATAATGTTTTATGAACAATACTGTTTTATTTAGCTGAATGAGCCCATTAGTGGTCTTCGACTGCCATCTAGTGGCAATAAATTGCAATTTCTCATACAACACTCTGTTTTTAACCTTTATGAGTATTATAGTGTTATTTATTGCCCGATCTCTCTTAAATTGTGCATGCTTGTTTATGTCAGGAGCCTGCCCTCACTGTGTTGTCTGTCTTGTCATTGTTTCATGTCTCTATGTTTGTTTTCTGTTTGAGCACATGGCTTTGTCTTTGTTGTTGTCAGCCATGTGCTCCTCCTGTCCTGCCTCCTTGTTACTTGTTGCCACGCCCCCTTGTTTAGTCCTCGTTTGTCTGAGTTCTGTCACCTGTCCCTCTCGTTCTCTCTTGTTTGTCTGAGTGTTGTTACCTGTTCCTCATGTTCTCCTGTCGCTTCATATTGTTCTCTTTTTCCTTCTTGTTTTATGTTTGTCCAAATGCAACCTAGATAGCAAACTTTGTCAGGCCCAGCTCTGGGCCACAACCTTGCTTAACTTCTGGCCCAATTCTGGCTGGATCCCCAGCCCAAAACTGGCCCACACACTGAAAACCGACTCAAACAATTTCTTCTGGCACAGATGCAGCCCACGCCCTGTAAAATGACTCTTATTTAATGATGTGGCCCAGATCTGGCCTGTATACTGTAGAGTGACTTCTGTCATTTTATGTGTCCCAGATCTGGCTGAGACTCGGCGTGGTCCCCGGGCCAAACGAATGAACGTGGTGTGATTATTGTCGAGACTGAGCCGACAGTGCCGCATTTCAGCCAGAATCGGCCCGAGTGTGCTTCCTATCTGGGAAATGTTCAACATTTTTTTTTTTTTTTGATAATTATTGACGTAGAGAGTCTAGAGAATAGTATGGCACTTTTCTCACAGACACACACACACACACACACACACACAGAAATGAAATGGTGTGTGTGTGTGTAAGCATGCTTACTGATTATTAATATGATAGTTTAACCACACTCAGACACACACATATACGGACATACATGCACACACATTTTGTTGCAGATATAGATATTTGAAATAATTGATAGGTGACTCAAAATTTATTGCAAGTCTTCTCTTTTTAAGAGTTTATATGTAATTTTCAGGTTTCATTGAACTTATAATCTGGCAAAATTGTTATAAGTGATATATCTGTATGAATAAAATGGTAAACTTGAATTAAATGTGATTTTAAATGTTATATCAGCGATTTTATAATAACTTCATAAGAAAACCTATTACTGTTTTAGTGTTTAAAATTTTTTTTAAACTAATGGGCTAAAACACTAATTTTTTAGTGTTTTAGCCCATTAGTGGTCTTCCGCTTCCATCTAGTGGTTAGAAATTGCAATTTGTCATACAACACTGTGTTTTTTAAAGTTTATGACTGTTTTAGTGTTATTTTTTTGCCCAGTCCCTCTTATATTTTGCATGCTTCTTTAAAATAAAATTATGCACCATTTTACCCAGTTGTGACAGAAGATGTGGGGTTTCTTTTAGGATTTACAGGCCTTTGGGTAGCCTATGTAAAGAACATATTATAAAATGACAGTTTTATAGTTGTTCAATTGCACATTTTCAACGTTTTTTGATAATTATTGACCAAGAGAGTCTACAGAATAGTACTGCACTGATTTCATTGATTTTGATTATAAAAGTCATGTCTAGTTCACTAGTTCTAGTAGGTTTTTAAAAATAATCTTAAATATTTAATGAACAGTTTGATTGACAGCATTGGTCCCAGAGGCAAAGTTGTTCAGAATGAGGAGATTTATCATATGATATGAAGATCTAGTGTTTGTGTGAATATATGAACATGTTCTACAATTTGAGGTCATTTTATGTACAAATATTGTGTTTTTGAAGACTTTTTTAACTGTTATAGCGCCACCTATTGTCCGATCTGCATGAATCTTCGCATGCTTGTTAAGAGTCATATGCCCCATGTTTTCACCAACTTTTGTAAAGTTTCAAGTTTTTGTTTAGGTTTTATAGGCTTTTGCGTATGTGTGACCATGCCCCCTTTTTAAATGAGCCTATTATAGCTAACCAAAAGACAAAATTCAACATTTTTTTGATAATTATTGATCTAGAGAGTCCAGAGATTATTACTGCAGTGGTTTGATCGAGATTGAGCAAAAAACCAGAGACTAGTTCGCAAAAGTAGGTTTTACACATATTTCCGAATAATTAATGAACGATTTGATTGACAGCAATGGTTCTTGAGGCAAACTTGTTCATTATCAGGAGATCTATCAAATGATATGCATATTGTGTGGATGTGTGAAACACCACGTGATTACAGAGGGCATAAATCTCGTTAGCGCCAACTAGTGGCCGATTTCTTTCAAAATTCTTACAGACCTTTAGGGCCATGAGTCGAACATGCCCACCGAGTTTCGTTCCGATCGACTTCCGTTAACCCTGTCTAATAAGTGCTCAAATTTCATTGGCCTATGGCGGCCATGTTTTTTGAGATACCCCAATATCCTCAAGAAGCCTTATGGCACATTGGACAAAGACACTGCATTCCAATTTTCAAGTCGATCGGATTAACGATTGGATAGTTATAGCTGTTTTTATGTTTTTTCAATCTTATAGCGCCATCAAGTGGTAGAGCTGCGCAATTTTTTTTATTTGACCATTGTTTGTTCTTATACATATGTGTACCGAGTTTGGCAAAGATATGTCATTTCGTTCACGAGTTATAGCCTGTTTCGTAAAATTGATCCGCAACTTTTAAATGTTTTGGGGCCCCTTTGCGAAAGTCAGTTGAAATTTAAACACTTTTTTTTAAAAATTATTGTTTTCCAATGTCCAGAGAACATTTCTGCAGTTCTTTGGTTCCGATCGGGCGAAAAACTTAGAACTAGTTCGCAAAACTTGGTTTTGAACTTTAATGAGAATATTTAAATAATACTTCGATTGACAGCAGTGATCCAAGAGGCAAAGTTGTTTGAAATGAGGAGATCTATCATATGATATGAAGAACTAGTGGATGTGTGAATATATGAACATTTTTTTTACGATTTACTTTCATGTACTACTGAAATATTGTGTTTTTGAAGGCTTTTTTTACTGTTATAGCGCCACCTATTGTCTGAACTCCATGAAACTTCTTATGCTTGTTAAGAGTGATGTGCCAGATGTTTTCACCAACTTTTGTAAAGTTTCGAGTTTTTGTTTAGGCTTTATAGGCTTTTGAGTATACGTGGCCACGCCCCTTTTCTTAAAGGAGCCAATTATAGGTAACCAAAGGACAAAATTCAACATTTTTTTGATAATTATTGATCTAGAGTGTCCAGAGATTATTACTGCAGTGGTTTGATCCAGATTGAGGAAAAAACGAGAGACTAGTTCGCAAAAGTAGGTTTTAAACATATTTCCAAATAATTAAAGAACAATTTGATTGACAGCAATGGTTCTTGAGGCAAAGTTGTGTATTATGAGGAGATCTATCCAATGATATGCATATTGTGTGGATGTTTAAAAAATCGTGCAATATTCAATCATTTATACACTAAAAAACAAAATTTCGCCCCCCGGTGGCCGATTTCTTTGAAAATTCTTACAGACCTTTAGGGCCATGAGTCGAACATGCCCACCGAGTTTCGTTCCGATCGACCTCCGTTAACCATGCCAAATAAGTGACTAAAGTTTTTGGCCAATGGCGGCCATGTTTTTTGAGATACGCCAATATCCTCATTGACGATCGTGCCCCTTTGGACCAAGCAGCTGCATACCAATTTTCAAGTTGATCGGACCAACGGTTGCATAGTTATAGCTGTTTTTAAGTTTTTTCCGTATTATAGCGCCCCCAAGTGGCAGAGATGCGCGGTTTTTTTTATTTGGCCAAAGATTGAGCTCGTACACATGTACCCCGAGTTTGGTGAAGATAGGTCATTCCGTTCCAGAGTTATACTTCATTAAGCATTTTGGCTAATGTTAGCATAGACGCTAATTTGCATACTGTTTCGCGTGAAAATCAAAATTTCAACTTTTTTTTGATAATTATTGATATTCAGTGTCCCTAGAAGATTTCTGAAGTGGTTTGGTTCCGATCGGACGAAAAACCTAGGACTAGTTCGTAAAAGTAGGTTTGGGATATAGGGTAATTTTGCGGAAAAACGGTGCTTCGTAGAGAAAATCTGTCGTAATACACTTTTTTTTGTATTGAACCAAGGATCGCAACGGTGAAAAAATTTTGAGTCTACGACAAAAAATGTACAAGTTAGGGCCAAAAACGTCTGAAATTTTTGTTTTTTGCGCTGTACCGCCCCCGTTTGGCCGATTGGGCTGAGACTTTGATACGTTCTTCACAGACTGAGCTCTACGATCTGGCCAAGTTTCAAGTCTCTAGGCCTTACGGTTTGGGCTGCTCGATCAGTTTTACGGCAGAATAATAATAATAATAATAAAAATCTTAACAAATACAATAGGGTTTCTAGCACTGCGTGCTCGAACCCCTAATAATAATAATAAACCAGTTATTTTAAATTGTAAATTAATGCAGCCTTTGTGAGCATGAGAGATTTCTTTCAAAAACATTAAAAATCTTACAGATTCTAAACAAAACAAAATTCTAGGTCAGTTAATTTAATCACTTTTTATATATATCATGTGTTTTGCTGCACTATACTGCTGTAGTGCATTCTATTGCACAAGTATTTATAAGAACAAACAAGCTGATTATGAGGATAATCCATTAAGAATGCCATTGCATATGTAATGCATTACATATACAGACTGCACAAAAAGTGTTAACAGGAGGAGTGATGTTTGTTAAATTACATGTGGTGGTGGTGCCTGGAGAAGTGGGTATACTCTTAATTTATGCCCCCATTTTTTTTTTTTTTTTTTAACGGCCCGGCAAAGGATGAACGACCTGTGTCATAAACAGTGACATGTAAAACTAGTCTTGCATATTTAGTTCACTCCAAAATGGGCCAGTAATATTTGCACACTGTCACTTCTGCTGCTTGAGTAAGGATCATTATGAAAATAATATTATCCACAGAAGAGGTGCAGATTTTGCAATGAATAATTAAAATAAATATATATATATAAATAGACTGCAGCAACTGACATTTTGTCAGAACCTCTAGTAAATTACATGCTATTTTGTTTAGTTGTCTGTTCAGAATTGTGAGAGAATTGTGATCTCTCAAACAAAAAATCATGATTCTCAATCATTTCAGAAGTGAGGGGGACAGAAATGTCAAATATAATTGACAGGTTTTATTATGATGATGATGATTATTATTATTATTATTATTTATTAATTATTATCTCTTGCTTTTAATTGGCTGAGAAATCAAATACACTTCTGGACAATAAGCAATCATTTATAATATTTTTCCTGTATTTCCCTAATGACAATTTTATGATTTATTTAGCCCTATATACTAATTTTTTTCCCATTTTTATCACAGAATTAGGCAGAAGATATATTTTATAGCCTAGTAGCCTATCTATTGCCAAGTGTAATAATTAGCATTGCACTATTCAGAATCAGATGCTTTTTTATTTCCTGGAGATGACTTGAAAAACACACATAAACCATATTGTTGCAATCATGTGTTTACTGTCTTCACGTTTCTTTTTATTCAGCTTAGCTACAGTAGAGATAGCTTTGGCTACAGCAATAGTTGGATTCTTGCACGCCGTTTCAGACTTTCTGCGCGAGAGCGCCATCCGGCTTAGAGTAGCCTATAAATGAAAGATATACTGCATGAGAGTGTTTACGTCTCATTCCTGACCGCATCATTGTCTTTACTGGAAGTTTTTAGGGAATATGTCCATTTATTCACATGCGATTGGATTAGTTACTCATATGCTGGACTGTCATGATTTGGCTAGTGCAGGACACTACTGAATGACGCGCATCAGAGGGGATTTAGAGGTGGGTATACGGAATGACGACTGATAAAGAAGTGGGTATACCTGCGTATACCCTCCACTACACCACTGCTGTCACAGATTTTTGTAGAAAATTTTGGTAATTAGTGTGTTTTTAAAACAAGTGGTAAGAAAGTAAATTACTGTGCATTTACTATTGAACATATAACTTGCAAGATTTTCCAACTTCTATAATTGTCCTGTTTGTGATGTCTCTGTATTAGTGATGAAAGATAAATACTTTAGCTGTGTTATTATACCTGCACGATGTCTCTTTCAGCGTATCTGCCCCTCGATGAGATTCTGACTTCATCACCATCCAACTCGATCATGGCTAAGGACACACACAACAGATAAGAAACACACATGACCGGAGATATGGAAACATGAGTAAGCTGTGCATTTGAGTGCCTGCTGTTGTGTGTGTTTTGAGTATTTTAGTCTCGTTTCATTATTCCTAAACCCATCGGCATTACTGTCAGTGCAACGAGTCTACATTACATGCTCATTTACTCTGCAGTAGTACACAATCCTTTTATCCGCTCAAGCTCAAGACCTGAGCTGTGTTGTATAGATAAAATGACAAATGTATGTTTATTAGAAAAATGAGGATAAAAAGAAAATACAAGCAATATGAAATCTATAAGAGCAGAATGAATGAATGAATGAATGACATTTACTTACCATCAAACTCGGCTGGTCCAACTCCAACAATAATAATTGACATGGGAAGAGATGCAGCCTGGAAAGAAAGAAAGAAAGAAAGAAAGAAAGAAGTTTAAATTAATTATATTAAAATTATGATGCCTGTTTTATTTCACAAAGTCTCCTTATATAAATATGAAAAACTTCATTACTTATTAATTACCTGTCATCATATTGATGTACATTGAAAAAAAAAGAAGTGAAATTACCATTTAATTTATTTAAAGTGCATTTTCATGTTTGTCTAATCAAGAAAAGAAAAGAAAAAAAAATCATGGTTTTAATCTATTTTGTTCAACTTGTCTAAAAGCAAATAACACTCCTCAATAAATAAATATATAAATTAATACATAATTAAATAAATCAATTTTTGTTTCTTCTCGTATTATAGCTAATTTAGCTTTTGTTTATGGTGAAACAACATTAGTACATTGTATTTACATATAAAATATATTTATATTTTCAAATTTCAATTAGTAATGTAAACAAAATGTTTTTTTTGTAATATGAATTTATTTATATTTATAATATAATATATTTAAAACCACACAAACAACTGCATCT
Source organism: Spinibarbus caldwelli (assembly GCA_039654775.1). Lineage (NCBI taxonomy): Eukaryota > Metazoa > Chordata > Actinopteri > Cypriniformes > Cyprinidae > Spinibarbus > Spinibarbus caldwelli. Next base: position 20,135,820 of record CM077228.1, on the reverse strand, counting down.
GATCTTCATTTTTAACTATCAAAATAAATATTTATGGTCCACACAGTTCACAAAAATAAATCCAAAAAGCTTTACAAACTGATGCCTTAATGTCTTATGAGTTCCAAGAACCATTTTTGTTCCTATAATGTCATAGATAAGGATTTTAAGTTTAATTAGGAGACAATTCTTTTAGATTTTATAATGTCATTGAATAAACATTTTATGATGTCATAGGGAACCTTTTTAAGTTCAGTGTATATTGTGAAAATACAAAGACCCAATACAAAGTTGACTCATGACTATTGAGTTAACATATTTTACAGATGGTACAATGCTATCTCACAACCAATTCGTACGTATTTTACGAGGTGGCTCATTCATACGAATTCGTATGACCTCACTCGTACAATTTTGTATGATTTGTCTAGACCCCAGTGATGGGTAGGTTTAGGGGCGGATTATTTAGCAAAAATCATACGAATTCGTACGAGTGACGTCGTACAAATTCGTACGAATTAGTCATCTTGTAAAATATGTGCGAACTTCTGTGAGATCGGATTGGATGGTTATAAAGAGCTAAAGACAACTTCAGCATTTAATGTAGTTTAGTAGACCGGACACCTACATTAACAATGGACTCCTTTGTCTGGGCCATATCTGATATCACTCCATCCGTGATGATGAGGAGGATGAAGTACTGTGATCCATCCTTTACTGAGGCAGCGTATCTGCACGAGAGAGCACATTGTTACATTCATTAAACATCCCATTGCTGCAGGATATACAACCAAAGCCTTTGGATTGTGATATAATTTACTGTGTAACTACACTGCAGTCTGGATTCTAATTATTTTCATCAGCTTATGAGGTAAATAAAATACTCGGAGGCATTAATAACTTTGGAGACACAAGCAAATATATTCTGCACAGTTAATTCATCTGTGGTTGTAACAAACCGTTCCTCCAATACAAAAGAAGCCAATTAAAAGTGTTATTAAATACAAAAAATATGCAGTAATATGTGGGTAAAACTATTTTTACCTGATCTGTCTGTGTAGGTAATGTGGTGGTAATTCTGGTCGACTTTAGAAATGTGCAATTTTTCTAATGAATGCACTGTAAATTTTATGTTTATTTATTATAACAAAGATAATTGGAGCAATTAAATGATAAATTTAGTAGCAATTACTGAGTGAAAACTGCTTCAAAGTAAATTCTATACATTTTTTTTTCAGTGTGGAAATTCATAACTATGTTTCAGCAATTTGATGATGACTTTTTTTTTAATATACATTCTGCTTCTTTTTTTTTTTAGTTTGTTTGTTTTGTTTATTTTTGTTTTTTCTCCTAAAAGTTGGGTTTTCATATGAATTAAATCATAAAAATTCATACGTTTTCACTACTAGCTCACCAAAAATTAAAATACATATGTTTTCTCATGAAAGAGTTATTGTAAATCTGTATATAAATGAAATCCAGATGGGCTCTACATACAGAAAGTTATTAATGAGATGACAGATTGTTTTGGTTTTTAAGGGTTTTAGATGTAGAAGAAAATAGATGTTCGATATCATTTACTGATTTACTGATGCTCTTATTTCAGTCTTTATAAATCACAAAGATTAAAGGTGGGGTATGCATTTTTTTAAAAACGCTTTAGAAAACGAGTCGGGGCCGAGTACCAAAACAAACTTGTAGCCAATCAGCAGTAAGGGGCGTGTCTACTCATGATGCAGAGGAGAGAGTGCTCATCAGTGCACATGACGGACATTAGCCGAGCCGAGCGACAACAGAAAGAAAGAGATGGCGGATAAAAACCAAAAGAGGAAAACATCTGTGGAACAAAAGAAGGCTTACACCGTGTCTACACCGGACGCGACAGGGTCTGTCTACACTGGACACGACAAAGCGACCGTTGAAAGTCATTTGAAATTTGTGCCAATACATCATAAATAGAACGCGGCAGCAGTTTACTGTCGGGGATGTGTCATGCCGCGCGCATCCGGTGTAGACACAATGTTACAATAAGGCAAGAAGTAGAACCTGTGTAAATAACGAATCAGCTTTCCAGCGCTGGAGAGAACTCAAGGAGCGGGAAGGCCTGTGATCAGGTGCCGAGGTTGCTTTGTTTCTTCTCGATAGGTGAGTAACATTGGTTTTGCTTTGTTTCACAAAACTAATCGTCACCATACGTATGTGTGGGGCGGAGCTATCAAAATAGGGGCGAGACCCTTTTGGGGTAGAGGCGTGTTTGTTTTAGTGATTTCAAATGTCAACATTGGCTACCAGAAATCGCTTACCCCACCTTTAAACTGAACAAAATGTGTCATAAATAAATAAACAAATACTAATTTCCTGAATTATATAAAACAACTTTGGCAGTCATACACATTACCTTTACGCATTTAATAAAAATAAAGATTAGGTTCCTTTTGGTCTTATTTTTAGATCTGGATGCATCAGGATTTATCAGCCTCTCTTTTTCCCACACACTGTACTGAAGGGTGTAGTTGTTCAGAGTACTGATACTTGACACCCTTTACTAGCCTCCTTCAACTTTCTGTGATTCGTGCTTCAAGCTGATCTGTGGTGAAATATCCACTACAGACCTCTGTGTGAGGAGAAAGGATGAAATAGTCTTGGCATATGTTTACCAGCCTCTGCTTTCTCAGATCGGCTTCGGTGGATTAAAACTTTGAAAACTACGTTTTTAGTCTTTTAATAGCTGAATTTTCTATTTTTCACTTTCCCCAGTTACAAAAATGTGCACAATAGAAAATCCAGGCAAACAGCACATTAGCTCTGAGAGAGCGATATAAAAGCAGTTTATGATTAAACTGTGTGGGTGCGACCTACAGCAAATACACACAGAGAGATTAAAGCGGTGCAGTGTGACAGATCTGTCGTCAGCACTGATGAGTGGACACCACAGTGACTGTGTCTGTGTGTGTGTGTGTGTGGAACAGAGGGGTGATAATGACTTGATGGTCTGTCCTTTACTTCCCATCCTCAGAAGATCTATGAAATGGATGTATAATTAGATACACGGTGTGAGGATGTGTCAGTCCACTGACTGTTGGCTTCCTTTAAACCATTAATTAGTGTGGATTTAACACGGCATTGGTGAGCAAAGAAGTCTGAAGTGCAATAACAAAACATAACTAGATAGTAAAGTTCGTAGACAAACTTTAAGTTGGCTTGAAAAAGCCTAGCCAGAAAGTTTGAAGTAGTTTTCAAAGCTTAAAGTTTGAACGTTTTCTATTTTGAACTATTTTGAAGTTTAAAGTAGTATTAAAGTTAAATATTTGAAAACCATACAATTTACCAGAAAAACAGATAGTCACAGACAGACAGAGACAGATAAACAGATTTTTCTAACAAGTGACTAGCATGTTGCTAGCATGGCTAGCAAGTGACTAGCATGTTGTTAGCATTACTAGCAAATGACTAGCATGTTGCTAGCATGACTAGCAAGTGACTAGCATGTTGTTAGCATGATTAGCAAGTTGGTAGCATGTTGTTAGCATGATTAGCAAGTTGGTAGCATGTTGTTAGCATGTTTCTAGCATTTTGCTAGCATGACTAGCAAGTGACTAGCATGTTGTTAGCATGACTAGCTAATGACTAGCATGTTGTTAGCATGTTGCAAACGACATGCAAGTTGCTAGCATGTCGTTTGCAAGTTACTAGCATGTTACTAGCATGATTAGCAAGTGAGTAGCATGTTTGCTAGCATGACTAGCAAGTGACTAGCATATTACTAGCATGATTAGCAAGTGACTAGCATGTTGTTAGCATAACTAGCAAGTTACTAGCATGTTGCTAGCATGACTAGCAAGTGACTAGCATATTACTAGCATGATTAGCAAGTGACTAGCATGTTTTTAGCATGACTAGCAAATGACTAGCATGTTGTTAGCATGACTAGCAAGTGACTAGCATGTTTGCTAGCATGACTAGCAAGTGACTAACATGTTTGCTAGCATGACTAGCAAGTGACTAGCATGTTACTAGCATGACTAGCAATTGACTAGCATGATGCTAGCATGACTAGCAAGTGACTAGCATGTTTGCTAGCATGACTAGCAAGTGATTAGCATGTTACTAGCATGATTAACAAGCGACTAGCATGTTGTTAGCATGACTAGCAAGTGACTACCATGCTGCTAACATTACTAGCAAGTGACTAGCTTGTTTGCTAGCATGACTAGCATGTGACTAGCATGTTGTTAGCATGATTAGCAAGTATCTAGCATGTTGCTAGCATGTCATTAACATGATTAGCCAGTTGCTAGCATCACATTAGCTAGTTATTAGCATGTCACTAGCAAAATTAGCAAGTGACTAGCATGTTGTTAACATGATTAGCAAGTTGCTAGTGTGTTGTTAACATGTTTCTAGCAATTTGCTAGCATGACTAGCAAGTGAATAGCATGTTGTTAGCATGACTAGCAAGTGACTAGCTTGTTTGCTAGCATGACTAGCATGTGACTAGCATGTTGTTAGCATGATTAGCAAGTATCTAGCATGTTGCTAGCATGTCATTAACATGATTAGCCAGTTGCTAGCATCACATTAGCTAGTTATTAGCATGTCACTAGCAAAATTAGCAAGTGACTAGCATGTTGTTAACATGATTAGCAAGTTGCTAGTGTGTTGTTAACATGTTTCTAGCAATTTGCTAGCATGATTAGCAAGTGAATAGCATGTTGTTAGCATGACTAGCAAGTGACTAGCTTGTTTGCTAGCATGACTAGCAAGTGACTAGCATGTTGTTAACATGATTAGCCAGTTGCTAGCATCTCATTAGCTAGTTATTAGCATGTCACTAGCAAAATTAGCAAGTGACTAGCATGTTGTTAGCATGATTAGCAAGTTGCTAGTGTGTTGTTAGCATGTTTCTAGCAATTTGCTAGCATGACTAGCAAGTGAATAGCATGTTGTTAGCATGACTAGCATGTTTTTAGCATGACTAGCAAGTGACTAGCTTGTTTGCTAGCATGACTAGCAAGTGACTAGCATGTTGTTAGCATGATTAGCAAGTGACTAGCATGTTGTTAGAATGATTAGCAAGTTGCTAGTATGTTGTTAGCATGTTTCTAGCAATTTGCTAGCATGACTAGCAAGTGGCATGTTGTTAGCATGACTAGCATGTTTTTAGCATTACTAGTAAGTGACTAGCATGTTGCTAACATGATTCTAACATGATTAGCAAGTTACTAGCATGTCACTAGCATGTTTCCAGCATGATTAGCATGTCGTTAACATGTTAGCCTGATTAGCATGTCGCTAGAATGTTTCCAGCATGATTAGCATGTCGCTAGCATGATTCTAGCATGATTAGCATGTCGCTAGCATGATTCTAGCATGATTATCAAAGTTACTAGCATGTCGCTAGCATGTTTCTAGCATGATTAGCAAAGTTACTAACATGTTGTTAGCATGATTAGCAAGTTACTAGCATGTTGCTAACATAATTCTAGCATGATTAGCAAGTTGCTAGCATGTTGTTAGCATGACTAGCAAGTGACTAGCATGTTTGCTAGCATGATTAGCAAGTGACTAGCATGTTACTAGCATGATTAGCAAGTGACTAGCACGTTGTTAGCATGACTAGCAAGTGACTAGGATGTTGCTAGCATGACTAGCAAGTGACTAGCATGTTTGCTAGCATGACTAACAAGTGACTAGCATGTTACTAGCATGATTAGCAAGTGACTAGCACGTTGTTAACATGACTAGCAAGTGACTAGCATGTTGTTAGCATGATTAGCAAGTGACTAGCATGTTTGCTAGCATGACTAGCAAATGACTAGCATGATTAGCAAGTGACTAGCACGTTGTTAGCATGACTAGCAAGTGATTAGCACGTTGCTAGCATGACTAGCAAGTGACTAGCATGTTTGCTAACATGACTAGCAAGTGACTAGCATGTTGCTAGCATGACTAGCAAGTGACTAGCATGTTGCTAGCATGATTCTAACATGATTAGCAAGTTACTAGCATGTCACTAGCATGATTAGCAAGTGACTAGCATGTTGTTAGCATGATTAGCAAGTTGCTAGTATGTTGTTAGCATGTTTCTAGCAATTTGCTAGCATGACTAGCAAGTGACTAGCATGTTGTTAGCATGACTAGCATGTTTTTAGCATGACTAGCTAGTGACTAGCATGTTTTTAGAATGATTAGCAAGTGACTAGCATGTTTGCTAGCATGACTAACAAGTGACTAGCATGTTGTTAGCATGACTAGCATGTTTTTAGCATGACTAGCTAGTGACTAGCATGTTTTTAGCATGATTAGCAAGTGACTAGCATGTTTGCTAGCATGACTAGCAAGTGACTAGCATGATTAACATGACTAGCAAGTGACTAGCATGTTGCTAGCATGACTAGCAAGTGACTAGCATGTTTGCTAGCATGACTAGCAAGTGACTAGCATGTTACTAGCATGATTAGCAAGTGACTAGCACGTTGTTAGCATGACTAGCAAGTGACTAGAACGTAGCTAACATGACTAGCAAGTGACTAGCATGTTTGCTAGCATGACTAGCAAGTGACTAGCTTGTTGCTAGCATGACTAGCAAGTGACTAGCATGTTGCTAGCATGATTGTAACATGATTAGCAAGTTACTAGCATGGCACTAGCATGATTAGCAAGTGACTAGCATGTTGTTAGCATGATTAGCAAGTTGCTAGTATGTTGTTAGCATGTTTCTAGCAATTTGCTAGCATGACTAGCAAGTGACTAGCATGTTGTTAGCATGACTAGCATGTTTTTAGCATGACTAGCTAGTGACTAGCATGTTTTTAGCATGATTAGCAAGTGACTAGCATGTTGCTAGCATGATTCTAACATGATTAGCAAGTTACTAGCATGTCACTAGCATGTTTCCAGCATGATTAGCATGTCGTTAACACGCTGTTAGCATGATTAGCATGTCGCTAGCAAGTTTCCAGCATGATTAGCATGTTGCTAGCATGTTTTTAGCATTATTAACATGTTATTAGCATGTTTCTAGCATGATTAGCATGTTACTAGCATGTTGCTAGCATGATTTAGATTAGAAATGTTAAATAGAGTGGAAGCTTAAATGAGTTGAAATGAATTAGAAATAGTACATAGAAGTGAAGCTTAATTGAGTCCAATAGGCTTCAGTGTGTTTAGATTTGAAAGTTTGTCAGTTTGGTGTTTGATGAGTCTTGACTCATCTGAACATTCCATCAATGTAAGTCTACGGGATTTTTCCCAGTTTTTATCGTAATTTTTACGAAAACCGTAAGCATCCACAGTTAGAAAAGATATAGCAACCCGAGTCAGACCAGTCTGAAGGTCTGGGCCGAGTTTGGTGGTTGTAGCTTTAAAGGTCCAGGAGGAGATACATTTTAAAATTTGGTCTCAGAAGAAGAAGAAGAAGTTTAGACAGGATTTCAGTAAATTGGCTTTTTCAATCCAACTTAATGAGTTTTAGAAACATGTTCAACTGTAAAAACAACTGTCATATTTTGGAATAAACAAGAGCCAATTTATTAATATCATAACACCTGTAGAAAAGTGTTGAGGCTTTCTTAGCAGATCATAGGGAAATACCAGGTAACTAAATATCTGAAGCACAACAGTGATTGTTCACTTTTTAAGCAGCTTTGTTTCCAGAAACATTCTTTTAAAAATACAAATTATGTTGCTTTATCACTTTTTATAGCGACTAAGACATTAATTAATTAATTATTATTGTTTTTGGTTTTTAAAATTATTGTGACTTTAGTTTGTCGGAGAGGTTTTCAATTGTATTTGTCAATAAACAAATTAAATTAACAAATTATATAAATTTGGTGAACTTTAGTATAGGGACCAATTCTCACTATTAACTAGTTGCTTATTAGCATGCCTATTATTAATATATTGAATGTTTATTACTACTTACAAAGCACATATTCTGCATTACCATATTCTACATCCATAATCTTAGCCAATACCTAAACTTAGTAACTACCTTAACTATTAATAAGCAGCAAATTAGGAGTTTATTGAAGCAAAAGTCGTAGTTAATGGTTTGTTAATAGTGAGAATTAGACCTTAAAATAAAGTGCAACTTTAAATTTAAATTAAACAAAATGGAAAAGTAATGCAAATTATTTGAAAACATTTTTGATAATATCTCCTGAGGTTCTTAATTTTTCTTAACTGAGTAAAACAACAACAAAGATTTTACATTCATTTTTTTTTTACATACATTTAGATGTGTAATTATTAATTTTGTTAATACTCTAAAAGCAATAAAATATCAATATCCAGAACACCAAGAGTCTATTAACGACATCAATAGTTTCTAAATATTTCTGAGCTTGTAAGTGTAGGTCTATCATTAGGTGTATCTGACTATTCTGACCTTCAAATTCTTTTACATATTTATATAAGATATTTTCTAGTAAATATTACCCAGATTCTTATCTGCTATTAATTTCCGTAATCGTAATCTTTCTAATATTGATTTCATTTTTAGAAAGGTCTGTATCCATGATGAAAGTGGAGTGGGCAGTCAGAGAATCCACGTGTCCCAAGAAAATAGTTACTGTATAAGACAAAAGTCAAAATAAATGAAAAATAAGTGTTGTGGGAAATAAAACGACAATAACAGACATCCTCTCCCGATGGATTAGATTTCTCAGAGTTAGCCGAAAAGTACTCATTGTCCATTTGTTTGTGAAACTGGCAACACTGGTTGTGCTTTGTGTTTTTGACTCACTAAAAAGAACTGGTGGCATTTGAGTCAATAAAGCTGACTACACTGGACACTCTCCATGTGTGTGCAGCATGCGAGGACAGTAGACCCCATGCCACTACAGCAGATCAGTCCCTGAGATGCACTCTATAAGTTGATAATGTACACGTCACTAGACATCACTCCTGGTACTACACTTTATACATATTTCTATGAAGTTATGGATTTTAATGTGATCATATTAATTATTCTATTTATACAAAATAGATGTAGACACTCAGGTTCTCACAGCCCCACAAGCTGTTAAAAGTGTCTTCAAAATATTTTATTTTGACCTCTAACAGTGTAAAATAGTAAGTACAGTATCTTTAAACAGTACAGAGCTTTTGTTCACATTCTCATTTTACAGTAAGTAAATCTATTAATATTTCTAAAAATATTGTTTATTTCACTTCTCTGTTCAGCTTTTGCTAATTTGTACAGCACACATTTATTGATTTCCAAATTCTTTTGAAATTCTTTTTGAATACAACCCTGTGTTTCAATTTTACAATTTACTCTATTTTTCAATTTAAACTGGTAAGAACCACATGAGCTTATATTTATTAGGAACAGCTTTGATTGAGTGCAGATGTTTTCCAACTGGATTCTGGGCAGAAAAGTATCAGAAAAATATATTACAAATAATAAAATTATAAAAACTGTAAAAAGTGAACAACAGCAATTGTTACCTTAAAGCGATTTTTTTATTTTTATTTTATCCAATTTAACTCTTACCTGAATGAAATTAACAACAATACATTTAGTTTGATTCAGTAATGCTAAATAACTTTTTTTTAGACTGAATTCAGTTTAATTTAAATAAAACCAAGTTAATTGACATGTTACCATTTTTAGGTTACAATTTTCCAGTGTTGATTAAATGAAGTAAATTAAATGCTGAATTAAATCAACTGAATTAGTATGTATATATATATATGGTGGCGTGGCTAATTTTACACAATGATTACAAAATTGGTCTCATTTTTAAAAAGGTTTCTATTTAATTAAATTTTTACCTTATTAAATGAACTTATTATTTCTAAGTTTTTTTTTTTTCTTTTTTTCCTTCTGGGGCCTGAAATAGAGGAATTTTGATCAATATTGATAATTAAACAGTATTTTGCTGAATGTGTTTTTGTGCTGGCACCTTGGCTGATTTAGGTCTGTCATGGATAAATAAATATGACAGTAAAACCACCAGTAGGTGGCAGCAAGTCACTGTTTTAATAAATGACTTACTGAATCATCCATATCAAACGATTTGTTCAAAACGGCTGATTCAATTAGAAACGAAAGAAGTAAGACCATCTGAATGGACTGTTGAATCACTGGCTCACTCGATTCGTTCAAAAACTGATTCATTCATGGAATGAAACACCGTTTTGCTATGCACTGTTGTAAAACTAATAGCACAGTTGTGCTTGCGGCCTCGCGCACATGTGCTGATATACAGAAAAGTGCATTGCTTGTGCAATGAATATAAAAACATAAAAACTCATTAATAGGTATTTTTTGTTTAATTGCTGGAATTATAAGGGCATTAACTGTATTCTAATGGACTTCAATCGCGCAGTGAATGCTTTTGGACTCTCAAGATTTGTTTTTTTTTTCTCTCTCAAAGTTGGATAATGTCAGCTCTCCTACAGTCACGCACACATTATGTCAGGAGAATGTCTTTAAATTCTAATCAAGGAAAAATCATACCTTCTGTTGTCTTCTTTTTAAAGAACTTCAAAAGTTAAATATATATATATATTTAAATTTATATATTCAAAATAGAAATATTTTGTGTAAAAAATGACGAAATATATATATACATACAGGGCTCGAATTCCGGAAATGTTTTTTAAATTTGAATAAAATGAAAACTAAAATTTTACACTTTTATCCACTAAATAAGCTCATTCAAATTTGATGTCTGCAACAGGTCTCAAAAAATTTGGCACGGGGGCAACAAAGGGCTGAAAAAGCAAGAATTTTTAAAATAAGATTCAGGTGGGAGAACATCTAGCAACTAATTAAGTTAATTGACAAGTCTGTAACATGATTAGCTATAAAAGGGATGTCTTAGAGAGGCAGAGTCTCTCAGAAGTAAAGATGGGCAGAGGCTCTCCAATCTGTGAAAGAGTGTGTTGCTCAACGTCAAATTGCAAAGGCTTTGCAAATCTCATCATCTACAGTGCATAACATCATCAAAAGATTCAGAGAAACTGGAGAAATCTCTGTGCGTAAGGGACAAGGCTGAAGACCTTTGTTGGATGCCCGTGGTCTTTGGGCCTTGAAACGACACTGCATCACTCATCAGCATGATTCTGTCATTGACATTACTAAATGGGCCCAGGAATACTTCCAGAAACCACTGTCGGTGAACACAATCTGCCGTGCCATCTGCAGATGCCAACTAAAGCTCTATCATGCAAAAAGGAAGCCATATCTGAACATGGTCCAGAAGCACCGTCATGTCCTGTGGGCCAAGGCTCATTTAAAATGTACTGTTTCAAAGTGGAAAAGTGTTCTATGGTCACACGAGTCCAGATTTGACATTCTTGTTGGAAATCACGGACGCCGTGTCCTCTGGGCTAAAGATGAGAGAGACCTTCCGGCGTGTTATCAGCGTTCAGTTCAAAAGCCAGCATCTCTGATGATATGAGGGTGCATAAGTGCATATGGTATGAGCAGCTTGCATGTTTTGGAAGGCACTATGAATGCTGAAAGCTATATAAAGGTTTTAGAGCAACATATCCTCCCCTCCAGACGACGTGTTTTTCAGCAGGACAATGCAAAACCACATACAGCAGCTATTACAACAGCATAGCTTCATAGTAGAAGAGTCTGGGTGCTGAATTGGCCTGCCTGCAGTCCAGATCTTTCACCTATAGAGAACATTTGGCACATCATTAAATGAAAAATACGACAAAGACGACCATGAACTCTTCAGCAGCTGGAAACCTATATCAGGCAAGAATGGGACCAAATTCCAACACCAGAACTCCAGAAACTCTTAACCTCGATGCCCAGATGTCTTCAAACTGTTCTGAAAAGAAGAGGAGATGCTACACCATGGTAAACATGCCCCCGTCCCAACTATTTTGAGACCTGTAGCAGGCATCAAATTTTAAATTAGCTCATTTTGTGCATAAAATTGTAAAATTTATCAGTTTAAACATTTGTTATGTTATCTATGTTCTGTTGTGAATAAACTATTGGCTCATGTGATTTGAAATTCTTTTAGTTTTCATTTTATTCCAATTTAAAAAAATGTCCCAACATTTCCAGAATTCGGGTTGTATATATATATATATATATATATATATATATATTCATACTAAATTGTATATTATAGTATAATATTCCCACACACTGTAATCAGCCTTTATATGTCAGGAAAGTCTTGAAGGTGATTATCATTTTTGGGGGTTCATTGCATGAAAAAATTAAAAAAACCCAGGATTTAGGGCCTCATCCATGAGTATGCCTATGGGGTACTAGAAAATTCTGTGTGAGTATTACAGAGATCTAATTTTCAGGCCATTGTGTCACATTTATGATGGCCATTTAATGTTTTTCCTCACATCACTTGACGGATGATACAGACCTGGGATGATCTTATTTGCAGCAGCATGTGATCAAATCTCATAGTCTCACCTCTGCAAGTCTAGTTCCACGGCTCATTTAAAGTGATTTAAAGGTCATATATTGTACCTTGGAGGCCATTTTGGATTCGATTATCTCTGTGTAACTGTCACACACTTTGTTTGGATGTTGCACCTGGGTGATAATGCACGGCTTGAGAATGTTTAGCTGTTGCCAACCTCTGAAAATGTGCAAAACCTGCATTGTTTGCTGAATGATATTGTAACTCTCAATCATTTCAAGTTTGTTGTCATCTTGGTTCATTTCAGCAATGGAAGGAGCATTCAACTTTATACTAGTTTTTCTAGCCATCTCTCAAAGTTTGAATGTTCACCATATATAATAAAATGAACATGGTTTTCCAAGGGTATTTTTATTACAGTCAGTAGTCACTTCTTTGAGTTGCAAAATGGCTCAAATTAGCATCTAAACTTCCACTGATATGAAAAGATAGATGACATATATAGGCATGAAAGTCCATAAAAAAGGTCGAATGGTAGTGTATGACCATGGTAGTGGTCAATATGCAAAAATATTTCACCACTCAGTTCTGTGATTGACCAATCAAAATCAAGTATTTGGTCACAGTTTATTTTAAGGTCAGATTCTTGCCATTAACAAACCATTATAACTATGTCTTTTGCCTCAGTAAACTACTACTTTGCTGCTTATTGATAGTTAGTAACCTAGTTGTTAAGTTTAGGTATTGGGTAGGATTAGGGATGTAGAATATGTTCATGTAGAATAAATGATTTATAAGTACTAATAAACAGCCAATACGTTATCAATAGGCATGCTAATAAGCAACTAGTTAATAGTGAGAATTGATCCCTATACTAAAGTGTTACCAACTATTTTAGAGAGTAAAGTAATAAGAAAAGGTACACAACCCATGCATTTAGATTACTTCAATTATCTAAACTATTGGACTATGAAAATAAAAAGCCTGCAATGCTGTGCAACTATGTGATCGTAAACACTTATTTAGTGTTTGTGTTCACTTATCTGATCAACGCAAGCCTGATTTTGTGTATCGTTGTGTTATGAAATATGTCAGATTGCAGTCTTAAAGTATGTGTTGCTTTCTTACCACTGCCATTTACCATTGTCTCTTTCAGGAATATAGCTAAATTAATAAACATTGCAACATTCCATAAAAAAATAATAATTGCCAAATTTTGATTTCATGATGATTTTTAGTATTGAGGTTTGTTACCACAATAGTAATAAATGAATGCATGTACAAAAGCACTATATACTTGCAAAAGATATGTGCGTATGCACATTATGTCTCTGTAAAGTTCTGAACGTACTGTACCTGGCTACATGGTTAATGACAGGTGAGAAGTTGGTAGGACCGTAGAGCTGAACAGACTTAAGACTCTGGTAATACGCCTCCATGACTCCATCAATGCCATTGCAATATGGATTCTGAGGGTTTCCATTCTGTTGGAACAAAGAAAAAAATAACTAATGTGAAATCAAATAATCAAACAGGCAGGGTCTCATGGTTCAACATCTGGTGGAGATGTGATAACTCACAATGGAAAGTCCACATTTTAGAGACATAAATAGATGTTTACATTATTTGAATAAAATGTAAGTTCCACTTTTAGGGTTGCCAGGGTGTTATGTGGTTGCTATGAAGTGTTTTTTAGTGCATTGCTATTTGGTTGGTGGGATGTTTTGGGTGGTTGCCAGGACATTGCTATGTGGTTATTATTAGGTGTTATGAGTTTATTTTTTTTTTATTTATTTTTTTTTTGCGCTGCTATGCAAATGTTCTGGGTGGATGCTAGGGTGGTATGTGATGTTATGTAATTGCTAAGAATTCAGATTTTTTTTTAATGCATTATATTGCAGTTGCTAGGGTGGTTGCTAGGTGGTTACTTCTAGCCCATGTCAAAAATACCCACGCCCTAGTCTCTATAATATTCTGGTCTCTAGACCCAGCTCAGGTTTCTCTTTCAACAGAAGTCTACAGATGTTTTTTTGCCAGTTTCCTCATTCACAAGGTGAAAATTTGTAAAAATTTTAAACACAAAAGCATTCAGTTCACTCTCTCTAAAACACAAACACCAGGCAACATCCAGCTCTTGTGCCATTCCAATTTGTTTCTTTCAATATAAGAATAAGGAATAAAAAATTACTAGAGATATTTTGGACAAAAAGTACTAGAACTATAAAAACAGGGTGGTATTTCCAAAGAGAATGTAGGAATCTGTCAAGTGTCCATCTCCAAAAAACCTGTTCTGAAATTGAAAGCTTTGTGTATTGTTTTGTCTAGACGCAACACAAGCGAATATACTATTCAGAAAAAAAAGATATCAAAGACTTTTTTCCTCACAAACTGGATATCCTGTGTCTATCTCTGCTGGACAGGTGTTTTAAGAACTGCTTACCAGGGCAAACTCATGGGATATTCTCCCATCAGGAGGCAACTTGGCTCCGAAACCCAGTGCGGGGAACATCTTGTCGCTGTCATAGTCCTGTATGATCTCCCCCACGGCTTTGAGTGCCATGGCGTAGGTGTTGAGCTGATAGGGATTCATGTAATGGAGGGAAGTGGGTTGGGCTGGGTTGCCTGGGAACCATATGAAAGAAAATGTGTACTTTTAGTGCAACTTAACCATTTGACAGGAAAAGTATTCTAATTTAATTGTCAACCACGTTTAGAAACTGTACATGTTCATGGCTACACTACTGAATAGTATAATACATTATAACTCGTGATAGCATTAAGTGACACATTAAATATGGTCTTGTTTCATGATGTATTTCAATGCATAATACACTCTAACAGTATAACTATGGATACTACTAATATAATGTAACAATGCTCACAGTTATTTACAACCAACACGATACATTCAAAATTATTATGAAACTATTCAATGGTGTGCATAGTTTAGTGCTTATTGATAGTAAGGTAGTTGTTGTAGTAGTTATGTTAGGTATGGGGTAGAGTTAAGGGATCTAGAATATGGTAGTATATAGAAGAATATAAATATAAAATTGTAACTTTCCCTCTCTTTACTCTTTGTGTACTCTGAGAGGCTGATATTATGAATCCAGAAGAAAAATAAATTATGAAAGCTAGCGATGTAAAAAAATAGATTTGCCAGGATGGCCCTGTAATTGAGTTGGTTTTGTGGTATTCCCTTTGAATCTGCAAATGAATGTAAAAGGTAGGTCTCTCAGTATAATGACACAGATCAGAGATCTTTATCGCATTAAACTTCACTCATTATGATAGAGGACGACTATTACTAGCCCTTTTTCATGTCTCATCTGCATACATTTCAATAATTCCATCAGCCTTCTGATAGAGACAGCACTCACCGTTAGAAGCTGTGAAATCAATCGCCACTGTGAAATTAATCTGAGTCCTGCACAACAAAGAGACAGAGAAAGGTAATGGTTATTCCAGTCATACTTCAATCTCGTGAACATTAAGATGCTCCTGGTGCAATAAAAGCACATTATTAAAAAGCGAACATGGTAAAAATCCATTTCCTTATACTCTCCTTTTTTTTTATCGAGATACAATTGTACACCTGAAATGTAAGTGTAAAATATACCATAAAAACACAAAAAATAATGTAAAAGGTCATGTTCTGATGTAGATATAATTTAAGCATGAACAATATTTGCTTGTGTTGTATATGTTTTGTGCTTAGAGTATTGTGTTGTTAGCTTAGCAACATGCTAACATTACACTAATATGATACTGAGTCTCACATAAGGAGCCCTATTTGGCATGCGTGACTGACCATTTAGAAAGTTTTTGGTGTTCCAAACTACTCCCTTTTAAGGTTCCATATCATTTAGGATGCTACCTTACAAGGTAGCTGCCTATGTAAGCAGTAAACTGCAAGTTAGTTCACAAGAATGTAGAACAGAGTGAATTCTACTCTGAGTCTAAAACATATTATGGTGCTTTCAGGGATATTAAAGGCATCAGTAATGAATGGTTGTTATTTATGTATGTGTTTTTCTCTTATTTGTTCTTTTAACGTTGCACCAGGAGAATAGATAAGCAGGATACATTGAGCTGGGATGGGTGTGTGTTTGCTGGGACATTGAGCCAAGCTAACTAATGCTGTAAGTACAGATCTGTCTCCTTTCATTAGACTACTCTCATTACCGAGCTTACAGCTGCAGTCACACACACACACACATCCCCAAACCAGAAATACACTCTTAAAATGTGTGTGCACGAATTTGTATGGTCTGATTTCCTGATAATTAAGCATTCCACCGTGTCTAAAACTAACCAAAAACGACATTATTTTCATAAGCTGCAACTAGAAATGGTCATGTAAACATCAAGCACCCAGGCTGGAACTAGTTTGGCTGTAGTATAGTATGTTTCCAAAACATGACCTTCATATAACAAAAATTAGAAATTAGATTTATTACAGTGCTAAATTCCCATAGTTGAAGAAACACCAAATGGCTCTTGAGAAGAACTAGATTTTAGGCACATTGATAACGTAATACCATGCTAACACCAAATGCCAATTGGAATCAACCAATACTGAGTACGCTGCATGAGGAGTGTCATTTGTGTGTCTCCAATGACTGGTCTTTATAATATAACAATATAGTCCACACGACAGAAGATATTATGAAGAATTTTCAGTATTAATTTATTTCCCATACAACAAAAACAATAATAGGTAATACTATAATAGGCAAAACAATAATAATGGGGTCTAAAACAATAATAGGCACAATCAGCTATCAAATCATTCACTCATAAGGGCGCATAATTGGTTAGGATGCTGCCTTAAAAGGTAGCTGCTAATGTAGACATTGGAAAGTGATATCCTGGTGATTTCACAGATGAAAAGGAGCATGAGACAGCTGAGTAAAGATATCCTACCATTACTCATTCAGTTGAGACTGAGCCAGTCATACCATCTGTTAGTATAATGCTTACAGCTCTCAGAAAACATGTTTGTGACACACCACACACAGTGTGTCATACAAGCATATTAATTGTTGCAAAAAATTTTAATATTCATAAATGATTCCTGTTTTTCATGGGATTTTGGTTGGCTAAATTCTTCATTCATTCATTCATTTATTCTGTAATTCATCTTCAAAAAAGAATGTTCATGTCTCTGATAAAGCCGCAAAATCCCCAAACTAATACAAATCCAAATGGATATTAATGGCCATGACTCAGCTAATGAATCTATATTAGAGAAATGAGAGTGAAAGCATCACTACCATCTGCAGGTGCCGTGTATAGGTTCATCTTTGTTTGTTTTTTTAAATCTAGAGATACTCTTATCACCCCAGAACCTCTGAATGAATGTAAATCAAAAATCACACGCCAGATACCAACAGAGCAAAGGAAACAACTGAATGGAAAAAAAAAAAAAAAATGTTGTACAGCTATACAATGACAATAAAAAGCTATTCTATTCTATTCTATTCTATTCTATTCTATTCTACTAGAAGTCAATAGAACAGAAGCTTACCCATCTCTAGCTATTCAATCGCTGTTAGTTTAGCAACTTGAAATTTTAACAACTCCTGGATGCTTCTTTTCTAGGCATGCTATCAAAAGGCCAACAAAGGGCTCTAGCATGCATAGCTTCTAATTCCCTGAATATACTGTAAATATATATTTTATGTGCTAAGCAAGAGAAGTTTTTTTTAAATTTATTTTTAATGTTTGAGGCTAGTTATCTAAGCCAGTTGAGGCTAGTCAACCAATACCATATATAATGAAGGGTTGACAGAAGTAGAATTCTGTAGGAAACACTGGACAAATGTGTACAGCTTCACAAAAGATCATTCAGGCCACTGGTACCATTGCAGGCCAGAATCTTGATTGATTCTGGAAGGAACTGACAGCTAGTGAGGGCCCTTGAGCAGAGGTGAACATGACAGTATTTCCAGAGGTTTCACACAACTGAACAGTTACGTTCTTGGTGCACTTGAGGGGACATGTGACAGTAGTCTACTTGTGAAATGACTAGAAAGGAGCTGAGCGGAAATGGGGTCCAGGAAGGGCCTGGTTTTGCTTATGTTACGGTGAATGATTGAACAGACAGTTGCTACAATGTTGTCCACAAATGGTCTTCTGGGGTGACTTCTATGGTTTAACACACCTGTGGGTGACAAATTTTGGCTGGAAGGGAAAGGAAGCCATTTTTTTAAGAGCATGAGGTGACGAGTAGTCCTCAAGGTCTATATATCAGAGAGGGTGTAATGTTCTCTGAAAAACCTGACATTGAGACAAAAAAGTGTGATGAAATGTACACCTGCATGTGATCAGCAAAGCAGCAAGAAGAAAACATGCTACTGGGTGACAGTGCAGAGAGATTTAATGTAGCAACAGAAAAGTAAGAGCGCTAACACTGAGCCCTGTGGGACACCAGCTCATTCCTGCTCTTGATCTAGATCTAGATTCCTGCAGAGTTTAAATCCAACTCTAATCAATCACACCTGAGGATTTCGGGGTTCATTAAAAATTACAGACAGGTGTGTTAAAGCAGGGTTCTGAATAATAATAGATCTCACTGAGCAGGATTGAACAGCCTTTGATGAAGCGGACAAATTAAATGAAGTCTGTGTGACAGGTTTTAAATGTTTGATTGATATGTATTCATTACTAGTTAAACAGTTACAGAATGAACAGTCTTAATTGTTGTGTATATATACATATATATATATATATATATATATACATATATATATATATATATATATATATATATATATATACACAACAAATTCTTTTGGGACTCCTGACTAAGGATTGAGCCCCAAAGTTTCTCAACAGAGTGCTCCAAAATCAAACATCAAAACCTACCAAAAAGACTTCTGCAAATGTTTCTGTTTTCTCTCAAATAGACACCAGGCTTACTCACACAGAACCTAATTTTTCATTCTGCTCTAACCCCCTGGGATTTCTTGTCCCAATTTGTTTCCTGAAGCGAGATAAAAAACAATCTGTAGCTATGTGAGTGGTACCTGACTATAGCAGAATTCATAGCAGAATCAAAAATCCAAAGAGAGAAAAACATTCAACAGAAGGTTAAAGGGGAAAAGATCACAGCCATGCACTACATGTATTCCGTCCAATAGGGGATGACAGTTTCATAACTAAGAGCTTTGTGGCAGCGGCAACCTATTGTGGTACCTGCAATCTAAGTGTTTGTAATGGGGCGGTTTCTGTGAATGCAGGTGTTAAACTCAACGTCTGAGAAAATGAAAGTTGGAAGATGAGGGCTGTCTCTGCCACAGATGGGACTCAGATGTTCAGAGAATATCCGCAAGAATATCAGGTTTCATTATTTAACTAAATACCAAAGACACCTGCTTCTATGTGGGTAAAGAAGAATGGTATCGGTGTGAGTATGAGGAAATTAAATAAATTCTTATGGAGATCAGCAACTTCATACTGTGCATATTTAAAATGTATCCATGATATACACATGCAATCATGGTACAGTGACATTTCTACAATTCAGTACTATATATATATATATATATATATATATATATATATATATATATATATATATATATATATGTATATTATTTAACTAAATTTTGTGGTAGGGCCAGAAAACATTGTCAGAGGTATGAATTATGAATTACTGGCCTGACTATGCCAGGAAAATAAAATAAAATAAAATAAAATAAAACCTTCTTATTGTTGAGTCCTGACAGAGATAGATTAAAGTCGACAAAAGCCATCACGCTGGGACAGCTTTCCACTGGTGTGATAGAATGATTAATAAAAGTTGAGTTTTTGTTCTTTTCCCAAGGTCTCAGGAAAGCTGATGAGGTGTTCTGTATGCATGAGCCGGTGGCTGGAGAAATGTCTTGTGACATGAGCATGGGAGAGGACAGATGTTGTTGACTGGAGGTGAGGGGACACTGTCCATATGGAGACAAGGGATTCAGGGGATGAAGCAATTTAGTCAATACTGCATTTCTTTACTACAATATATATTCTACAAGCCACACATGCAAGTCCACTTATATGCATCATAATTTATTCATAAAGGATTACCATCCTTTCTCTAACTCTAAGAATTAAACAGGCTTTTTTGCTACAGGCTTTTTTTGCTACTATATCTTTAAGACTTCTATAAGGCTTATCACACTGCACCCTGGGTTCTCATCATTCTAAACCCTGCTTAACCCTGGGTAAAGGTACATTTCACATTTTTAATGTAGAAGTGGGATTATGAAAACCCATTTGTGGATTTGTGGTGTTAACCCCACATTGCAGTGCCACACCTGTACAGTGTAAAATAATGTGTTGTGTTAGAATTTTACAACCAGATGCTTAGCAACAGATTTAAACCCACTTAAACTCATATGACTTAAACCCACTTCTGTGCAGAAATTAAGCCAAATAATTTAAAAACAATTTAATTAACAATTTGATTGTCAAATCTGAATGTAATGTTTACATGAATGCTAAATAAAGTGATAGGGTTGATGTGAGCGTTTATATGTCACACGTTTCTGATCGGATTTAATCTTTTGACATGCGCACACTGCGTGAATATTCAGAGTTTCCCGCTGTTGTCGCGTATTGTTTCAAAAAGCACACTTGATATTTATTTACTTCGGGTCCTAATTAGGCGACGACCAGCACATTAACTATTGTGCATTGCTGCTTACTCTAGAAAGCAGTAAAAGTGCCCCTTCCTGTGCCCAAAACCAGTCGTCTGTGGTTGAGAGTCTTAAACAAGGACTGGTGGGACGTTGTCCTGCTCCACTTCACAGACGCTGAGTGAAAACAGCATTTTAGAATGACAGGACACTCATTTATGACACTTTTATTCACCGGGAAGAACAGCTCGTTCCGTGCGTCATAGGTCATTACGCTATTTTTATGTCACTGCACATGCACAGTACTTTCCAGTTTCAGTTTTAAATCCGATCAAGTGTTTACATGTCCTCTCGTTCGGAATACAAAAGGAATAAACCACCCCTTACAATCTGATCGAAATTTTAATCAGATCTGGCCAGTTCAATCCAATTGAGTGGTTACATGTGACTTTTTTATTCCGATTGTGCTTCTAGTCC
The DNA here is from genome assembly GCA_039654775.1 of Spinibarbus caldwelli. Classification (NCBI taxonomy): domain Eukaryota; kingdom Metazoa; phylum Chordata; class Actinopteri; order Cypriniformes; family Cyprinidae; genus Spinibarbus; species Spinibarbus caldwelli. The sequence goes on along the minus strand of CM077228.1, from coordinate 20,114,372 downwards.
TATTACGATCGGACTATTAGGGTCCATGTAAATGCAGCTATTCTCTTTGCTTTTCATTCACATCATATATTCTGGTCAGGTTAGTCTTATTTTGTTGCAAATGAGAGCTAATTAGCTCTTAAGCTAACAGACGGAACACTGATGACAGTAACACTGAATCCATTCTGCCAGCTGAAATCCCAATAGATCACAACAGATTAAAGCAAATAAGGGCAGAGTTAACAAGCAACAGCATAACATTGTTAATGAATTATGAAACTCTGGATCTTCTCCCTATGATGTATAAAGACAGCTGTTAGTGTGGCTCAATCCTGGGTGCAAAATCCTCCACCAAACACACAAACATGGCTGACAACAGCTGTCCTTTGAGATAACTCTACACGCAAAGCTGTAATTTGCGACTGCAGATGCTTGCAGAGTTCTTCTCCTTGAGGGTTCCCTAATACCAATTAACTGATTGGATTGTTCTTCATCACAATGGCTGTCTCTCTAGAGCACTGTGCTCTTCATCTCCTGCAGCTAATGAGGTGCACTCCACACTAGTGTCAATCACTGCTCAGGGACGCCACAGAAAGACAGATAACACAGAGATGGTGATGATAGAGATAAGAGGAGAAAAGAGTGAAAAGATAAGGGGAGAAACACTAGCTGTTTATCACAGTAAAGCATTTAATAATAGCAAGTCAAAAAAGCATCAATTAAATGTTATATATAATTTAATATAACACTAGTTTTATAACAGTAAGGCTTTCAGCAATAGCAGGTCAAATTTTCATTTAAGCAATTAAACTTTAAATGAACATTTTTATTTCAATTTTAATTCAATCTTCATTTTAAATGTAATATTTATTAAACCAGAGCTTTGATATGGATTCTAATTGGTCCAAAATATTAATAACACATTTAATAATACATTTTGGATTCTGGAATCCACTGCCGCTTCATTGGTTAAATAAATTCAAACAATATCACATAAAGAGTTTGCTATGACACAAAGCCAGTGTAAAATCACTACAGTGCATACTGTATGTGAAGAGGGTTTCTGCATCAAAGGAAACAAGCAATTTGTAGTTGCCACAATCAATCTGTAGTGCTAAGCAACTTAGGAAATCATTATATAGAATTCAGTTAATATACAGTTCGGTATCAGGTGAGTATGCATACTGTATACAGAGTCTTTACAAAGGCTTCGAACTGTCATTTTGCAAGCCCTTTTTCTAGGGCTGTCAAAATGGCTGAAAAACTAAATTCAAATTTTGTACTTAAATATAATCAATATTTGAATTATATTCAGGGTAAAAAAAAGCTTTTGGCTTCTCTCCTGAGAAGAGGGCGCATCGAGCAAAATATTATCAATGACGTTTATTCAAAGCAATAAAATAGCATGACTATCTGTGAAAAAAAAGTGCATAATATTAAAAAAAAAAATGTTTATAAACCAATTATAGTTAAGTTGCTTAAACAACTATAATCAAAATAGCATCATGTATGTATGTATGCATAGTTTAATACATAGGGCCGAAAGCCAATCACACAAAGAGTACTTTTTTCATTTAAAAAACATGAGATGCAGTGGAATAGGGAAAAAAAAAACACCATAAAGTCTCAAGATATGTTTTTTCAAAGTTGAACTTGAATTCATTTTACATGGCTTTCTAAACATGCAGCTCTCTTGTGCGAGATGCGTGTGCAACGTAATAGATGTCCCTCTAGAAAATGCATGAAATATGCGTCAATGCCATGACGCAGCGTCGAAGTTCCATTTCGAAAGGGAATGTCTCTGGTTATGTATGTAACTCAGTTCCCCAAGAAAGGAACAAGATGCTGTGTCTCATTGCCACACCAAGGCTATGCAGTGTGCCTCCTTCTAGCAATTATAATTTGATGGTGTGTTGACTGGCCACAAACTACATTGCGTCACCATGTCATTACTTTCTGCCAATCACATTGGCGAGTATATACATGTGCTTCAGACATCGGCTCAAACAAAAGCATTCCGATAGCTTCAACACCATTATGCAGCTTCCTGTTCCCTACTCAAGGAACTGGGTTACACATGAAACCTGAGCTGTTTTTACAGTTATTTTGGAGAGCCTTAAAAAAAAAAAAAAAAAAAAAAAAAAAAAAAAAAAATTAACTATAACTTGTGTACCCAACTACATCTTCTCTAACTATCTTTAAATCTTGCTCTTGAGCAAGTATCTACCAACTTTTGCTCCAAACCATTAAGCGTGCTCACAGTTAGTTGGATTATTTTGCTGTGGGCTACAGCACAAACACTGTCATGCGGAATTACACTAACAGTGTTTCATACTGCAACAGCCAACAGGTGCAGAGAAGCTTTTATCACGGCAGAGGAAAAATGTGCATAAATAGGGAAACTGAAAATGTGGCTGCCATTACATAATGCGAGAGAGTTCTCGACAAAATCCATTTGCAGCCCTACACAACTTTCCACTTTAACCATTCACACAATGACATGCACAGAAAAACAGCTGCCATTACTGCCAAGAAACATTGCTTTGGAGATGTCTCCTTAAAAATAACAAAAAATAGTGCACTTACTGTATGTGCATTTACATGTGCACATTGTTCTATTTATTGTACATGCTTAAAGGAATAGTTCAGCCAAAAATGATAATTATGCTATTGTTTATTCTTACATGTTGTTGTTTTTGTCCATGAATTGCAAAATTAGATATTTTTAAAGAATCTTCAAACAGCTATGACCATGACAGAAAAGCTCCAGAAGCAACATAAAACAATCATAAAAGTAGCTCATATACTACGTTTTATAATGCCAAACAAAAGTGTTTTTTTTTTTTTTATTTGATGGCTACACCATCAATTGAACCTTTTCTTGACATAGAAATGACAACCCCACATAAAACCAACATGAATACAAAAAGTACAATCATAAGAAATTCATGTATATGCTTTACACTAGATTCTCCTTCCTGGTCTCATGATGAAAACGTACCTCTGGGAAGATGCGAAATACGTATAAATAAGTACATATCATGGCATGGGATTTAGGATGCAGAATCCTTGGGTACAAATCCCGTCAAAAATATGACTCACGATGAAAGAGCTGAAAGACGAGAGATAGAAAATCAAGCTAAAACGACATGCTTGTGATTGCATTTTTACGTCACATTTGCTTTTGTTCATACTATCGGGTAGGTTTAGGTGTAGTGCAGATGGTACGTTATTTTAAAATGACTTATAGCACCACTCAATGGACATTTCAAGTCAGAACTGCGGTGACACCTACAAAAGCAGTGTTACATAAAACACCATATATACGTTCATCTGTTCCAGGGAAAAAAAAAATAACACTCTTTTAGCGCCACCCAGTGGACATTTCACATCGAATATGTCACGAAACGTACATGGCGGTACGTATTTCACGTCTTTCAAAAAAGTTCCCAGATGTACGTTTTCGCTATAAGATCAGGTTGTGATTTTCCCTTCCTATTAAAAGGTTTTTCTTTTTTTGTTGACACTCTTATATATCACTTAACCCATCACTGAAATCATATTATATACTGATTATCTTCAATCCAATCCTGAATCCAAAAAAGCGCATAATGTTTGATTGCTACACATGGGTGTACCAACAGTGTACCAGTTATTGAAATGACATGGGGGTGAGTAAATGATGACACAATTTGCATTGTTGGATGGACAATCCCTTTAAACGATCATTATCTATTAGCTACTGGGTTATTCACTCTATGATTTCAACTTTCTAATTGGATTATATCAATAAATGATGAGTTAGACATTCCAGTACTGTTACAGGAAGTGTGAGAGACACATGCAGACTGTACCCTCCAGGAGTAGACAAATTCAGCTCGAGCTCACTGACCTTTCACCAAAAACTCTCAGACTAAAAGGAAGGAGTAGCCATTAAAATAGATGTCTGGCGGTGTGGTGTCAGAGCAGAGGTGACCGCAGGTTCCTTCTTGCCACAATAATGAAAAGCATCGCTCAACGTGGGTGTGCGATCTGCCATGCATGGATGCACCATGCCTACCCCTCGCATTTAATCGCACACACATAGCAAACACCTGTGCTAAGATTAGCAACCCAGCCTCATCTATCATCTGCCATGAATGGACTTGATCACTCATGGTGTCCGACTTGTATGAAGTCTGTCATCTGTACTGCCAGTATAATTACCCACAAGCACTCGAAATGGACTTCAAGAACCTGTCGAGACCTGCTGTTAAGTACGCAGCCTGGGTTCGGGGTGGTTTAGGATCACAGCCAAATACAGCTGTTTTGTCACCATTGGTAATGTGAGAATTTGAATACACCAAGTCACTTTGCTTTCCACAGGCATATGTTGTCTGTTGGGGTTTCCACCTCAGAAGCTGATTGTAAAGAATGTGAAGTGTTTGCAAATGAGCAAAACATCACTTACCCGCCTTTGATGTAGTCCAGGAAGGTGACTTCAGTATCAACGAGAAACGATAGCAGTGTCACCTAGAAACATGAAGCCAGAATACCCAATGAACCCATAAGAACTCTGTGTGTTGCCATTTCACTATATTCACAGAATCTTCTAAGTAAAACTGATTCTGATTTAAGTTAAGAAAGACTGCCCCAAGCATACACGACAAAACAGGAGCAAAAAAAAAAAAAAACATTGTAAAAGCTCCTTTGAAAATGTAGCTTGTCACGCTACAAAAGCTTGCCAGAATTCAAAGTACAGTGTTTATACTGCACATATATATATATTAAATTTATTCTACCACTGTAACAATAAGTAATTGGATAAATATTATGCTATAATGTGAACAAAATTATGACTAATCTTGGACTAAGATAAAAAGAGGATAGTACAAAATGTTAGGATAGATGGTTGAAATGTGTTCAAAATGTTTGTCAGTATATCTAAAAACCTCATGAGGCCTGTAAATTGTATCAATAAATTTATACCGCAAAGGTGCCACAAAAATACTTCTAAAGTGACATTAAGGCAGTGGTTTTCAAACTTTTTTCAGAGCGACCCTATATTTTTTTCTTTTTAAATTGACGTGACCCATATATATATATATATATATATATATATATATATATATATAGATAGATAGGAAGGAAGGAAGGAAGGAAAGACAACTGCGCTACAGACCGATCTCGAGTCCCACCGTAGAGCTCCGGAAGGATGCTCTGTTCCAAAATCAAATAACTGTCGGTGCTTCTGAAATTAGTGAGGGTGCTTGCCTTTATGCACATCTATTCTGACATATCATATTTTGTCCAGTCCATAGTTATGATTATCACAATGTCATTACGATTTCGAGAGAATATGCGGATGTCACTTCTGAAAGTTTGTTGCAAGGGGGAGCGCGGGGCACAAAGTAACACGGGATTAATTGTAACACTTGTGGCTTAAATATTTCCACACATGCTAACATAACCAAATTTACAGTATTTACTAGTTACCATATCAACATTGTATAGAGAAAAAAAGTGCGCCAAAATTCAAAAGTCTTTTGAAGATATCGCTGAACATTTATTTTAACATAGTAAAATTATATTTCTGGCTTAAGATAATTTTTCATCTCAGTTTTTATTAAATATTTAAAATAAGACAAATCTGCTATTATTTTAATCTCCAATCTGTTATTTATCAGTTTAGATTATTTTTTTAATGCTTCAATAACTAGAAGAAGAAAGTAACCGGTTTTAAATTTAATTTGCGCGGATGGGGTAAGTTGTAACACTGTGTTATGTGCCCTGCCGTGCTATTCTATGACATTAGCGATGCAATTCACACTATTTACTTTAATACATTTTAATGAGAAACAACGAGAAACAGGTGAATAAAGACTGACAGTCAGTGTTTAATGTTCAGAAATTATTATTTCAAGACATGTAAAGCATTTTGGCTCGTTTATGTGGGCCATCCCGAGCATGGTTGCAATGTGTTCATTGTCAAACTCAAAAATCTGATTATTTTTAATTCTTAAAAATCGCCATTATTTTATTTGAAATAAATAATTATTTTATTTTATTGACACAATATTTTAGTTTGTCTTATATATTTTTTTCATGAGATCAGATAACATTTTAAGCTGTCATATGGTCATGTTACTAGGTGTCCCTTAGATGTTACAATGTACCCCACCTACGGGGCATGTTGTCACATTTCACTTACAATTTTTGAGGATAAATAAAGAAAAATGTATACACTGTAATTATGAAACAAAACAGCATATTTGTACTAGACAAGTGTGAAATTACTGTGGATAAAAAAATTATACTCTGAACCCCATGTGGATTTACACAATTTGAGAAAGTCAAAAAGTGTTTCTTTGTGCCCCGCTCTCCCCTACTTTTTAGTCCTCTTAGCAGCATGAAAAACAAAACTTTTATTCAAATTCTGAATGGAGAATAGGCTATATACAGCAAAGAAAGCGCACAAAGTGCACTTCCTTAAAAAGCTGTGACTCATTTCAGTTTATCACAATCTCTAATTCTGCTATAATCAATGAATCTGTCAACACAGCACAGTTAAGCTCTTATTTACATCACCTCTGCACTTCGTTCATTATAATGATTCGTGTCGCGAACTCTGAACAAGAACACTCGCGTTCTGAGCGGTGAGTGGATTCTGACTCACTAAAACTCCTCTGATTGGCCATTGCATTATAGAAATCAACAGATATGTCTCTGATTTGCTACAATGTACAACGCTGCAAAAACAGAGCGCAAACACAAATACACATTTGATTCTGACCTGGAGGCGGCTGCTGGTTACTTTTGTTTTGTTGTTTATATTATTTAGTTGCTTCTTTCTTGAACTTGGTTACATACGTTTTCCTTAAATCATCCTGGCGACCCATTTTTTAAGTCTCGCGACCCACCCGAGGGTTTGAAAACCATTGCATTAAGGTGTGTGTGTGTGTGTGTGTGTGTGTGTGTGTGCGCGTGTGTGTGTACGTATGTATGTATGTATATATATACTGTATAGTAGTGATGTGTGATGTTAATTTTAGTTCCTCTACAACACACGAAAAATGTTTGCTTACGGTTCCAGAGTTGAGATATTTTTTCTTTTTGCCTTTCTTCTTGGGGTTTATGACCTGTGCAGAGAAAATGAGTGATTATAATCATTTATGCGATAATAGAATTTGTATGAGACTGAATAAATGCTCCATAGTTGAGACGAATGCACTGTGTGACATTACACAACACCCCTTAAATTTAAGCTATGTAGAAATTTCCTTTTTTAATGTGTTGACATTTGCCTGAAAATATAATTGTCTTCCCTTACAGCCTTTTTTTAATATTGTGTAACAAACAACTGTTAGAAATGTAATACAAATTTAACAAAAATTAAGCAAAGAAATTGCTTGACGCTTTCTGCAAATGCAATTCAATTTAATGTACATTTTTAACTGTCACATTTGATCAGCATTTTAAACATGAACTAAATAAACATGTCAATATATTCTAAAATATTTATGTATTTGTCATTTCTAAAAGTAATTCGTCCAGTTACATTTTTAGTTTTGAATTAATAAACTGATCATGGATCCCTTCACTTTATTTTTTAAGTTGCACTTAGTCCTTTATACCACTACACCACCTTAGCAATGGAAAAACCTTGTTATCTTATCTTATTAGTAGAACCAGATGAAATTGGAACCCGAATTGTTAAATTCATTGCTCCAATCCCTACTGATACATAAATGAGTGTCCCCATGAGTTTATTTGTGCATGCAAGAAAAGAAGAAATGAGAAAAAAGAAAGAAAACTATAGAAATATGTTGGAGAAAGAAAGTAGTAAGAGAAATATTTTGACAAGTATAAAACCAAACACAACAAAGACTGTTATTACAGTGATGATTATTCACATATGGAAAAGCGTGAGCCACATATATAAAAATATAAAATAAGATCTCTGTTCCTCCCACTCACTAATGCTGAATGAGTTATGAACAAATGCAGAGCCTGGGGGATGGGATCATCTGCCAACATCTTTTTAGATCTGTGATTCTAAATCCTCACGTTGTTGAGCGTTTCTCTTAAATGATAGTATGAAATTACTCAATCTAATAGAGAAAACACAAGGTTTTCAGTTTTTATATCATCCTTCATCAAAAGTTGTTTAATATTCTAATAATTAATAAGTTGAAGTATCTCTGTTGTTTTGGTATTTAGATTTGCTTGATTGCTTGATTGCTTGATTTTGACTATTTAACTTAAACAATGGCTATGTTTATAAATAATATAAATTATGAATAATTTTAAATTATAAAAATGGTCTTGCTCATTTCAGATAAAAAAGGATCACGAGAACATACTGTAACTTTCAGTCAGAACTCAAAACCTCCTCTCCAGTCAAAAAGAAAGAAAGAAAGAAAGAAAGAAAGAAAGAAAAAGAAAGAAAGAAAGAAAGAACTAGTAAAATGTAGAATGAAGTCTGCCAAAACCCTGATTTTCCTGTCTGTGAGTAGCACAAAAACAGCTATTATAAGTATTTACTGTGTATCTATGAAATAGTTAATATATCTATCTACATTCTGAAATACTGGTCAAAAATCCTGCTCTGAATAAAAATATATTAAACTTCAAATAGTATCTTATAAACTCTTATTCTGCCAAAAAAAAAAAAAAGCCTATAAAAATGGCCATGACAATCTCCTTGACTAACATTACAAGTGCTCTAGACCTGGCCTGTCATATGCAAGCCAACTGAACATCTACTTAAGTGGAAAATTATGTTATATGTCCATATCAATTGTGTTGATAAATGTCAAAATCAATTTGAATAATTCAGATATACTTGTACACTGAGATGTTGTTTTCACGTGTTTCTTGAAGTTATTTAAAGTTAGGGTGACCAGATTTCTCATAGCGGAATACGGTACGGGTGGCCAATATATATATATATATATATATATATATATATATATATATATATATATATATATATATATATATATAAAGTTAATTGATAACAAATTGTAACTGGATGGTAATTTTTCTACAACGAGCTTGGCTGCCTTTGATTAGGCTTTTCTCATGTGACAGAACACACAACTACTCACTCTAATCACCCAGTCGTAAAGAAATTTTGAAATATGGGACAAAACATGATTTTTCATGAAGTCGGGAGACTAAAAATAGAGCTGAAATACAGGACTGTCCCAGGAAAAACGGGACATCTGGTCACCCTATTTAAAGCTCTTTTCTGGTGTCCACACACACTGAGAGCTGTAATGTGTGGAAATTAGTAGCATTTATAATTTACCTTATAGGTTGTCTGGCAGTTCATGATTTTCTCACTTATTAAGTCAAAAGATGCAGACTACTTGTAATACGAGTAATATATTGTAAGCTACAGTATATTTGTTATACTGTGAACACTTTTTCTGAAAAAATACCATGTTAATGAGCTCTGCAAATTCATAAAAAACAGATTAATAAATTAATAAAATAAGATTACCTCATACACGTTAAATTGTGACTGGCCTCTTGACAGTTCTCTATAGCTTGTGCTGAATTCTCCAATGAAGTCATGACTGTTTAAACACACACACACACACACACACACACACACAGATTTGTCAGCATGGATAACATTACATTTGTTTCATATTAAGCTTATTCGGCTCTGAAAAATGTTGTTCTGATGTTTTAACAGTACTCAGCCTTTTAGCACACTTAAAAATAAAACAATTAATTATCTTAGATTAAAGCACCCTCCACATCTCTTAAAATCACTCATTCATTTATGGAAATGAATGTAATGGACTGATCAGGCTTTACAAAGACATATAATTCATTTCAACAAAAAAAAGCACTGAAATTTTCCTCTTCGTATTATACGAGTTTTGCGAGCAACTGCAAAAGCATTGGCATAGAATTTTTCCTTCTATGTCTTCTTTAGGGACGCAGAGGAATTGATTTCCTGCATGTGTGGATTCAATGCTTGTAAAGAAACACATACTCACGTTGCCTTATTGAGTTCTGAAGCAAAAAAAGTGTATTTTGAGCTTTTGCATCTAAATTTGGCATCTTTTCATACATGTGTTGTGACCATAAGCATAAATAATAGCATATTATTTGACTTTTATTTGTTATTTGACCTTTTTCAGTTTGCAAAACACCAATACGCATCAAACAAAACAGTACTTAAAATGCTGGAGGTTTTGAGCATAAGAATATTTCATGCTCATTTACTGTGTCACTGTGAGAAGACTTTAGCTATCAGTACATTACATTATAAATTAATGGATGTGTCAGGTGAATATATTAAGCTTCATATGACTGTTTACAGTTAATTACCTTCCATCCCGATCCCAGTCATACACTTCAACCTTGATCGTTCTGTGGGAGAGAGAGAGAGAGAGAGAGAGAGAGAGAGAGAAGCAGAATTGTACATTGTGTTTTTGTCTGATCTGTCCATTCTGACAGTTTTCTCTTTTTCACCATAAACCTGTTTTATTTTGTCTGCTAGATGAACTTGTAATTCTGATCACTAATGAAAAGTAACAGCAGACCTCTCCTTAACAAGCCACACGATTTAATGTACTATATCATTGTGATGTGTTTTTGTATTATTGTATTATGTATCATTTATGTATAATTAATTCCATAGCACATACACTGCATGCACTGAATAACAGTAACAGTGATGCATGCATTAGAAATCATTTCTAATGAGCTATTCTAAAGTGATATAACTTATTAGCCTAAAGCTATGTTCATGTCATGTTGGAATTACCATATTCATGAGATGATAACACTGAGATATTACAGAGCTGTTCATGTCATTGGACTTAGAAAAGATTTGTTTCCATGGTAATAATCATCGCACCAAAAAAAGAATATGTGTACGGCTTTATTGTTGATGACAGAAATATACTTAAAATGCTGCACTAATTAACCTCTTTATTCTCTTTTCAAACCTTGAAGAACAAAGAAAGAACGCCAGGTGTCAAGTGCTATAATAAAATCACAGGAAATTTCTTCAGGTGCTTAAGTGGAAAGATGAAACTTTCATAAAATTCAGTTTCTTCAAAATTTTTGTTTTGTAATTATAATAACTATAATAATTAGAGTCAACTTGATAATTACAATATGACGTAAATCGTGCTGTATGTGGAGGCTATTTATGGTTGACATTTTTAAAGTAGTGATTTGGCATGTAATATGTAATTCAAATTATGTTTATGCGTATTTTTTAGAACATTTTTAACGTAGCCCATTAGATTTTAGAATCAGAACTTCCCTGGAATTATGACTACAATCTATCTAAAATCAGTTTACTCTTCCTTCCATGGCACTTTCTTTTCAGGAAGACAAATTAAAAATATTTCACATACTAGGGTTAGAGGGCCGGATTAGTGTGTTTTGACAGAAAATAATTACAGCTCCTGCTGTCCGTGGCATGACAGGAGAGTGGTGAGTTTACACAGTTCAAATAGAACAGCTCTGTCAATTACATAGAGCTTTAACGCAACACATGCTAACAACAACCCAATCCACACAGCATCCCTTAGCACCCATTCTCAGTGTTATCATCAGCGAGACACTCCGTGCTTCTTTATTAGAGCATGTGCGCTGGCTTATCTCGCATCCCAGACTCCATTGGCGGCCAGCGCTCTTCCTATCCATATGTCTCTCTCTCTCTTTCGTTTCCCACGTGTTCAATCAGAGATAAAGCCTAGGCATTGTGTGGGAAAGTGCGTTATGGTACCGATCGATGCTCATCAGTGAGTGCTGCTACCGTGAGGAAGCTTCCCACTTTATTGCCACACAGCAAGAGCCCTGTTTGAGCTACTCATGATGGCAGCTTCTGGGATACAATGTAGTGGTTGGGATTCTCTTCTATGTTGTCTCATGTCTCTTAATATTATTTTTAACTGTAAAATAATTTCTCCTATTCCAAAATGACAGATATTAATGTAGATAGATGTAGATATTACCTGCACTCACTCACATCGTTAACACATCCCTTCACACTGGAGTTTTTCCCTCAGCATTTAAACAGGCTCGTATAATCCCACTTCTTAAGAAACCCACTCTTAACCCAACTCTTTTAGGGAACTACAGACTGGTTTCCCTTCTTCCTTTCATTGCAAAAACACTTGAAAGAGTTGTGTTCAACCAAGTCTCTGCCTTTCTCACACAGAACAACCTATGTTAATCACCAAACCATTTCAAATCTGTTGCTGTATGACATTGCAGTCCTTTGCATAAAAATATTTTTAAAAAGTAGCATTGGAGAGGTGAGGTATCCAAGTCGCAACATCTAGCTGCTGGGGTGCCTCAGGGCTCAGTTCTTAGACCACTTCTCTTCTCTGTCTACATGACATTACTAGGTTCTGTCATTCAGAAACATGGCTTTTTGTATCACTGCTATGCTGATGACACTCAACTCTACCTCTCATTCCATCCTGATGATCTGACGATAGCTGCTCGCATCTCAGCATGTCTAACAGACATTTCTTGCTGGATGAAGGACCATCACCTTCAACTCTACCTAGCTAAGACAGAACTGCTTGTAGTTTCAGCAAACCCATCACTTCATCACAATTTCACCTTCCAGTTAGGCTCATCAACCATAACTCTTTCAAAAACAGCCAGAAGTTGTGATTGATGATAAACTGAATTTATCAGACCACATTGCTAAAACTGCCTGGTCCTGCAGATTTGCTTTATACAATATTAGGAAGATCAGGCCCTTTTTTTTCAGAACATGCAACACAACTCCTTGTTCAAGCTCTTGTTCTGTCCAGACTTGACTATTGCAATGTTCTCTTGGCAGGTCTTCCAGCCAATTCCGTCAAACCTCTACAATTAATCCAAAATACCGCTGCAAGATTAATCTTTAATGAATCAAAAAGAACGCACGTCACACCTCTGTTCATCAATTTGCACTGGCTACCAATTGCTGCTCGCATAAAATTCAAGGCATTAATGTTTGCCTACAAAACCACCTCTGGCTCTGCACCCCTTTACCTAAATTCAGTACTTCAGACCTATGTGCCCTCTAGAAGCTTGCGTTCTGCAAGTGAACGACGCATTATTGTGCCATCCCAAAAAGGCACAAAATCACTTTCACTGACTTTTTCATTCACTGTTCCCACCTGGTGGAATAACCTGCCCAACTCAATCCGAGCAGCTGAATCCTTAGCCATCTTCAAGAAACGGCTAAAAACACATTTCTTCCATCTTTATTTGACCCTCTAACTCTATCACTCTCTATTCTAATTCTATTTTATCTATCTGTCTTCTTTTTATTTAAAAAAAATCACACACACACACACCCTTGACCCTCTATCAATTGCATATTTATTCTCTAACTGCTACTTTTTCTTTAAAAACTAACACTAGCTTTCTTTTTTCTATTCTATCTACTTTAAAAAAAAAAAACAAAAAAAAAAACAAACAAAAAAAAAAACACTTGCTATATGTACAGCGTTAGGCTAACCGAGACTTGTCATATCGCTTGCATGTTGTTGCTCTTTTGTTGGTTTTGATTGCTTCTATTGTCCTCTTTTGTAAGTCGCTTTGGATAAAAGCGTCTGTTAAATAACTAAATGTAAATGATATTCCTCATTGAATCAGACTCCTTTTATCTTGAATAATGTGTTACGCTTAAATATCATTTAGTTATTATTGGTGCTCTCCCTGCTCAATCATGACAGGCTGCATGGATGGGCTGGGAGTTTTTCTTTTTTTGCCCAGAACAGAACCATACCGCCAAATCAAATTGTATGCTAAGTGTCTATCATTTTGATGATAGTGGTCCTGACAGAACTTAAGAAAACCATTTATAGATTTTATCTTTACATCTTTATTTATTTTTATTATTTTTTTTTTTTTTTACCAATGTAGATTGGTGAGTCACTATACTGTATATTATATTTATTGGTTATGTACGTGTTCTTATGCATTGCAAATGTAAAAAAAAAAAAATTGTTTTGTGATGGGACGTTTACACGATACCATTTTCAACTAAAAACAGAAAACGTTTTGTTTTTTGGATGTTTATTTACACTACAGTGGTATTTTGGGGGCCTGAAAAAGCAAACTTTTGAAAATGGGTTTCAAAGTTCAAGTTTTTAAAAACGATGCCGTGAAAACGATATATTTTTCGTGTAAACTACAAAAACGCAAATTTGTGAAAATGGTGACATCATGCACATACTTCTTATGTGTTCATTCAATGTGCGCAGACGCAGTGTTTTTAGATGTTTTCGCGGATCCTTGTGAACTGGGATAATTTTAAGATCACTGTCGTCTGTACACGAAAACACGCAAATGAAAAGCTTTCCATTTTAGTACATTGTTGCCGTGCATACAAATATGTATATTTATATGCAGTCCAGCTATTATCACATCAATACCTTTGATTGCAAACAAAATCTTTGATATTTAATATTTACTAATGTAATTTAAAAATGTGATTTTTTTTAATTCTTTCCCCGCCATTGATGGAATTTTCCATCATTTATGAGACACTGCTTTCCCACCATTGGTGGAATTTTCCGGCTTTACATGTTTTCACTGGTGTATGGTAGGAGGCGCTATTACACATCTTCTGAAAGAGTATTGAACATCTGGATGAAAACAGCGAAGAAGAAGCAGAGACAAGCAATCGCGTACATAAGCAGATACATGATATGTAAAATGACGTGATCATCGTGCATTAAACAGCATATAAATCAAAACTGCCTAACATTACCAAATTAAATTTTGATCCAGGAAGTGGTACAGGACCGTGCACGCTCTGGATTAGGGGTGCAACGGATCGTAGATGATCCGTGATCCGTACAGACCAGACCCCACGGTTCGGCATGCATGTGATTCAAGGGTTAACTGTTAAGTTTAACCATCACAGAGTGAAAGTTTATTATTTGCATGTGTTTTGTCTTGCCAATTTATCCATTCATACAATTTTAAACTATTCAAGCAAAAGAGAACATGCACACAGTTTTTTACCGCTGCCGCACACACCTGAAGCCGAAGCGAGCACACGCAGAGAGAGAGAGGCGCGATTCACACAGATTGATTCCTCTTTCACTTCTCTTTGAATGGAAACATACACACAAAGTTATTTTAAAATACCTGTTTTGGCAAGTATTCTGGTAAACACAGTCGGTTATGTCTTAAGTGAACCGAAAAAGCTGAGAAAGAAACTGGATGTGTGTCAGTATTAGGTACGTGCATTTGGTCTTAAAGAGACAGTAGCCTATAAATACCTGCAGTGAAGAGCACTATTGTGTTATTTTACAATTAATTATTAGATTTCTGCACCTGAATACTAGTGTTACTGAATTTATTAGTAACTTTATGTTGTATTCATCCATGCTTGTAATTTGTGTAATTGTTCTTGTTTTATTACTGACTTTATTAGTTCAGCTAGTAGTTTTTGGTGTGGTATAGAAGTACTTAAAGTAAGTTTTCAGTAATAAATGAAAAGAAAACTTTGTTTTGTTTTGTTTGTTTTTTGCTGATCCGAAAAATGATCCGATCCGAGACGCAAAATTCGTAATATGATCTGAACCGTGAGTTTTGTGATCCGTTGCACCACTACTCTGGATGTGTTGATGATCTATAGTCCATCTATGTTTTGATATTGCATGTTCAGATATTCATACAACAAAATATTCGGGGGCAATTAAACTTTTGAGAAAATGATCAAAAATGCTGTTGGTAGCTGCCTACTAAAAAAAAAAAAAAAAAAAAAAAAAAAAAAAAACTCTGGCAGGGAAAGAGTTAAATGCAACAACAGCTGTACACTGTTTACAGGTAACCAAGTAAACTTGACTTTAAGATTTAATTGATGTGTGAAGTGTGAGTATATAACATAACCATAGTTTTAATAGAGTTCAAATGTGAAGAGATCAAACACATAGGACTTTATGGCAATAAATTATTGTTTCCCACAACCAATTAAAACACACCAATTTATAACAAACCAATCACAGTACAAAACACTCCATACCTGTCATAATCGCCATTGCACAGGGCTCTAACAGGGATTTTAAAGGCTTGCCACACAGGGTTCAGCGTGTTCTTCACCACCTCTGTCTTATGGCAAATGGTAAATCTGTAAGATAACAGAATAATAGTTGAAAATATTTATAGTATGTGTTGTCAAATCAAGATGTGTTTGAAATCAAACATTAGCACATACAATTATTTTAATACAATTTTTAAATGTCTTTGATAAATGCATTCATTTGACTTATTTGACATTGTCCACTTATTTGAAATTCAGTTTGATTCAAAAAACTGTACAGAAAATTTGGAACTGACAAGAATGGTTACTTTCTCTGTCTCAGAGAAACAGCTGTAGCATTGCATTTGTTTATCAGTAAATGATTGATAATGACCCTCTTTACAGAGAAAAGGTCATTTATCACAAGTAAAGCTATTCTCTGATGTCATTCCAATCTATAGTGGAATTTTATCATAATCAGAGCCAAACAAATTAAACACAAACATTCAAAGAATGCTAATATGAATACTCGCAGGAGACTGCATCTCTACCCATGTAAAAAATATTGTACGTAAATAGTCTGATGAAAGTTGTCTTATTCTTGTATTATTACAGATTTGCAATAACAGCGTTTTGATTCAGTCAGTATATAAAGTCTGTAGTGTGAGTGAGAAGAATATCATTGCATAAATTTACATCACATACATTTACCTGAGTGTCATAATTCATATAAAGTATAATATTTAAACAAGCCTGTTTGCTTGTTTGTTTGTTTGTTTTTTGTTTTTGTTTTCTTTGTAAAAATGCATTAATAAAATTGTGTGCTAAAATGTTTAAATCGAATGACAACCATAGTCTGAAGACGTAATTCAATGTGAGTTTAAAACTTATGTGGAATTGGTTTTAACACAAAAAAATAGCTGAATATCATGTTTGCCTAAGCTGAAATCACACTTTACTTGGCAGACTTCACTGTGGAGCTACACAGAACTAATTTCTGTACAAAAATATTGAAAACTGTCCAAAAAAGTGATTATTCTTGGAAATTTGTATTGGTTTTATTGCTATGCATCAACAGGACTGTTTCAGAAAATGAGCAATTGTATGACATATTTGGTTTGACTTTCTGACACTGGCCCTTGAGCTATACCTCTCTCAAATCATCACTGGATTTACTTTAAAAAACAGATTCTGTTCTCTAAAGGACAGAGACATGAATGGATTGCTCAGTTATGGGCTCAGTACACAGCTCAATATTGGCCTTTTTCCTGTTTGCTCTCTTACACATAAACACACACACACACATACATACTGTTTACCTCATGTCCTCATGGTTCAGGTGGGTGAAGGCTCTTTTTGAAGTGTGTAAGTTTTAGTGTTGCTGAAATAAATGATCTTAAAAATATTATGCTTTGTTCTGAGTTGGTCTCAGGTCGGTACAAATATATGCCAATTAATGATCCATCTCAGCCTTCTAGTATTCAAACACCAACAGCAGCTTTTTGTAAAAAAAAAAAAAATAAATAAATAAAAAAAAAAAATCCAATTCCATTTTAAAATCTTTATCTATAGCCTTATACACACACAAACGGTTATGTCTTTCCTCCTCTTCTCACAGTTGGGAATAGTAAGCACACTGTACTCCCAATAAATTAAGACAACATTAGCTTCTAGTGAGCAGCCTTCCTGTCTACTGTCTGACTAAGCAGCATCATTACTGAAATGGAACCTCTTGAGTAACTCTTGAAACACTCACTCACTCACTCACTCACTCACATTAAAGGGATAGTTCACCCCAAAAATGTGCTCAACCAGAGCACAAAAGAAGATATTTTAAAGAATGCTGGCACTGAGAAAAAGCTCTGAGACATTTAGTCATACAGGTTTGGAACGTCATGATAGAATTTTTTTTTTTTAGGTGAACTATCCCTTAACCCCTTAACTGTCACCTCCCATTTTTAAAATATACATGAAAGTGCATTATCCAAACTTAAATTGTTGTAATTTATGAACACTTTGGAATACAGACCTAAGGTTGGTCTCTGGTCAGCAGATTATTGCAAAAGTGGAATTTTTTCAAAAAATTAAAGTATCAAAAAGTTATAGAAGTTTAAATTTACTATAAAGAAAATACACTGTACTAATTTTATTTTATTTTATATATAATAAATATTTTACATAACAGGTTTTACTCTAAAATTGCTAAAAAATTAAAGTCTTTTAAAATGTTCCAAATTTGAAGTTGATATGAAAAAATTGAGTTTCGTGTGAGATTTTATTTAGGGCGTTATACCACAAACAGCCACCGGGTGCCATCCAAACTCCATTGAATTTTTTTGATGCATTTTTCTGTCTAGATTTCTCTGTTCATATTACGTCTATCACAAAATACCACCATATATGGAATCCTGAGACTCAGACCTTTCCAATGACATGTTTTTTATCAAGATTATAAAAAGTTTTGATTCTAAAAGACCGTAATGCATTTTGTAATATGACACTTGACGCCGCTGCTAAGGGGGAAGGGAATCGCCAAAAGATTTTAAAGCACCATTTCCATGGTAACGCAATGTCCGATTTCATAGCATAAATCTTGAGCTTCTAAGCTTTAAAACGATATATAATTTATGATAATTACTAAAAGATTTGATAGAGAAAAAGGACAACAAAAAAAGAGTACCAAGCGTCCTACAGCGCCCCTGTGGGTTAAGAGGTACATGGAAGATTTGACTCATAATTGATTCCAAAAGAATACAACATGATTGAGAGTATGGAGAAGATGTGCCTCATAAGATGTGTGTGTGTGTGTGTGTGTGTGTGTGTGTGTGTGTGTTTAAACAGTCATGACTTCATTGGAGAATTCAGCACAAGCTGTAGAGAACTGTCAAGAGGCCAGTCACAATTTAACATGTATGAGGTAATCTTATTTGTGCTTACTGCTAAATTGTAATATATTTACAGATGAC
Organism: Spinibarbus caldwelli; assembly: GCA_039654775.1. Lineage (NCBI taxonomy): Eukaryota > Metazoa > Chordata > Actinopteri > Cypriniformes > Cyprinidae > Spinibarbus > Spinibarbus caldwelli. The sequence goes on along the minus strand of CM077228.1, from coordinate 20,095,430 downwards.
TGTTGTTGTACCAGATGATGGTGATTCATGATCCTACATATTATTATAAATAAACAAATGGAAACAGCTAATTTAGTGGTGATCGCACAAAAAACAAAAAACAAAACACAATTACACAAATTTTAATAAATCAAATATAATAAATCAATTATTTAATGTAAATGCGTGAACTTCTCATTTAATCAAACAAATAACACACACACATATATATATATATATATATATACACACAGTGGGTACGGAAAGTATTCAGACCCCCTTAAATTTTTCACTCTTTGTTATATTGCAGCCATTTGCTAAAATCATTTAAGTTCATTTTTTTTTTCCTCATTAATGTACACACAGCACTCCATATTGACAGAAAAACACAGAATTGTTGACATTTTGCAGATTTATTAAAAAAGAAAAAACTGAAATATTACATGGTCCTAAGTATTCAGACCCTTTGCTCCGTATTTAGTAGAAGCACCCTTTTGATCTAATACAGCCATGAGTCTTTTTGAGAAAGATGCAACAAGTTTTTCACACCTGGATTTGGGGATCCTCTGCCATTCCTCCTTGCAGATCCTCTCCAGTTCTGTCAGGTTGGATGGTAAACGTTGGTGGACAGCCATTTTTAGGTCTCTCCAGAGATGCTCAATTGGGTTTAAGTCAGGGCTCTGGCTGGGCTATTCAAGAACAGTCACGGAGTTGTTGTGAAGCCACTCCTTCGTTATTTTAGCTGTGTGCTTAGGGTTATTGTCTTGTTGGAAGGTAAACCTTCGGCCCAGTCTGAGGTCCTGAGCACTCTGGAGAAGGTTTTCGTCCAGGATATCCCTGTACTTGGCCGCATTCATCTTTCCCTCGATTGCAACCAGTCGTCCTGTCCCTGCAGCTGAAAAACACCCCCACAGCATGATGCTGCCACCACCATGCTTCACTGTTGGGACTGTATTGGACAGGTGATGAGCAGTGCCTGGTTTTCTCCACACATACCGCTTAGAATTAAGGCCAAAAAGTTCTATCTTGGTCTCATCAGACCAGAGAATCTTATTTCTCACCATCTTGGAGTCCTTCATGCGGGCTTTCATGTGTCTTGCACTGAGGAGAGGCTTCCGTCGGGCCACTCTGCCATAAAGCCCCGACTGGTGGAGGGCTGCAGTGATGGTTGACTTTCTACAACTTTCTCCCATCTCCCGACTGCATCTCTGGAGCTCAGCCACAGTGATCTTTGGGTTCTTCTTTACCTCTCTCACCAAGGCTCTTCTCCCCCGATAGCTCAGTTTGGCCAGACGGCCAGCTCTAGGAAGGGTTCTGGTCGTCCCAAACGTCTTTCATTTAAGGATTATGGAGGCCACTGTGCTCTTAGGAACCTTAAGTGCAGCAGAAATTTTTTTTGTAACCTTGGCCAGATCTGTGCCTTGCTACAATTCTGTCTCCTAGCTCTTCAGGCAGTTCCTTTGACCTCATGATTCTCATTTGCTCTGACATGCACTGTGAGCTGTAAGGTCTTATATAGACAGGTGTGTGGCTTTCCTAATCAAGTCCAATCAGTATAATCAAACACAGCTGGACTCAAATGAAGGTGTAGAACCATCTCAAGGATGATCAGAAGAAATGGACAGCACCTGAGTTAAATATATGAGTGTCACAGCAAAGGGTCTGAATACTTAGGACCATGAGATATTTCACTTTTTCTTTTTTAATAAATCTGCAAAAATGTCAACAATTCTGTGTTTTTCTGTCAATATGGGGTGCTGTGTGTACATTAACGAGGAAAAAAAATTAACTTAAATGATTTTAGCAAATGGCAATATAACAAAGAGTGAAAAATTTAAGGGGGTCTGAATACTTTCCGTACCCACTGTATATGCACACAGAATAGTTGTACTTTAGATAAATTTGATTGATACCCAATTATTTTGCACTGTGTATAGAATTGTAGCTTAAATAAATACATAAATATTTAATATTTCTATACATTTATCAAAGCTGAATAACCCTTTTCTCTGAGTGAAGGAATCTGGAATTATTGAAGAACAGAATCAACTAGAAAAGGGGTGATTGTCCCATTCCAAAAGAACCCCTGCTGATCCAGGTGCAAAGGACTATGGAGATTGATGCTGTGAGTAGTGTGTGTAACAGGCAAGAATCCGCTCATGTGTCTGTATTACTCACGTTCCATCTTCATTGCTGCGATAAAACACTAAGAAGGGGTCCGATTTGCCAAAGAAGTCCTTTTTGTCCAGTTTGTTGCCACAAAATTGCATCATCACAGACTCCTGCAGGGCGAGAATGTTTTAGAAAAGCAGGTTATGAGGACAATGGGAGTGTACGTGTGGATTTAAAGCACTTGGGACAACAATATCAGCATAAATGAGCTGAGTACTTGGCCATTCAGGGTTTCAAGACAGCTAACATTATGCAAATGCTAAACAGCTTGGCATGTTACATTTGCTTGACTACTGTACCCAGATGGCAAGGCTAAAAGGCCTAATCAGAAATCCATTTGACAAGCGTTTATGTAGACACATTCACTGTCTGTGTGAGATGCAATGTTTCAGCAGGGAATGGGATAAGGTCTATTGATCCCTGTTGTGAAAGACAAATGTAACAATTACCGTAGCAATGCGGAGGTCTTTCTGCATTTATGTGTGTGTGTGAGCACAGCTGAAGTTCTTGGCACATCACGCATGCTATTACTGAATCCTGTGTTTTACAAAGATAAAGAGGCTACTTTGAATAGACTAAAACAGACATGCTGAGAAGCCAAATGAGATTAGCTTCTAGCAAGCTGCCTTTCTTTCTCCTGACTATATAGGCAGCAGTCTATGAAATGTAATTTCATAGTAACTGATCTGAAACAGCTTTGTGAAGCACACAAATAGCGCTCATCACGTGCCCACAACTTCAGACTTGGACAGAACTAATTTCAGCAGTTAGATGTTAGCATTTTGCTAAGCTAAATACTTGACTGCACACATAATCTCATTAGCAAAACTAAAAAACTGAGATAACTCTTCAGTATAGGGACTAATCCTAACTATTAACTAGTTCAGGGGTTGGCAACCTTTTCGGCATGACGTGCCATTTGTAATTTTTCTGGTTAACCACTGTGCCAATCCAGCTGCCGCTGATCACAGCGTGAGTATAAGTAGGCAGCAGGTGCAACGCATATTCAGCTTTTCTCTTCAGAGCCGAGCGAACACATCGTTTTGCACCTGACTACTCTACTGAGAGAAGACTGAACGAATTCAGCGCGCTCTTTGGAGCTCTTGGTGTTGGTGGTGCGGCGCTTCAGTGGTGGTGGTTTTCCTGTGTCAAGTGGGTTCCACACAGAAGGCTGCACTACCCCCTGTTTGTGTTGCAGGCAGCCATCTCCCCTGTGCACTTCAGCACGCTAAAAGAGCTTTTTCCCTAAAAGAGCATTTACGGGTGTGTCTTTTTAAAGACGACGTTGCTTCTGGCAAACTCGACGTTACGTCTTTATAAAGATGAATTGGGTCTTGCTGTAGACAACGTACCACCCGTGTGTTTCTGGATGCGGTCGTTACATGGCGCTGGGTGATGGTCAAGATCGCTGTTTCACGTGTCTGGGCATAAAAGCACGCTGAGGTGGCGTTCATGGATGAGTTATCTTCTTGTGGGAAGATAATCATCTCGGAGCTGTAGATCTGGCTCTGTTACCTCAAAAGGGGCGGAGCTCCATTGTCTGCCTTGATCTGGCTCTCGTCCTGGCTGCAGACAGGCGAGGACTACTTCAGGCGATAGTACGGGTGGTCTGAGGGCTATAGTGGTGGCAAACCCTCCAGAGAACCAACCCTCGAGGGACCATCGCTCCTCTTGTGCTCTGCAACCAGTTGAGCAACCGAGGGAATGCGCTGGGCCCTCTCAAAGAGCGTACAAGCGGTATCCTTTGGCGCTCCTCCCGACGACCGGATGTCGATCGCTGCATCGGAGGGTGAGCCGGAGCTTTCTGGAGAGGAAGATTCGGCTGCGCTTCTGCCCTCTGGGACTGTAACAATGCCTGAATTGGATTCAGAAATGACGGCTATGCTTTCCCGGGCCGCCGTGAGGGTAGGGCTCTAGTGGAGACCTCCACCGTGTCCCGAGCCCTCAAGGTTGAACGATTGGTTCTTTGGGGTGGTCCGCGCTGGTTCTCAGCGCCCTGCCCCAGTGCTATTCTTCCCGGAGGTGCATGAGGGGCTTAACAGGTCGTGGATGGCACCTTTTTCTGCTGGAAACTGACCTGCTAACTCCTCCTCCTCCCTCACAACTCTTGACGGTGGTGCAGCTAGGGGCCATACAGGGGTCCCCCCGGTGGAGCGGTCGGTTGGGATGCAAGTGTGTCCTAATACCGCCTCCACCCAGAACCGTGCCTCCCCTCCCGGGTCTGTAGGTACTCGTCTGGTCTGTCTGGCGATGCTTATGTGGCCTGTGGAGAAGCTGCCTCCGCCTTACACGGTACAGCGTTACTGCAGGTTCTTCAGTCTAAAGCACTGGGGGACCTGCACAAGGGTGGTCACGACCCGGAAGTTCTAAAAGGAGCTCCGAACCGCACTGACCTCCGAGCAACGAAGGTCACTGCGAGTTCTCTGGGTCATGCGATGTCCACACTTGTGGTCCAGGAGCGCCATTTCTGGCTATGTCTGGTCAACATGAGGGACGCTGACAAGTCGGTTCCTCAAGGTCACTACTCACGCACCCTCTGCCAACTGTGGAATCAGGTAAGCGTGCACCGCACACTCAGACCCCTCTTCGGTCTGCCCACGGACCGGGTCCCTGCGTTCCACCTCGCTGCCCCACCGCGGGTATGTCGGTGGTCCAGCTGGTCCAGCTTGTAAGGGACCCAACCGTCTCACTGGCTCCCGCGGACAATCAGACTCAGCTTTACGATTCAGTTCGCCCGGCGTCCCCCCAAGCTCAGTGGCATCCGCTTCACATCAGTGAAGGTGGCCAATACTCCTGTCTTGCGTGCGGAGTTCGCAGCCCTCTTGGCGAAGGATGCGATAGAGCCGGTCCCTCCAGCCGATATGGAGATTGAGCCTTCGGGTCAACTGGGAAAAGAGTAAACTCTCCTCGGAGAGGATCTCTTTTCTTGGTATGAAGTTGGATTCGGTCGAGCATGCCTCATGCAAGGATGTGCTCAGTTGGTGTTGAACTACTGAATATGTTCAAGAGCAGGACGGCGGTCCCACTGAAACGGTTTCAGAGGGGCATATGGCAGCTGCAGCGGCAGTCATGCCGCTGGGGTTGCTTCATGAGACCGCTTCAACACTGGCTCCATGGCCGAGTCCCGAGGTGGGCGTGGCAATGCAGCACTCACCGGGTCCAAGTCACACCAGCCTGCCGCCAAACCCTCACCCTGTGGTCAGACCTTGCATTCCTCCGGCCAATAGTGCCCCTAGAACAGGTCTCCAGGCATGCTGTGGTTTACACTGATGCCTCCACCACCGGCTGGGGGGCCACGTACAACTGGCACGCAGTGTCGGGGGTTTGGACGGGTCCCCAACTGCACTGGCATCAACTGCCTAGAGCTGTTAGCAGTACGCCTGGCCTTGATTGGTCTCAGACGGAGCTCACGAGGCAAGCACGTGCTGGTCCACACGGACAACACTGTGACCGTTGCGACATGCGACGGGAGGTGGTCTACGCTCCCATCGCATGTCGCAACTCGCCCGCCACCTTCTCCTCTGGAGTCAGAAGTATCTGAGGTCACTTCGTGCCATTTACTTTCCGGGCCTGCACAACCGTGCAGGCGATGAGCTGTCACGAGCTGCGCTCCCCGGAGAGTGGAGACTCCATCCCCAGACGGTCCAGCTGATTTGGAGATGTTTCGGAGCCGCTCAGGTAGACCTGTGCCTCTCCAGAGACCTCTCATTGCCAGTTGTTTTACTCCCTGACCGAGGAAACACTCGGCACAGATGCACTGGCACACAGCTGGCCGCGGGGCCTGCACAAGTATGCATTTCCCCCAGTGAAATTCTAGCACAGACACTGTGCAAGATCAGGGAGGACGAGGAGCAGGTCCTGTTATTGGCACCCTATTGGCTCACCCGGACCTGGTTCCCGGAACTGATAGCCCCTCCTTGACTCGTGATAGCCCCTCCTTGACCAATTCCTCTGAGGAAGGATCTACTGACTCAAAGACGGGGCACCCTGTGGCACCCACATCCAGACCTCTGGAAACTTCACGTCTGGTCCCTGGATGGGACGCGGAGGTTCTAGGTGACCTACCCCAAGAGGTAGTTGACACCATCACTTCGGCGAGAGCACCGTCTACGAGACATGCTTACGCCTGGAAGTGGAATCTGTTCGTCGAGTGGTGTTCTTCTCACCGAGAAGACCCCCGAAGATGTCCGATCAGAGTCGTGCTGTCCTTTTTGCAGCAAGGGTTGGAGCGAAGGCGGTCTCCCTAGAAGGGAAGTCAGTGGGAATCATGACCTGGTCATCAGGTTCCTTAGGGGAGCCAGAAGGCTAAATCCTCCATGGCGCCCCTCTATACCCTCTTGGGACCTATCTCTAGTGCTCAAAGCACTACAGCGAGGCCCATTAGAGTCTTTGCGGACAGTTGAGCTGAAGTTTTTATCAATGAAAACTCTGCTCCTGCTTGCACTGGCCTCCATCAAGAGGGTAGAGGACCTGCACGCATTTTCGGTCGACGAATCTTGGGCCGGCTGACTCCCAGGTAAACCTGAGGCCCCGGCCCGGCTATGTGCCCAAGGTTCCCACTACGCCCTTCAGGGATCAGGTGGCAAGCCTTCAAGCGCTGCCCCCAGAGAAGGCAGACCCAGCCCTAGCTTTGCTTTGTCCCGTCCGAGCCTTGAGATGGTATGTAGACCGGACACAAAGCTTCAGGACCTCAGACCAGCTCTTTGTCTGTCACGGAGGCTGGCAGAAGGGGAATGCCGTCTCTAAGCAGAGGATGGCCCACTGGATAGCGGACGCCATCACCCTGGCTCATCAGGCACAGGGTGTGCCCTGCCCGTTCAGGTTGAGAGCTCACTCTACTAGAAGTGTCGCATCCTCCTGGGCGCCTCGCTGGCAGATATTTGTAGAGCTGCGGGCTGGGCGACCCCTAACACGTTTGCTAGATTCTATAGCCTTCATGTGGACCAGCACGCTCCGAGACGTCCTCCTGTGTTCTCACCTCAAACGGGGTAGAAGCTCTGAGAGGCCCCGGCTTCGGGTTGACTTGCTATAACTGCTCCAGAGAGTCCATACAGCAGACCCTGTCGAGCTCCTCCGTCCCCTCAGCAGCCAGACGTGGCGGAGTGTCCGGTGCCAGACCCTCACTCGATGAATCCGTGAGAACCGGTAGAGGGCTTCCGCACGTTCCTGTTCCAAGTGAATGGGTATGTTTTCCCAGTGTTATCCAAGTTCACTGAGTGGGTAGTGCCATGACGACAGTGACTGGCCTTCATGTTGCGAGCCCCGGCCTACACCAAAAGGGGGCGCAAGAGGCTCACACAGGACACTGGAAGGGGCAGCATCCATGGCGCTTTGGTAGGGATCCCAAAGTCGGTCATTAACGACGTGACGTCGAGAGTGACAGACTGAAAGGGAATGTCTCGGTTACGTATGTAACCCTCTTTCCCTGAAGGAGGGAATGGAGACGTCACGTCCCATTGCCACGGCTCCTGTACCGCCACTGAGCGGCTGGGTCACCGGCTCGGCTCCTCAGCGAAAACTTGAATATACGTTGCACCTGCTGCCTACTTATACTCACGCTGTGATCAGCGGCAGCTGGATGCAATCATCGCATGCCAATGTGCACTGGCTTGTTTAGTTTACACTCGAAGTGGATTGGTCTCTCTAAGCGAGATCCCAAAGTTGGTCATTATCGACGTGACGTCTCTGTTCCCTCCTTCAGGGAACGAGGGTTACATACATAACCGAGACGTTCTGTGAACAGTAAAACCCGCCTACTTTGATTTGATTGGCCATCTCAGTCCTTTTGACATTGACGAGCACTGTTAGACCACCGAGGCTTTAATCTGAAGTGCATGCAGTGGTCCCACACGCATCCGTAGACTAACGCAAGTTCATAGTTTAATAGTATTTATAGCTCCTAACAGGCTGTGTAACTATGAGAAGTTATTACCTCAAAATGTACGTCAGTATGCAGTTTTCCCTATTGCTCGCGTGCCAGCGATTATCCCTCTGCGTGCCATGAACTAGTAGCTTATTAGCATGCCTATTATTAACATATTGACTGTTTATTAGTGCTTATAAAGCACATATTGTGCATGACCATATTCTACATCCCTAATCCTACCCAATACCTAAACTTAACAACTACCTTACTAACTTTTAATAAGCAGCAAATTAAGAGTTTATTGAGGCAAAAGTTGTGGTTAATGGTTTGTTAATAGCGAGAATTGGACCTTAAAATAAAGTGTGACCCTCAAAATCATAAAATCATTGATGCAGGTGCATAGAAAACTCACCTTATAACTGATTTTAATAGCCTGATATTAGCATGTTGCTAAGCTAACAACTTGATGCTTTACTACACACAAAATTTAATTTCCAAAAACCAAAATCAGTGAATGAAGCACTCGAGAGAATAGGCTCTTAATTGATTTCAATAAAGTTTTGACTTTAGCATGTTACTAAGCTGACAATGTGATGCTCTACTAAACAGATTTCATCTGGAAAAAAAAAAAAAAAATTAAATTACAAAATCAGTGATGGAACTGCACAGGAGACTTGGCTCATAATTGATTTTAACACAGTTTGGCATTAACATGTTGCTAAGTTAACAATGTTACTCTACACATACAAATCTACAAGAAAATCAACAGCACACATAAATATTGGGTATTGTGTTTGATTATTTTTTATCTTTGTTTATACTTCTGTATTAAAGACATATAAGTCTAAATGTTGTCTATAGGCAACTGGCAGGGAGTGATATTGGCAAAGCTTTGATGGGCATAAGCAAGCATGGGGCATAAATAAGACCTGAATTTGAATGATCAATATTAGCTCTTACCCTGCAGTTGCTAAGCTCCTCGGCCTTCACAATAATTGTCCCACATTTCTTCCCAGGAATCCCCCTGTGAATTACAAAATGAGAGTAGTCAGGTCATAAATGTGTCTCTTGGACAATAATATTGTACAGAACTGACATGACACATAATGAAACATTTTATTTTTGTACATCAAAAGGTAAAATGTTGCAAGCTTCATATGAAAGATCTATTTAATGTGAAAATAAAACAAAGAAAATCTCTTCTTCCGTAGAGTCACAATGTTTCCCAGCAGTATGCTGGTGCTCGTGTAGATCAGGCTCTCTGATGGATTCTTCTGCAGTTGGTAATATAATGAATTGACTCTTGCACAGACAGTTCGGTGGATGAAGACTTGATTAAGGTTTATGAACGCTCTCTCATGTGTACAGAGTTTAAGTGAATGTAATTGGACTGGGGCTATGCCATTGTGCTCTGCGTGGAACCGATCTGTCATACAGCAAACAGCAAAGTGAACATTGCTTTAGTTACTTTATTAGAACTGGGCCCGATCTATGAGCCTGTCAAGCCCCAAATGGACAAAATAAGCACTATTAATAGAGTCCATAGACCCTTATATATTAAATTATATATATAAATATATATATATATATATATATATATATATATATATATATATATATATATGCTACACAACTGTCGACAAGTATCTTGATGCAATCTTGTTCAAATCTACCTGTCATAATTGTTCATGTCTAGGTAAATTTTATGATTTTATGTGTTTTATTAACTATTTTATGTTTCTGTGCAACACTTAATGAATGTGACTGACTAATTCACCTCTACACATCTGGTATATGCTTTAAAGTTGCCACTTTGCCCATTTGTTAAATAAACGATGGAATTTAAACATCTTTCTGAAGACTCTTGATTTTATGTCTAATCTTGTACATTAACACCATACAATAGCATTTTTTTCACTCAAAAGAATACTTTATTAATAACACTTAAAGGATTAAAACAATACCAGGGGTGTTAAATACCCCATAGTGTAAAATTTGAACAACAATAGCAACTGTAACACTTTACACTCGGAGTGTAATTTTTCTACACTGTAAGGCGCTATATTAACACTAACAATTCAACACTACGAACGGTATACTTTTAATACTATATAGATTGGGACAATATATGATCTTTAGTAGTGTTAAAATTGACACTGTGTTTTTTACTGTGTGCGTGTGTGTGTGTGTGTGTGTGTGTGTGTATATATATATATATATATAATATTTTTCTTTTAATGATGATATATTATGTAGTCTTTGAAACCATATGGTCGATCAGAAATGAAGTTATTCACCAGAAATCTTTCCCTCTGATGCTTCATTACAAGTGAAATATAGTGTCATTCACATCAATGATACTTGGTTACAAATATCTTCCTTAGGATATGTACTACCCGAATTTCTGAATCAAATCACATGAGCCAATATTTTATTCACAATAGAACATAGAGAACATAAATGTTTAAACAGAGAAATTTTTTAATCCACTAAATGAGCTCATTTCAAATTTGATGCCTGCTACAGGTTGCACAGGGGCAACAAAGGGCTGAAAAAGCAAGAAATTTTAAAAAGATTCAGCTGGGAGAACTTCTAGCAACTAATTAAGTTAATTGACATCAGGTCTGTAACATGATTAACAATAAAAGGGATGTCTTAGAGAGGCAGAGTCTCTCGGAAGTAAAGATGGGCAGAGGCTCTCCAATCTGTGAAAGTGTGCATAAAAAGATTGTGGAATACTTTAAAAACAACGTTCCTCAACCTCAAATTGCAAAGCCTTTGCAAATCTCATTATCAGTGCATAACATCATCAAAAGATTCAGAGAAACTGGAGAAATCTCTGTGCGTAAGGGACAAGACCGAAGACTTTTGCTGGATAACCGTGGTCTTCGGGCCCTCAGACGACACTGCATCACTCATCGGCATGATTCTGTCATTGATATTACTAAATGGGCCCAGGATTACTTCCAGAAACCACTGTCGGTAAACACAAACCACTGTCAGTAAACACAATCCGTGCAATCTGCAGATGCCAACTAAAGCTCTATCATGCAAAAAGGAAGCCATCTGTGAACATGGTCCAGAAGTGCCGTCATGTCCTGTGGGCCAAGGCTCATTTAATATGGACTGTTTCAAATTGGAAAAGTGTTCTATGGTCAGACGAGCCCAAATTTGACATTCTTGTTGGAAATCATGGACGGCGTGTCCTCCGGGCTAAAGAGGAGGGAGACTTTCCAGTGTGTTATCAGTGTTCATAAGTGCATATAGTATGAGCAGCTTACCCTGCCACGTACAGTGTTCCAGGGCGCAGCGATCTCCAGCGAGCACACATCTCAGTTTCTTCCGCCCGGAAACGTAGCGGAGCTGAGATGCTCGCCACCCCTTCGGGGGTCTCTTGAGAGCTAGGTCGGTTGTCTCCTGCCGGTGTGCCGTCCAGGGCACCAAACTAGCCGCTCTAAGTATACCAGAGACCAGTCTCGAGAGACTGGTTCCCTAGTAGACTATTTGGGCTACTGCCAAATGTGTCTCAGCGGGTTGCCTCATTCTAGGGGATCATTCCCACTCCGGTGGGCCCCGAGCAGGCTCTGGTAATGGGACGAGAAGCTGACACTCTCTTGAGGAAGGAGGCCATTGAGGTGGTCCCTCCTCGTGTTTGAGAGTCCGGGTTCTACAGCCGGTACTTCATCGTTCCAAGAAGGATGGAGGGCTACCATCCTTCCCCATCTAGGAAGTCCCTGAGGATTGCTTTGGGGGCAAAGCTTACCAATACCAGGATCTTCCTTTCTGGCCTTGCACTCTCACCCCGCACGTTCACGAAGTGTGTGGATGCTGCTCTGGCTCTTTCGTGATCCCAGGGCATCCGCATACTCAACCACATCTATGATTGGTTGATATTAGCTCAATCATAGCTGATTGTGGTTCGGCATTGAGATGTCGTTCTCACTCACGTGAAAGAGCTGGGGTTAAGACTTAATGCCAAGGAAAGTGTGCTTTCTCCAGTTCTAAGAACCACTTATCTGGGCGTGGTGGGGATTCGTTCACGATGCAGGCTAATATGACACCTGCTCGGTTTGAGTTGATCCTCAATGCAGTCGCGAGAGTGATAGAAGGCCGGTCACTCACTGTAAAGCAGTTCCAGAGACTGCTGGATCTGATGGCAGCTGCGTCCAACGTGGTTTTGGCCTGCTGTACATGAGACCCTTACAGTGGTGGCTCAAGAAAAAGGGGTTCTCCCTGAGGGGAAACCAGCTTCGCATGCTCAAGGTCACGCGGTGCTGCCTTCGTGCCTTAGACATGTGGAGACAACCTTGGTCTTGGCTCAGGGCCCGGGGCTGGGAGCTCCTTGTCGCTGCGTAACGCTAGCGACGGACGCATCCCTCACCGGTTGGGGAGGGGTCATGAGTGGCCACCCTGCCCGTGGTCTGTGGAGTGGTCGCCATCTCACGTGGTATATCTATCGCCTAGAGATGCTGGCCGTGCTGCATGCACTGAAGTATTTCCTCCCAGATCTGAGAGATCGTCATGTGTTGGTGCGCACCGACAACACATCGGTGGGTGCCTATATCAACCACCAAGGAGGTCTGTGCTCGCGCCCCCTGTACAGGCTGGCGCGCCAGATCCTTGTGTGGGCCCAAGGGTATTTTCCCTGGGCATCTCTATATGGGAGCAGACGTCCTGTCGAGACAGGGGCCAAGGCCCGGGGAATAGATGCTTCACCCAGATGTGGTGAGCAGATCTGGAGAGTGTTTGGCAGGTGGACCTCTTCGCTACGAGAGAGACAGCGCAATGCCCCCTCTGGTACTCTCTAGTTCATACAGCTCCACTGGGGCTGGATGCTATGGTACAGACGTGGCCGAGGCTTCGTCTGTACGCCTTTCCCCCAGTCGCTCTGCTCCCAGGAGTTCTGGCGAGAGTGCGCCGGGACGAGGTCAGTCTACTTCTGGTAGCACCATTCTGGCCGGGCCGAGTATGGTTCTCGGACCTGATTTCTCTCCTCGACGGCTCTCCACGGGAGATTCCCATCAGGAGGGATCTCCTCTCAAAGGCGGAGGGCACGCCCCTGCCCGGAGCTGTGGAAGCTGTGGTTGTGGCCTCTGAGGAGGCACAACTCATAGCTTCCGGTCTCTCAACCGAGGTTGTTGAGACCATACTCCAATCCAGAGCTCCCTTGACAAGGAAACTGTACGCCTTGAAGTGGAAGGTTTTCACTTCTTGCTGCGGAGACGCCAGCTCGACCCAGTTAACTGCCCGATTGGTACAGTTCTGGAGTTCCTGCAGGCCCGACTCTCCGCAGGGTTGACCCACTCCACCTTGAAGGTTTTGTGGCGGCAATATCGGCCTACCACGCCTCTCTTGGTGGACAGTCACTGGGCAGAAACCCAGTTGCTAGTTTGCTACGGTCTACTTAGAGAGGTCTGCCTGCTACGTAGCAGACCCTCAGCTGGTGGATAGTGGATGCCATCAAAACTGCTTATGAGTTCTCTCAGTTCCCCTCGCCGACGGGAGTCAGAGCTCATTCTACCCTAAGTGTGGTGGCTATTCCAAGGCCTTTCTCGCAGGTGTCCTAATACAGGACATCTGAAACGCTGTGGGATGCTCCACGCCTCTGACCTTCGTCAGGTTGTTGGCCTCGATATGGGCCACTCCAGGCTCTTCCGTTCACTTGGAAGTCTGGCCGCGTGGGCATCTCATTCCCCAAAGCGTCTCAGGACGCAGCTCGAGTTCCTGAAGAGGAACCCTCAGGTTACGTATGTAACTCTGGTTCCTCGAAGGAACGAGATGCTGCGTCTCGGTGCCACACTTCCTGCATCCCTGCCAGCGTTTTGCTTCATTCCTAGAAGCTGACGCCGGTTTCACTGCATGTGCATTTATACCAGCTGGTCATTACGTCACCCCGCCCGTGACGCCTTGCCCATCATTTGGACTGATTATACACAATATTCAGAGCCGCTCATGACGTTCCCCAAAGCGTCTTTGGACGTAGCGTCTCGTTCCTTTGAGGAACCAGGGTTACATACGTAACCTGTGGCGTTTTCATTTTATTCAAATTTTAAAAAAACATCCCAACCTTTCTGGAATTCGGGTTGTAATTGATGTAAACAAGTTTTCATATGTGCTCTATCATCACCAGTATATCACAAAACACTGTAAGAGCGAGGGTCAGCACAAGATTACTCCATTAAAATTTTATTAGTTTATTAGTTTGTTGTTATTATAGATAAGTTGAAGAGTATAAAATTTCTAAGTGACGAGACCATTTTAAAAAGGCAATCATGATGCAGCAAATACGCAAGCTGCTTTGTACATCATAAGGGGTAAGACAGCTGCTAGACAGAAACTATGAAACATTATAGCGCGCATAAGTTCACCCAACAAATGGAAGATATGAAGTGTGAGACACCCTGTAGTCACCATGACAACCCCAACCTTTGCAACCGAGGGACACAGCAGAGATATCTAATAAATAGGACTAAGATGTCATCTCATACATATTTCAGGGGAGTCATTCAGATTTTTTTTTTTTTTGTATTTCAAGAGGAACATTATATTGAAATTGGTCGTGTAGAATAAATAGATATAAGAACTGAGAATCTTATACAATTCTGCACTGATTACAAATTCAGCTGCAGATTAACTTATGCAGTTTATTTGAGTAAGTTTATCATACAAGTTATTTGGCCAGGTTCCAGTTTTTTTATTTTTTTTATTTATTTTTTTGCTTTGTTAACTCTATAAAACAGTAATTATAAACAGTAAAATAAGCATATAGCTACAAAATAAGAATAAGATATAAAACATTTAAATAATAATTAATTAAAATATATTGTATTGTTATTCACACAGTATATGTTTTTGTAATTAATAAATAACCCTCATCTTAACACACAAAGTTACTTTTCAAAGAAAGAAAGAAAGAAAGAATTTGTTTTATCAATTTATGTGGATGGCATTTGTGCCAAGATGTGCATGCATTTCACTTTCCTACTTTTATCCTATTACATGTCTCAGCTGATATTATTAGCCTAATAAGCTGATGAAATACACAGTTGCTGTAACTGGTTTGTTAATGGTGAGAATTAGACCTTAAAATAAAGTGTGACCAAAAACATTTCTGATTTGGTGTCTGGAAATGCATTACTAGCAGAGCTATGAAGGTTCAAAAGACAAAAACGGTTGGGAAACACTGATTTCCAACAACTCCTTGCTCCTATACAGTAAATATTTAAACATTCACTGAGGTTCTTCGACAACGTCTTGGTCTCTTAGCAACAGAGACGTGTGATAAACTATGTGACAAATAACATTGTTCTAATATTAAGTTTTCAAGTCTCATCCAAGAACATCCAGGATGCTTGAGAATAGACTTTTCTGTATCAAACGCATGAAGAAATGCTTCCATTCTACCTTTTTTTTGACATTTAGTCCCTCCTGTAAGTCCCAATCAAGATGCATGCATTTGCAATCAGCATCTTGAGTGCGCAAGGTAATTAAGTGCTGGCGACACAGCAGTGGAATGGCTGTTTTTTTTTTTTTTCTGTCTGCGCGTGTGTAATTATCTTCCCTCGGTCGACAGAGACCTGAATGAAATAACAAGTATAATTACAAGCAAACCGTAAAGTGCCGCTTCTTTTTTCTTAGTATTTTTTTTATAGAAACACATTTAATAAATGGACCTTACTTCATATTCTCAGAAAGAAATGATATGATAGTCAAACGGTCATTATTCGCAGTGCTTTATCTCATTACTCAAACTATGACCACCTACTTTGTCTGCAGATTTGGATTTGGAAGTATTTATTGCATTCATTTTCTTAATAACATAGAATGCTAAGCCAAGATTCAAACCAGCTCTAAGAGGAATTACAACATTATAAAGACAGTATACAAGACTGTGTACTACTGAGCAATTAAACAACTTAACCCACAAAGCGCTGTGATAAAAACAATATCAAACTATTTCCAATAATTAATTATAAGTATATAATCCAACAAGTTTATTGCAAAGTATATACAAATTTGTATTTCTTCTAGCAAAGATATTTTTTTCTTTTTTTTTTCTTTTTTTTTTACATATATAAAAGAGAAAACAACTTATAAAAAAATAAAGATTGTAACATAAATGTCAAAGTATTTTGTTTAATTACTCTCTCAAACTGAACACACCTGTGGAAAAAATGTCCTAAACATGAGACGTGCTCTGTTAAGTTCTTGAAATAATCTGTATTGTATGAAGTGCTATAGAAAAAAGGAATATATTAAGTGTTTCAGACTAACGCAGCATACAGTTTCAAGTGGCTTGCCCTCCTGTCAGATGCGTGTGCTGCTTAATGCATTTGAAACATATTTTTCTCAGCACATAACTTACAATACAGTTTTATCCTTATCTGTAAATGATAGAAAGTATTTTCATTTTCCAAAAAGGCTTGTCCTGACAGCAAGCGAGCATTTTCATTGAAAAAGCGGCTGCACATGCATCAAACAGATGGAGCGCAATAGAATGAAATCACAATAATTTCAACTAAAATATGTTTTACTAAAAAAAAAAAAACTGCATCGAAAAGTGGAAGAACTTCAAATCACTACCCCTTTACAACAATATCATAAGCTTGAGTATGAAAAGTGTGTTGCAGCTGTTTGCGGCAGTAATAATACAATGCAAAGTGTAACACTGCAAATGAAGCCAAGTGAGTCTAAATATCATGACACTCTGTAACATGTTATGTTTGTATTGATGTCAAAATTTGCATGGAAAGCCACACAACATATTGCCTTTCTAGTGGAAAGCGTTCACAGTGAGTTGCTGGGTGGCATGGTCCATTGGGCTTTAATGAGTGCACTTCAGCACGGGTGCTGAGGTAAGAGCACTTGAATTCAGCAGTGGAGAGATCTCATTGTTATTAATGACACAGAAGTCATTGTATGGTGCATTTTCAGCTTCATCCATTCCAACTGATCCGTCTGTAGTTTTCTCATTCTGAGATGCTTCGTGTTGGGGTACTGATCACCCTGACAGTGCAATCTCACGTGATTCAAGCAATATCGATATAAGTGATATCACTTATATCTTTTGTATCACATCAGATTGCACTGCCAGACATGCATGTATTGCTCTCATCAAACACTTGCCTTCCACACGCAGGTACACACAGAAGTGCAAATGTGTTATACTCTTTTAGACTGATCTCCAAAGTCATTCAACAGACTATTCAAGCAGACATTAGGAACAGAATAGCGCATCTCACAAGACACAAACCCAAGCACTCCACTAACCGCGCTCTAAATAACAACATTTTCTCCCAAACGCGATTGGCGGGGTGATTGAACTGTGTAATTAGCTGTAATTAACAGTCTTCAGGGTTGTTAAAGGTACCCCCTGTCAGACCTCAGGCGCAGGTGTGGGGTTTCACCATGATTTATTGCCTCCAAAACAGTTTTTGTATCCCTTGCCATTATAGTACAACTATCCATCTATAAGCCAAGTTTGCTGAGGTACAGTAAGTATCACTGTTACTATTGCTATTACAAAACCCTAACTGTAAAAGTGAGGTCACATTAGCGAAATCTTTGCAAAATTTCACGGCCAAAAAAGTCCTTTGTCTATTGTCAATAGTTTGGCTGTGTATGAAGCACAGCTCACGCAGAAGTCACTTTCAAACCAAGCAGCTTTTTGTAGGATAACGTGTAAACTTGAACACTAAAATGTGAAATCTGAAAGGGGAAAGATAGATACTAGCAGAAATTCACAGAATAATGCTAAATGTAAACACCCAATGATTGTACCGAAACATATAATACCTCGAAATGTGTGGTTTGCGAAGGTGAGTAAATGTTAACAGAATTTAAATTTTTGGGTGAACAATATAATTTAATCTAATATACATTTTGACAAAAATCTGTTAAATTATGTAAAAAAGTATAATAATAATAATAATAATAACAATATTATTAATGTAATTTATAATATAATTAATAATTTAATAACACATTCAATCAATCAATCAATCAATCAATCAATCAACAATCAATCAATGTTCATTAAAAATAACTAATATTAATTTAAATTCTTTCAACTATCCATTCTCCAAACCAAACTGTCCTTTGTATGGCTGCAGGGATATTAATAAATTAATATTAATTAAAATATTTAATAATATAAATTAAAGTTATGGTTATTTTTATGTTTTACTGCTGTTTAATAGTCATAATACTTTGTTGTACATTTTTATGTCTACGGTAACGTCTACACAAACGTTATACATCATGTTCTCTAAATGGACAGTTTTGCCATTTATATTCCTCTCTGGTTTCTACACCTGTCTGGCTTCAACAGGTGGTCAGTATATTATTAGTGGCAAGTACAACCAAAGCTACAAGTATTTCAAACAGCAGGGATATACAAACAAATCACGTTGTTCTTCATTTTCTTGAACAGAAGCAGTGGTCTGTCTTTAGCTGGATGTAATGAGCATGCTGGCGTTCGGCTCTGCTTAGCTAATGGAGCAATAGTGCAGGGACCCCCAGGCGCAGTGAGACACTGAACTCCCACTGGCAATCTAATGAGTCTGCTTTGATAACCGAAGCACAGAGAAATGTATGTGAGGCAGGCGTTTACCTCCCTTCATGAGGAAGCGCTGAGGTACAATAATGTAGACTCAGAAAGGAACCTAAGAAAAATCAGTTGCTGAGTGACAATACGACCTTGATGGGAAGGATACAGGAAGCTCAAAAGTTTGTTTGTGCAGATGAGGTGGAATAAAGACTTTAATGAGCAGAGCCAGACTAAAGAGCAGCAATAGCGAGCAGCAGCTCATTAGCCGATGTGAACTTTATACCCTCAACTAAACACAAACTTCTAACAGTGTCACAGTTTGCTCAGCTATAATCCCCTGATGATTTTCCAGCATTCCTTCCATCATATACATTCTGCAAAGGAACATTTGTACAGTGTTTTCTTGCACTGTACAAAGCATGGCAACATTATTTCTTTCACAAAATAAGCAACTGGACTTTAACCAGTCAGATTTCAGAAGTGGACATTCAACTGAGACTGCGCTACTGTCAGTCACTGAAGCCTTATGGATTGCAAAAGCCAATTCCAAATCATCAGTTCTCATTCTGCTGGGTCTATCTGTTGCTTTTGACACTGTGAATCATCAGAGCCTCCTGTCCACCCTCTCATCGCTGGGCATCACTTTGCTGGTTTGAATCCTATCTAGCAGGTAGGAGGTATCCAAAGCACATCAACTGGTGAGTGGGGTTCCTCAGGGATCAGTTTTTGGACCCCTCCTCTTCTCCCTGTACACTACATCACTGGGACCCATCATACAGGCACATGACTTCTCCTACCATTGCTATGCTGATGACACACAGCTCTATCTTTCATTTCAACCAGATGATTCAACGGTAGCTGCACGGAATTTCAGGCTGCCTGGCAGACATCTCGGCATGGATGAAGGAACATCACCTACAGCTCAACCTGACAAAGACTAAGCTTTTTTGTCTTCCCTGCCACTCCAAATCTACAGATTGATTTCACCACCCAGCTAGGTTCCTCAACAATTACAAGTTTGGTCAGAAATTTTTTGTGTAATCTTTGATGACCAGCTGACTTTCAAAGACCACACTGCAAAAACTGCTCAATCTTGCAGGTTTGCATTACACAACATCAGAAAAATCAGGCCCTTCCTAATGGAGAATACTGCACAATTTCTTGTCCAGGCCCTTGTCATTTCTAGGCTGGAGTCGCTGGAATATTGCAATGCTCTTCTGGATGGACTTCCATCATGTGCAATCAAACCTCTACAAATGATTCAGAATGCAGCAGCAAAACCACGTCACACCTCTCTTTATCTCCCTGCACTGGCTACCGGTTGTGGCTCGCATCAAGTTCAAGACACTGATGCTTGCATATAGAACAGCCACAGGCTCAGCATCCTCGTACATCCACTTACTCTTATCTACTGTACATCACCTCCAGAAGCCTGAGATCTACAAGTGAGCACTGCCTCGTGGTACCACCACAGAGAAGCACAAAATCACTTTCCAGAACATTTTCTTTCACTGTTCCTGGCTGGTGGAATGATCTTCCCATCCCCATCCGGAATGCTGAATCCCTGAATATTTTCAAGCGACAGCTGAAAACTCATCTCTTTTGTCAAAAAAACCTTTGCTTTCTCTTTCCTTAAACCCACCCATCTAGCTTGTACTAATCTGAACAATGTCTGAAACTTTGTATTACGAGCATTTCCTGTGTTTATTTGCCTCTTTATGATGAATCGCTAGTTGTATTCCTCAATTGTAATTCGCTTTGGATACAATCATCTGCTAAATGAATAAATGTACATGTAAATTTGAACTGCATTTTAATGTACACAATACACTGCAAATGTTTTGAATTTTAAGTTTAAACTGCATCAAATATGAAAATGTTTCAAATTAGCTGAGAATGGCAGTGAACAAAAAATAAATAAATAAATAAAAAATACAAAAAAAAAAAACACTTTTCTGGTTATTTCACTTGGAAGAAAAAAAAAATGTCAAGACAGGCAGTCAAGAATAAAACAAAACACATCCAAACAGTGTGAGAATTAAAACATTAAATAAAATATTTAGAAACATTTACAAGATTAATTTTCATTAATCAGTTTTTGATCAACACATGCTCAAAATGAAATGTTTAATGACAAAAGAGAATGTTCAACTAACATATAAAGTTCAGTTACCTATTTATTAAAATTCCTTATAATTTGCTACCAGACTGGTAGACCATTGACAAAGTTGTTGGATGATACATGAGAATGGGATCTTTCACAGTGATTCTCAACTCCCGTCCTGGGTCCAACAGGCAGCTCTGCACATTTTGTACGTCTCTCTTATCTGATGCACTCTGTTCAGTTCATAGTGCTCTCTCATTATAAGCTGATTATCTGAATCAGGTGTATTAAAAAAAAAAAAAACATTCAAAATGTGCAGAGGAGTGTGTTCCCAGAACTGGAGTTGAGAACCAATGATCTATCACACTGGAAGGATGTGAACTTTATGAATGGAGGAAAGAAGCCAAATAGAGCAGTTCTTACCCAAGAGCCTTCTCCATACGACCACCCAATGATCCCACCACCTCTCCCAATGTACAACAGGCCTGGCCAAGGAAATCCTGCAATGAGAGAGAACATTAAAGGGGACTGGGTGGCATTTTTCAACATGGCAAGACGAAAGGTCAGTATTTCAAGTTGTCTATTTGTAGTATTGTAGTTCCAGTGGGTGTTGGAACATGACTGTGGGGATTTGGTCCGTGGTGATGGGGTCTGGCTCATAGTCAGTGTTCATCCCTAAGGTGGTTGGTGGAGCTCAAGTTTGGGATTGGTACAAGCTAGTTAAAGTTCTTTCACAGTAGACTAAATCTTTTCTTTATGGACCTTGCCCACCAAGGCATTGCTATGCTGAAGCAGAAAATAGCCCTCCTAGACCATTGCCATATAGCTGGAAGCACATAATTGTCTAAATGTCATGGTATGATGTAGCATTAAGATTTATCTTCGCAAGAATTAAGTGGCCTTGCCAAACCCATTAAAGCAATTGAATGTTGTTTTGTGTATTTTCGACTTTGAAGGCTTCGTCTGAGTGGAATTAACTGTCATAAATATACTAGATCTCTGTGGTAATTACTGTCAATAGCCATCAGAATGTACCATCAGAATGATTTTAAAACTAATATTTTAAGTTTAAAAATCGACATATAATTGCTTTAAAGGAGTTGAAATATATCCTGGCTAATCCTTTTAATATAATGAAGGGGCATGATGACTATGGTTGCCAAGCTTCAAAAAGCTGCCAAGGACTATGAAAGCAATAATATAATCAAAAATCACATTATTTTAAAGGCTGAAACTGTTCAAACACCATATGGAAAAGTTGTCACCCCTCTGATAATCGATCTGAAGTGAAGCACAATGTTTTGCTAAGAAAAGCCAAAAGAATTCAAATGATTTTTCTGGCAGAGCTGTGAAGTTCCACCCCACTGACCTTCGCAACAGCAGTTTTTATAAGGGTAGGTGATACTGTTTGTGTAATGTAGTCGGTATGCTAAAAATGATAGATCTTCATTTACCTTATTCTGTATTAATAAAAATGTGCATCAGTGGAAAATGCAGTGGAGCGAGAATGATCAAAGGAAACAGGAGAAAACTAAAACATCCAGAGACATCCAGAGAATAAGAATGAAAATGAGGCCAACTGCTTTGCCCTAGCGGGTGTGTTTGTATTTTTCAAAGAAACAATTTCAGTGTAATAAGGGGGGACTTTTTTTTTTTTATTTATTTTTTTTTTAAATAATAAACAAATAGGTATGGTAGGACAGGTAATGCAAATTGTATGCTTATCTATAAATGTGCAAATACATTTAATTTAATTTAATTTAATTTAATTTAATTTAATTTAATTTAATTATTTTATTTTATTTTATTTTATTTTATTTTATTTTATTTTATTTATTTTTATTTATTTTATTTTATTTTATTTTATTTTATTTTATTTTATTTTATTTTATTTTATTTTATTTTATTTTATTTTTTATTTTATTTTATTTTATTTTATGCTGACTGAAAAGTTTGTATATATTGAGAAGAGAAGGGGGCCATCACTGAACCCTGAGGCATCCCAAGGATTACTTCATGTAATTCTGAGTCTTCCCCTTCATCAAACCTTGAAGAATTTCCCCATGACTCAAGCCAAATAAGTGCACTTCCTGTGATGCCAAGTTGATAGGGTGGACAAAAGAATTTCATCATTTTAAGGGCAACAGGTCTAGCTATTATTTACTTTTAATAATAAATAAATAAATATTTAGTCAAATATTTATTGGGCTAATCCCAGCCTCAATGGTGTGAAAAAGTATTGTGTCATGTTTGACATTACTGTTGCATTATTTCTCACATGTCTTGTAACCAAATGTGACACAGCAATTTTGGATATGAGAATGCAAATGAGATTTGAGCGATATGGCAGAGGGGAAGAATTTCAGTGTCTTCCTCACAAAAGTTATCATGTCAGAAGGCTTTGAATACAGTGAATGAGTTTAATATTTTTACGATACTTTTTTTACCAGCTTGCAATCTATATTCTTTTGTCATATGGAAAAGAGCAGCGTGACTGTTGTGTTTCTTGGATACATAAAATATTTTTGGGGTGAACTTTTTTTTTTTTCTCCAATGTGACTGTCACTAATTTAGACACTAGTTCATCCTCAGTAATTTAAGAGATTCATTTTCACTGACAGACATTCCCATGAGCACATGTTCTACCGCTTCTCTAATTACTGTTGGCGAATAAAAACTCTCAATTTGTATTAATAAAGATTAATATGAATGATCTATCTTTATTATTGTCTTTAACTCTATGAAGACTTCCTTCTCTTCCTCTTTCTTTCTCCATCTATCTCTCACTGTTTCTTTCTCTGTCTATCTCTCACTGTTTCTTTCTCTGTCTCTGCATGCGTGGTTTTCTCCCTGCTGCCTCTTCTCTTAATTTTCACCTGAGAACGTAGTCGCTCTTTGCCTTTCAACACATCCTATAATGGTTTCATGCAGAATTCCCTTCGGGAGTGGACAAGCAGTGTTTGTCTTTCCAAGTCAGGGGAGAAGAGAGTAATATTGATTTCTGGGTGACTAAGGGAGGGAGTAAAACACCAGGAGGCACTGTGTCTGATTTGTTAGATAATTTCGAGGTGGTAATTTTCAGGGATGGATCCTGCATTCTCACTGGAGTCACTGAGGGTGTTTTCAATTACTCTTGTGCATGATGTGTGGAGAGATCAGTTTATCTGTCTCTTTACAGCTAGTGTGTCTACATGATCACGGCAGGAAACAATAGAAGTACAAATGCTTGCGAGTGCTGCTTGGGATATGGCAGATTTACAGTGAAGTGTATGGCTGGTTTAGATCAATGGTGTTGCTGGCGGGTGGTTTAGTACATGCCATGATGTGTTTCATTAAACAGTTCCACTTTGCCACATTGATGGATGACCACAGTCTCCTGTGCTACAAATGCTGAATTAATTAGCATTAAATGACCTCAGTTTTACTACTAACCTGACTATTGTTAGTTTGCCTTATAAATGCCAAGGAATCACCAAAAATCCTAGACTCATAAAAATAAAGGTTCCAATTGACCCTTTGCAGGAAGCTTGATTGACAGGCGATCTGAACAATCATGTCAAATCCACCATTTTGACCGATAAACAAAGCAGACAGGAGAGATTAGCTTTAGAGATTAGATTAACATAGGTGGTCTTAAACTTGAAAAATGGTGTGTATCAATGGTGTGCTGCTAATGTCAGGCATGGTGAAGATATTTTGGGTTGATTGGTTGTTTGATTGGAGCATGAAAGAAATAAAGACATAGAATGATTACAGCCACATTCCATGACGAGCACAGATGAGACCACTGTAGTGAATTTGTATCTATTACTCTAAACCCATCACCAGTGTGTAAAATGACACCTCAGGGACCCCTTTGAGCACCAAAATCATGCTACCATCTCTGTGAGAGCTTCTCTAATCACACGTCTCTATTGACCCACATTTGCCTCTTTATTCTCATATACACAGACCTGCTGATTACAAGCACTATGAGATGGTTTTACTGTGGGACGAGTGTGTATGATGGCATCCTAAACTTCATAATAGTCTAGAGTAGGTCAACAGGGTAAGTGTTTATAGAGTCTAAAAGGAAACATGGAGCAGTTTCTGAAACTTACATGTTTTGAAAGGTTGGTGCTCTTGGAGTCGACATCATACCTGAAAAACAAAAGAGAAGGACATATTGAGAAGAGATACACAACCAGAATAGCCAGTTTTTTGTTTGTATATACATCATTTTTGCATTTATTGCTTATATCATATCAAATTACTAGCTGGCCCTGAATGCTTTGATACCTTTGCTTTTAGCTGTAGCTCCTGAAATGAACTGACTCATTCCAAACATAGCTTGCTTTAGTGTTTCTGTTTAGAATTTATAAATTTAGGCAAGTGGCTATTTATTTATTTATTTGTTTGTTTTGTTTTTTTGCACTGACCTCACCCCAATGCATTCTGGGACTGCTGCCTACTTTTTGAAAATGCTGTCTTTGTAGGCATCTCACAGGGGTATATGATAATGCTACTTTTTAAAAATAATTTTATGCAAAGGACTGCAATGTCATACAGCAACAGATTTTAAATGATTTGGTGATTTACCATTTTTTTTTAAAAATGGGAGTTCTAATCTCTTTGTCATAACTGGGGCAGCCAAATCAGATATAAACCCAGCTGTGTGTTAAGCATAATAACTGACTTTCCCTTTCAAATGTGACAAATTTCAAAACCAATTCTTGATATTCTCTTTCATATAACCTGCACTGGCATATACGTGTCTGAGTGTTTTAAATGTATGAATGAGGTGAATATGTTACATAAGAAGTCCCAAAAGGGACTGTGATGTTCTATTCAGCTATACATCTTCACATTCATAAATACTGCATGACCCCTGAGTGGAACGAAAACATGCATTGACACAGGCTTAACCCTGCCACACAAATCCCGACACACACACACACATACAAAACTAGCCTGCTATCAAACACATACACAGAAGTGCACACAACCAGACCTGATGAAATTGAGATTTGCTCTTTCTCTAGGGAAAGTTTACACCCTTGAGGGAGCTACTGGAAGGTGGGAAACTCATCAGGAATGAAGGGTCTTGGCAGAGGTGCAAACTAGTTGACTTTAATGAAGTACCGACATAGTATATTTTGCACATTTAATTGTATTTTCACTTTAATTTATTTACCTGTGTCTCACTTCTTAAACAAGATTCTTCAGCATGATATTCTACAGAAAAAAAAGTTTTTGGTTTCAAAATATTTGATCAAAATGTACTAACGTAAAAAAAATGTACAAAATGTACTATCTCTGAAATGGCTTGTTGTTGAGGAAAAGTAGCCTAAAAAGTAGCCTTCTGATTCAGATTTGTCACACAATAGAAGTTAAATTATTTGCAAATACTGCTTCTTTAATACATCTTTAACACTTTGTCGAATAAGCCTATGCTCTTGAGTCTCTGGGTAACCGTTCATGAGAGTGGGCAATCATTTTTCTAGGCAAAACTCTTCTGGCTCCTTCAAGACAGTTCTCAATTTTATTTTTAAAGCACTTTCAATACCACAAGAACCAAAGTGTTGTAGAGGAAGAATAAATAAAAGAATAAAAACAGACATAAACTAATAAGACACATACCACACAACAACAAACATCATGCAAAGCATTTTCAAAAGCTTTTTTAGTGCACTCTCTGAAATACACTATGTAGGAGCCTTGGAGCTGCAACTGAAAAGGCCTGATCACTTTTGCATTTCAAGCAAGGAAACACTATATGTAATTGATCATTTGAACACAGAGACATATCGGATTGATGCAGACTGATTAAATCAAAAACATTCTCTGGCGCAAAGCCATGCAAAGCTTTGAAGGCATATAGGAGCACTTTGTAATGGATTCTGTATCGTACAGGTAGCCAGTGAAGATTGATAAGCACAGGAGTAATGTGCTCTCTCTTCTTCAAGACTGTTCTGGACCCAGAAATAATTATCTGCAGTGACATCTACAACCCGAATTCCAGAAATGTTGGGACGTCTTTTTAAATCTGAATTAAATGAAAACTAAAAGACTTTCAAATCAGATGAGCCAATATTTTATTCACAGTAGAACATAGAGAACATAAATGTTTAAACAGAGAATTTTTTTTAATCCACTAAATGAGCTCATTTCAAATTTGATGCCTGCTACAGGTTGCATGGGGACAACAAAGGGCTGAAAAAGCAAGAAATTAAAAAAAAAACATCAGCTGGGAGAACATCTAGCAATTAATTAAGTTAATTGATATCAGGTCTGTAACATGATTAGCTATAAAAGGGATGTCTTAGAGAGGCAGAGTCTCTCAGAAGTAAAGATGGGCAGAGGCTCTCCAATCTGTGAAAGAGTGCATAAAAAAATTATGGAATACTTTAAAAACAACGTTCCTCAACGTGAAATTGCAAAGGCTTTGCAAATCTCATCATCTACAGTGCATAACATCATCAAAAGATTCAGAGAAACTGGAGAAATCTCTGTGCGTAAGAGACAAGGTCGAAGACCTTTGTTGGATGCCCGTTGTCTTCGGGCCCTCAGACGACACTGCATCACTCATCGGCATGATTCTGTCATTGACAGTACTAAATGGGCCCAAGAATACTTCCAGAATCCACTGTCGGTAAACATAATCTGCCGTGCCATCTGCAGATGACAACTAAAGCTCTATCATGCAAAAATGAAGCCATATGTGAACATGGTCCAGAAGCGCCGTCATGTCCTGTGGACCAAGGCTCATTTAAAATGGACTGTTTCAAAGTGGTACAGTCTTCTATGGTCAGACGAGTCCAAATTTGACATTCTTGTTGGAAATCACGGACGCCGTGTCCACCGGGCTAAAGAGGAGGGAGACCTTCCAGCATGTTATCAGCATTCAGTTCAAAAGCCAGCATCTCTGATGGTGTGGGGGTGCATAAGTGCATACGGTATGGGTAGCTTGCATGTTTTGGAAAGCACTATGAATGCTGAAAGGTATATAAAGGTTTTAGAGCAACATATGCTCCCCTCCAGACAACGTCTATTTCAGGTAAGGCCTTGTGTATTTCAGCAGGACAATGCAAAACCACATACTGCAGCTATTACAACAGCATGGCTTCGTAGTAGAAGAGTCCGGGTGCTGAATTGGCCTGCCTGCAGTCCAGATCTTTCACCTATAGAGAACATTTGGTGCATCATTAAACGAAAAATACGTCAAAGACGACTACAACTCTTCAGAAGCTGGAAACCTATATCAGGCAAGAATGAGACCAAATTCCAACACCAAAAATCCAGAAACTCGATGCCCAGAGGTCTTCAAACTGTTTTTAATAGAAGAGGAGATCCTACACCATGGTAAACATGCCCCCGTCCCAACTATTTTGAGACCTGTAGCAGCATCAAATTTGAAATGAGCTCATCTTGTGCATAAAATTGTAAAATTTCTCAGTTTAAACACGTGTTATGTTATCTATGTTCTATTGTGAATAAAATATTGGCTCAAGTGATTTGAAATTCTTTTAGTTTTCATTTTATTTAAATTTAGAAAACGTCCCAACATTTCTGGGAATTCGGGTCGTATCTAGCACTTCAGGACATCTATATTTGTGACTTTAAGCCAGGGGTGGGCAAACTTTTTGACTCGAGGGCCACAACAAGTTTTCCTCATCAAGTGAGGGGCCGCATAATACGTTCATGACAAATTAAGCTTTGATTTTTTTTTTTTTTTAATCTAAATTGACACTCACTTACTACTGTACCGTATGTATACTTGTAGCCTACATACATGGCAGTTCTTGTACCATCTCTACCTATTTTTTATGAGCAATTTATGACACAGATAAGTTGCATTGGTGTACAAGTCAATTGATGTATAAGACACATTTTATCATTTCATTCAGAAATAATGTAAAATAAATTAAACGTTTACAAACATTAGAAACATATTTATATTCCCCACACTCCACAAAAAGTCCTGTAAATTTAGAAGTGTTCAGAATAGAAAAAGGTACGAAAATATAAGTAAAAAACAATCACAAGTTATAGTGGCATTCACTAAACATATTTTATAAACGCCCAGCCTAAATATTTAAAGCGAAGCTGAAACTAGCCGCATGGTTGGTTGAAAATGCACAATACAAACTCAAAACAAACATTCTTATTCGTCACCAATCCTAATGTGCGCGCTTTGCGCTTGACATTGATTGCTTTATAAATCGCCTTGGAAATCGCAGCACGTTTCAGATGAAAAAAAACCCCACAATTTATAATCCAGAAAAAAAACAAAAAAAAAAACAGCACTGTATTCATTTTCATAAAAATGTGTGTGGAAAACAGAAGAAGAAAGCATATCTTTGCAAGATAAAACAACAGGGGGATAACACTGGCATTTCCTACTGGAAAGTCTACAGAGCATTTTACACATTTTTAAAACAGTAGGCCTACCAATACAATGAATTTTTCAAAACAAATGAACACTCTCAGATTTTTAAAACAAGTAACTTTTTTTACAATTGTGCCAGTTTTGTAGTGTATATAGCTATTTTGACTTTTTATTTTGTATTTGCTGTGCGGCTTGAACGCAGCGTCTGTCAAAAATAGACTAGGCGACTATCTTTACTAGCAGCGGAGAGCTGAAAACGTGCCGCGACGTGGCTGGTGTAAACAAAAGCATTGACTGGAGTGGGCTTGTCGGAGCAGCGGGACGGTGTAAATCAGGGATATACCGCACTACAGGCTACAGCGCCATCTATTGGATTTGACTGATATTGTATCAAATTAGCTATATTGGACCAACTGCCTCACGGGCTGGATGAAATCGACCGTAGTTTGCCCACCTCTGCAGATTCGTATCATTTTTAAAAATCCCTCTCGGGCCGCCACAGGAGTGATAGTAGGCCGCAGATGGCCCGCGGGCCGTAGTTTGGACACTCCTGTTTTAAGCCATTACTGTGGTTCTTTTGCATGTTCCAGTATGTTTGAAGTAATAGTCCTGTGGGCGAATGAACTGAACTCTAAGCCCCATCCTCTTGCATACATCCATCAGGTCTTCGCCTCAGGGGATTCCTGTATTTAGCACTATGTATTTTTTTTCCTTTTTCCTGGAGTTTTCCAAGACCCTGCCACAGAGGTCCATCCCCAAAGTGTGAATCTGCCACCACTCTTGTTCACTCGAGCGAAATGTTCTTCTCAGTTTGATGTGCTGTTAGGAATATGCCAAACTGAGGCCTGAAAGCTTCTTCAAATAATAAACACACTTTTATTTCAGAATCTTCTCCCTAACTGAGTGCCTAAAGTATGTTGAGCACAAGCAGCAGATGTTTAAGGTGCCTTGTTTTTCCTCAGTCTTGTTTTTTTTTTTTTTTTGTATCAAATTACATATGGCGTATGCCTTAACCTTACGAATACCTTAAGTTCTGTCATGACAACTCTCGGAGGGATTGGCATGGTAATGTACATGACAATGTTAATGTATTTGGTCTTGGCGGAATAGATCTGCTACGCTGCTGCGGCAGAGCAAGTTCCGAGACTTGCTACTGCCAATACATCCACAACACGCTGCTGTGAGCATGTAGGAAATACTGCTGATGCACATATAACACATATGAATAACCCCATATAGCATACATGAATCACCTCATAGCAAATCTATACAGTTGGAGCTGGGGAAGGTGGAGGGTTTCTGAAGTGTGCTGCCAAACTGCTACAGCAAACAAAAGCCAGTTATTTGAATATTGAGCAGTGAGCTCATTGGCTACTGATACAGGAGAGAACCAATCAGCTGTGCCATGTGATAAGGATGTCATTAGGTCAGATTGAGTTAGACCTATCGGACTGCGCCAACTAGAGTTTCATGCCAGAACTCTGTTTTTCTATTGGTCTACACTGTAATGATTCTTCATTCCAGACATGCAATTAGGGTGGATGATATTTAAGCCTTGTAACCATTCTCAGATTCTTGCCATGATTCCATGATTCATTTATTTACACTTGGTTTGATCTTCAGAATTCTGATTACTTGACCTTCATGGACTATTGTATTCTTGGAAATAGATGGGAATGCTCCCAGACAGAGGTCCATTTATTCATACAAATGTACTCAAATCAAGCCGTTATGTGACTTAGAGAAGAAGTATTATTTTATACCCAATCATCCAAGTTTGTTATAGTAATGTGGCGAATATTTATTATGTTCTGTTCTTTTCTCAAATTAGTGTATGATTTTTATATTATTTTATTCAGTTTTCTCACTCACCATCATTTAATCACTCACTAACTGTGCTTGGAAATTTCCATCTCAGACTATCCAAACTGACATTGAAAGGCTCCTTGTTCCCAGAAGTCAAGTGCAAAGTCTCATTTATTACACAAACAAAACACCTCCAAACTGAAAAAAAAGTTTTCCCAGACATTACACCACTGAAGGCAAACCTGATAGAATTAATATCTATCCTCAGAATATTTTTATTATTATTATTCCTCCTTAATGCCCTGAAATGGTAAGTTAGCAAACTGGAAATACAATTCATAGGTAAATGTTTATGTATTTATTTATTTTTCCCCAAATGTACAGAATAAACTAATGCCTGAGGTAGCACTACTGGATTCTTTTTACCAGGAGAAATGTATATGAAGCAGGAGACACAAGGTGCAGTCACATTTGCCATTGTTTGGCAAATTTTCATTGGCTAAATAAATCCAGTAATTTTTATAGGAATCCAGGTGACTGGGAGTTTTGCATGAGGGCAAAAGATTTCCTCATGCAGATTTCAAAAGAAGTTCAAGTTTGTCACTCGGATTCATTACACTGACCAACAGAAACCTGTTTAGTTTGAAATTTTACCTCAAGTTTACTTCACCATAACTTAAAATTGTTACAAATTGCCAAGTTTGTCACTCGGATTCATTACACTGACCAACAGAAACCTGTTTAGTTTGAAATTTTACTTCAAGTTTACTTCGCCATAACTTAAAAATAGTTACAAACTGCCATGAGATTGCGTTGACCAATCCCATTCAACACTCATTAGCTATGTCGGTGCCAATAGCCTCGTGGGCAGTGTGCCGACATATAGCGCCGTTGATCTTCCGGTGTCCCAAGTTCTAGTCCTGGCTTGTGAACCTTTGCCAATCTCATCCCCCTCTCTCTCTCCCACTTCTTTTCCAATCTAAATACTGTCCTGTCACAATAAAAAGGCAAAAATGCCAAAAAATAAATCTTTAACACTCACAACAACATAATGAATTATGCTATAAGGACTTGTAGCAGCCACTCTTGCTCTCCTTCCTTGAAAAACAAGTGCCAGAAAAGACGTGATGTGTGTATACGTAGAGATGCTCGGCGTAGCCATCACAGCGGATTGTAACGTGGTCTGCTGTCTGCCTACACACTCAACAGACCCTGAAGGGAGCGACACACACAGCTTCCCATTTACACACTCTGACTAAACCACATTATGGTTCTCGCTCCCAACACTATTAATAGCAACACATGCTAATGCTGATGGGAATCTGTCATTCTAACGCACACAAACACGCAGGCAGAATTCAAACGAGCAGCACTGAAACAAGACACATTTATCAGAAACTGCATTGCTAATGCTAGCGTTTGCTCAGATTAACTGAGATCAAAATCAATACAGAGCAACAGGTTGGCTGCATTGTGGGATTGTCTATAGGGGAGAAAAATCATAGTAGCCTGTTAGTGAAATGTGAGCAGTGCTGCTTGTAGAAAACTTGTTTTGATGTTGTCCCTGTTGAAAAAACCAGCATATGCTGGTTAGGCATGTTTTGAAGCATGGCTGCTGGTTTGAGCTGGTTTAAGCTGGTCAAGTGCTGGTCATGTGCTGGTCCTAAGATGATCCTGAGCAGAAGCTAGTTGTTTAGGACTAGCGTAGGACCAGCACATGACCATCTAAGGACCAGCTTAAACCAGCTCAAACCAGCAGCCATTCTTCAAAACATACCTAACCAGCATATGCTGTTTTTTTTTTCAACAGGGGTGACGCTAGGGTGTTGTTGATAGTTTCCAGGGTGTTGCTAAATGGTTACTAGGCTGTTCTGAATTATTTTTAACTTGTTGCTATGCCAATGGTTTCTTGGGTATTGCTAGGTATATTATCAAACAGACCTGCTTGTAATTTCCAAGCAATCCTGAAGACATATGGGCTGTGTTCCACTTCACTTTTAGACACACACTCAATTACTTCTCTAAGCACTTTTCCACGAGGCAGTCCCCACTGCCATTTTGAAGTGCAGAGACGAGGGAGGTTTATATGGTCATATGGTTTATACATCACCACCGATCGCATTTAATTTAACCCTTACCCAAACAACTGACAAAATCTCAATAATAAACCCCATAGGAGTTTCAAAGTGATATTCAAAGTGATAGCGGATTTCAAGTGATCAAGAACTTGTTCCAGTGTTCCAGTTTGGATGTTCCAATTCAGCCCATTGTAAGGTTTTGCCAGTAGTACTTAGTACATTAGTAGTAGTACATTACTTACATAGTAGTAGTACAGTAGTACAGTAGGCACTTGTGCAACATTATCAATGAAGTGAATCTGAGTCAACATGATGGAGGAATGTTAGTGAGGGAAGAGCATAAAAAACAAAATGGAATGCAGCCATGTTAGATTTTTCAGGTGTGTTTTATAGGTAAACTCTGCAGGACTGTGGCCCTCAAGTTGCCCATCCCTGTTCTAAATGGATGATTTTTTTCTGGGCTGTGTTTCCCAAAAGCATCATAAGCTTAAGTACATCGTAGACTCATTGAAACCAATGGAGCTACGATCAGTTTAGGCTTATGATGCTTTTGGGAAATGCAGCCCTGGATGGCTGCAAGAGAGTTCTTGATGATTCTAAAGCTGGGTTCCTCAAATCTTGACCTTGAAGGCCGCTGTCCTGCACAGTTTAGCTCCTACCCTGATCAAGCACACTTGAGCAAGCTAATCAAGGTCTTCAGGATCACTATAAATCACAGGTAGGTGAGCTTGGTCTGGGTTTGAGCTAAACTCTACAGGATTGGATTTGAGGAACCCTGTTCTAAGGCATTGCTGTGCAGTTGCTAGTGAGTGCTGGGTGGTTGCTGGAGCATTGCCAGAAGGTTGCTATGGTTTTAGGGATCTTTGCTAAGGTGTTTCTAGATGGTTCAATATCAGGGGTGTCCAATCCATGCTCCTGGAGGGCCACTGTCCTGCAGACTTCAGCTCCAACCCCAATTAAACAAACCTGAACTGGCTAAACAAGGACTTACTAATGCTGCATTCACAAAATGTCATAATTACCATAATTCCGAGATAACAACACGTGACATTTTACTCATAGCTTTCCATGTCCTGGACTCTGAGTTAGCACCTAAGTAGTGCCTAAATGAACCTAGCGGCGGTCAGGTGTTACAGCTGTCACTGGTTCAAGTCGTAACTCTCAGAACATTCTGAGTTTAAAAGTTGTAATTACGAGTTCTGGAGCGAGTGAAGGCTTTGGCGTTGATAGTGTTGTCATAGAAACACATAATTCAGCTCCGAGTAGAATGGAATGTGTTGTCATCTCTGAATTACGGTAATTACGACATTGCGTGAACACAGCTTAAGCATATCAGAAACTTACTGAGGCAAGTCAGAGCAAAACTCTGCAGGACAGTGGCCCTCCAGGAGCAGGATTGGACACCACTGTTCAAGATGGCTTAGATCACATGTGTCTAGCTCTGCTCCTGGAGGGCCACTGTCCCGCAGAGTGTAGCTCCAACCAGCTCCAAAACACCTGCTTGGAGGTTTATTGTAACCCTGAGAACCTTTATTAGCTGATTCAGTTGTGTTTGATTAGGGTTGGAGCTAAACTCTGCAGTACAGTGACCCTCTAGGAACTGAATTTGACACCCCTGCTCTAGATGGTCCAATCCCGAACCCTAGATACGTGCATTTGTAATGGTGATGCTTGCTCAAGAAAGCTTGCAATGAAAAGTAACAAGCAGAGGTTGTTTCCAAAATCATTGATTGGAGACTTTTAGTTAGGCTTTAATTAGATTATGGTCTTATGAGTGGAGTTCACGCTTGCCTGTTTCTCATTACGAAAGAAGAACAACATCATTAAAGCACAGACATCATGAATCATTCTCTTCTGCCCTGTCACAGTGCAACAGAGAGAAAAAAGACATAAAGAGAGAGAGAGAACAAGATTGAGGACAAGAAAAGCAACAAATATCGAAGGATATTTCTGAAAGGATTTCTGAATCCTGAAATATATCTAGGGTTACATATAGCGCAACTTCATATATATCTATTTATTGTCTCTGTCCCTCTTCCATTCGTTTGTGGGGCTCAGTCCCCCTTGTTGTCATGGCGACGTGCCATGTCATCCTCATCAGCGGTGCTTTGGTTTCGCTATCGTCTCGGAGGCACTGCCCACACGACCTCGTGACCCCTCTCATGTCTGCCGCAGATTTACAGACCCAGTATGACAGGCCGTCGAGCGGGGACACCGATCCACAGAGACAACACACACACACCCACACACACACTCTGCCTACAGACATACACACTCATGCTGAAGCCTAGAGACACACACAAATTCCTCACACACATTTGGGCCAACGGATACAGAATGACTCATATCTGTTCTAAAATACACCCATAAATTCCTAAATATACAGACACAAACACATTTAGACTGACACAAAATAATAATAAATATTAGCAAACACGCACATTCACAAATGAACATGTGCACAGGCCGAATTTATAACATCTGTTGCAAAGATCCATGATTTGGACATACATCCAATTTTTTTATTTATTTATATTTTTTTTTTAATCCCCTGAGAAAATTTTTATTGTAATTTGGGACGCAGCAATGCAGATTTAAAACTATTTAAAAATGTTTGTGCATGTTATTAATTAAAAATGTTAATTGAAATGAAGCTGAAAAACATATTATTAAAATGTTCATAAAATTAGAAAGTTGCCTTGCAAATAACTAAACTAAAATAAGTTGAAGTACTAAAACTACTAAAACTAAAACAATAAAAAATACAAGCACATAACTCGATGAAAAATTCAACTACAAGTAAAATGAAAAAAACTGAAAATATAAAAATTAAAGCTAATTTAAAATATTAATAACTACTATGATAGTATATAAATAATATTAAAATAACACTGATGTCAATAATTATTTTCATGTCATGGTCAATAAATGGCTTCTATAATTACATACTAAATAAATAAAAGTAAAAGACTAAAACTAAAAACAGCCGTTTTAAGTGCTGCAAGTGAATTTTCACATCACAAAATTATAATGTATAGTATTTAAAATCAATGCAAGCATGCACAATTTTGAATATCAAATATAAATGATACTGATAAATAAAAAATAAAAAAAGTTTAATACCAACTGATAACTAATATGGTACCATTGTGCATTATATAGTCTCTTGGAAAGGTGAACCTAAATACTAAAATCCATATTTTGACAATTATAGAATGTCAGTTTTTCCTGTAACTACACTGTAAGGGTAAGAGACTGTGACCTGTGTCCGTGAGAAGGGGTTTTGATTGTGACAACAAAAGCACACAAAACATAGGATGACAGTTTTCTTATGGTTGGGTTTACAGTAGCTGACACATCTGTTGCTGAAGCATGACTCCAGTGTTTGTTGTACAAAGATGTCATGCCTAATAATAACCTTACTATTCAAGTTCTTCTCGTCAAAGTTGGTTTCATATTTACACCAATAAGGATGAAGTTTTTATGTGGATTAAATAAATATTTATGTCACCCACTAATTAATTTGCACCAAACTTTCTTTAAAAAAAAAAAAAAAAAAAAAAAAAACTTGTTTAAAACTAATTAGTGCATTGAAGATGTGGGCTGCTGAAAAATCTGAAATAGCTGACACTTGTAAATACACTAAAAAATGAAAATCAGCTGACAATCATGAGCAAACCTCAGTTTTAGCCCATGTACTCAACCGCAATTTATTCTTAATCTTGAATATATGTTAATTACTGTATTTTTAATTGCACAACACATACCACCTGCTAAAATTGTGTACAAACTGCCAAAAAATAGTGCATATAAAAAAAGACAAATTCCAATATTTAAGCCATAATACCATAATAATTTTAACACCAGTAACAACTTCTTTAGCTCAGACAGTAGTAAATGGAGCTAGCAACATCACAGTCATGGGTTTGATTCCCAGGGAATATATGTACTTGTAGTGTGCTTCACATCTTAAACATAAGATCAACAGACTTTAATACATAATGGTTTCATTACATAAATGTATGTATTTATGTAATGAAACCATTATGTATTAAAGTCTGTTGT
The DNA here is from genome assembly GCA_039654775.1 of Spinibarbus caldwelli. Classification (NCBI taxonomy): domain Eukaryota; kingdom Metazoa; phylum Chordata; class Actinopteri; order Cypriniformes; family Cyprinidae; genus Spinibarbus; species Spinibarbus caldwelli. Next base: position 20,058,443 of record CM077228.1, on the reverse strand, counting down.
TTTCATAATAAGCACTCTTTTTAAAAGTATGCTAAAATCACATCATCTGAATGAATGTAAACAACTAATCAACAAATTGTTTCTACATTACCTTTACACTTTCACTCTTTTCTTATTCAAACAAACACACAGTGAAAAACTAATACGTCTTTCCAGGATATCAAGAACACAAATTACTGAAGTCTGTCATGAGAGGTCATTCCAAATTTTTTAACTCAGTACAGTTTCTAATACATAAAAGTGTCAAAACTTCCAAAGTTCTGTGCACCCAGAGCAGTTACAGTGTAAATGTGGTGAGACTGAAGGCTTGTGTGAATGTAGCTGAAGGTAAAGGAATATCTATTGGTACTTACAGATCAAACTTTAAGTTCTGTCTTTCTTCAAAGAAGTAGTCCAATATGAATTTTCGCACAAAATCCGGGTTCAAAGTGTTATCAATAACTTCCGTCCGCCCAAACTGAAAGAACAAAGAAAGGTCAGCTGAAATTATTTACATCAACATTTTCCCATTGAACTGAAACCTATAGAGCAAAACACCAAAAAATGTATAACAGTGGTTCCCTTTCGATATTCCACTCGTACTGCGCTGTAAGACACAGTGAAACTGCACATTCTTTTCAATCACGCAGTGAAACTGCACGTCCATTGGTTCATGCAGTGCTATAAAATCAAACCAATGGCTCGGCGGCGGCGCTGAGCAAGTCTATGGCTATGCAGCCCGCCATAGCCCGCCAAAATGGGCGGGGCCTCTGGCTATTTAAGCGGCTGCTTCGCCGCCGCATCTCAGATTTCTTCTCTTCAGCGACGAAGATTCTTCCTCGCTGACGCCGAGATTCGCCGTTGAAACGCCTCAGCAGCCGGATTGGACCTCTTGCAGTGCTCAGCTCGCAGATTCCGGTCTATCCCCTGACGCCATCCGGCGACTATCTAAAAGAGTCTCACAAAAGAGCAAATTTTGGCAGCGTTGTTTCAAATGCCGCGCCATCATTGTAAGACATGCAGGACTCCCCTGCACACTGATGACGGTCACGCTGAGTGCGTGTCATGCTTGGGGAAATCCCACACTGACGCTGCGCTCAGCGGGACTGACTGCTCTCATTGCGAGAGATTCAGTCTCGCAACAGGCTGGATGAGTGGTTTCTCCGGTGGCGCCAGCAAGCTCTCCGCCAACGCTCATCCCCCTTCTTCCCCGAAGTCCACGACGAGCTCACTAAATCGTGGCGCGCCCCCTACTCGTCTCGCATCCGTCCTTCTGCTTCCTCTGCCCTCACCTCCATTGACGGCGCTGAAGAGAAGGGATACGAGCACCTCCCCCCTCTGGATGAGTCCGTGGCCACGCATCTCTGCCCGCCCATGGCTATTGGATGGAAAGCGAGGGCGAGCCATCCGTCCAAGCCGTGCAGAGCCACGTCTGCGCTCGCTGGATGCGCCTACTTGGCAGCTGGACAAGCAGCTTCGGCGCTGCACTCTATGGCTGTGCTCCAGGTCTTCAAGGCCAAGATGCTCGCCAGTGAGGAGGCCGGTCTCGATGCAGCTTCACCTGAGGAGCACGACGGACCTGGCCCTGTGCGCCACCAAAGCCACCGCCCAGGCCATCGGGTGGTCGATGTCCAGCCTGGTAGTGTTGGAATGCCACCTTTGGCTCACGTTGACAGAGATGAAAGAGGCGGATAAAGTTCCCTTCCTCGACGCTCCGGTCTCGTCGAACAGCCTGTTCGGGCCAGCTGTGCAGGGCTTTGTGGACCAGTTTATGGAGGCTCAGAAGTCGTCTCAAGCGATGCGACACTTCCTTCCGAAACGCGCCAGCTCTTCTGCTGCTTCTAGTCGTCCCAAGCCTGCGCTGACTCAGCAGCCCGCCAAGCCAATGCCGGCCACTCCCGAGCCCCGACCTCCTAAGGATCGGCAGGACAGAGGGCGTTCCCGCTCGGCAAGACGCTACCCCTTCCTGAAGCGCCAAGGTCCCTGGCCCAAGATCGCCTTGGATCCGGCGCCTCAGAAGTCCTCCTGATCAGCCAGGCAGGAAGAGGAGGGGCCTGAGTCTCGCTACCGCTGGACCACCCCGCAAGCAGCCTCTAATGTGCCTCTTGCTCAGCGCTGGGTGCAGAGAGAAGTGTGTTATTGGTTCCCCACGGGCCCACTCTAGCGCCCGGGCGTCCAACCGCTGTGATAGCGGACAAAATAAAACACATTCATTTTCAAAAAGAGAGCAAATATCCTCTTCTGCCTACCATAAGCATCCTGCCCTTATGCAGCCAGTCTTTAGAGCCTATTCAACCTCTTGCCACACAGGCCGAGGCCTGGCAGGCCATCCCCGGTGTGTCAGAGTGGGTAATGGCTACGATAAGACGAGGTTATTCACTCCAATTCGCTCGAAGACCACCACGCTTCCATGGTGTGGTCGCCACCACAGTGTGCAGTGAGGACGCTCAAGTCCTGCACGCAGAGGTAATGAATCTGCTGGTAAAGGGAGCCATAGAAGTCGTTCCTCCAGCCCAGAGCGAGTCAGGCTTCTACAGCCGCTACTTCCTCGTCCCCAAAAAAGACGGCGGCCTGCAACCTATTCTAGATCTCAGACTCCTGAATCACGCCCTGGTAAAAAGGTTGTTCAGGATGATCACATTGAAGCAGATCCTCTTGCAAATATGCCTAGGGGACTGGTTCATGTCAATGGACCTGAAAGACCCATACTTTCACATCCAGGTAGCCCCACATCACAGACGATTCTTGAGATTCGCATTCGAGGGGGTGGTATATCAATACAAGGTCCTTCCGTTTGGGCTGTCCCTGGCTCCCCGCACTTTTACGCGATGCATGGATGTGGCTCTCTCCCCTCTGTGACAGATGAAAATCCGCATCCTCAACTACCTCGACGACTGGCTCATTCTGGCCCAGTCAGAGGCAGTTTCAACATCGCACAAGACCCTCCTCCTCAGCCACTTAGATTGCCTGGGGCTCAGGGTCAACTTTGCCAAGAGCGTACTGTCACCCAGCCAACGAGTGTCGTTCCTGGGGACAGTTATCAACTCAGTGCAGATTACAGCAACTGTCTCAGCGGAACGAACCATGACGATTCAGCGCCGCGAGGCCTCCTTCAAGGAAGGGACCGTCCACCCGCTCAAGGCCTTCCAGAAAATGCTGGGCCTTATGGCAGCAGCTTCGCCAGTACTTCAGTTGGGCCTCCTTCACATGCGACCCATCCAGTTCTGACTGAAGCAGAGGGTTCAATCCGCGGCTTGGCGTCACGGTCGCCATCGCATGACGGTGACTCGGGCCTGTATATCAGCCCTGGCCAGTTGGAGGGACCCCCTCTGGCTGAAGCAGGGTGTGATCTTAGACACGGCACACAGAAGGAAGGTTGTCACGACAGACCCTTCCAACAAGGGTTGGGAAGCGCTGTGCGAAGGCAAACCGACCTTCGGTCTTTGGTCCGAAGAAGAGTCGGGTCTGCAAATCAACTGCCTAGAGATGCTAGCAGTGTGCCGTGCCTGTCAATTATTCCTGCCGGACATAAGGGGACACCATGTGCTAATACGCTCAGACAGCAGGTCTGTGGTGTCATACATAAATCACCAGGATGGCCTCGTCTCGAAGCGCCTCTGCACGCTGGCGAACGACCTTCTTGTTTGGGCTCAGACCAATCTGCGCTCACTGAAGGCGACGCATGTGCCAGGCAAAATGAACCAAGGAGCGGACATGTTGTCGAGGAACAACGTCTCCTCAGAAGAATGGACGCTCCAACCCCTCGCGGTTCAGAAAATCTGGGAAGTCTTTGGCAGAGCTCGAGTAGACCTCTTCACCTCCAAAGACAACTCTCATTGCCCAATCTTTTTCACGAAGAGCACGGATGCCCTGGCCCACGAATGGCCCAGCCTCCCGCTCTATGCATTCCCTCCAATTGCTCTGCTACCGCAGGTACTCAGACGAGTCAGGGAACAACGGCACAAGCTTCTTCTAATAGCCCCCCTCTGGAGGAACCAGCCATGGGTATCGGAGTTATTCCAGCTGCTCAAAGCAGCCCCATGGCCCATTCCCTTGAGACGGGACCTCCTCTCTCAAGCGAATGGCACGATGTGGCATCCACGGCCCTAGTTATGGGCCCTGCATGTGTGGCCGCTCAACAGGAGCCTTTTGACCTCCCAGAGCGTGTCTTAAACACTATGGCAGAAGCTAGAGCCCCGTCTACCAGACGCCTGAAATGGTCTATTTTCTCGGCTTGGTGTCAAGACTGCGACTTAGATCTGGTTACCTCTGATGTATCAGTGGTCCTTTCGTTTCTGCAGGAGATGCTGGATAAACAGCGTTCCTCATCCACCATCAAAGATTTCACAGCAGCCATAGCGGCTTTCCATGCTCCTATTGCTGGCCGATCGGTGGGCAGGAATAGTGCAGTGGTTCAGTTTATACGAGGTGCCCAGGAGAATTAACCCCCCACGTCCGCGTACAGTTCCACCTTGGGACTTACCAACTGTACTAAGGGCCTTGAAAAGCCCCCCGTATGAACCACTGCAATCCGCGAGCCTCAGATCACTCTCATTTAAAACCGCCCTGCTGTTAGCGCTGGCATCGGTTAAGGGAGTAGGAGACCTACAGGCCCTTTCCATTAACCCTGCTTGCCTGGAATTCGGGCCTAACGACTCCAAGGTCGTCCTGAAACCAAGGCTGGGTTATGTACCTAAGGTGGTCTCCACTCCGTTCAGAGCCCAGGTCATAGCGCTTTCCGCGCTTTCCCCTTCGACGGATAACCAGGAATTATCCCTGCTCTGCCCCTTCAGGGCCCTGAGGGTATACATTGAGCGTTCTGCCTCATACAGGAGATCAGAACAGCTTTTTGTCAGCTTCGGTAACTGCGCTAAAGGTTGCCCTGTTACGAAGCAAAGAATTTCCAGGTGGTTAGTGGATGCTATCACCCTAGCATACTCCTCCTTCGGCTTGCAGTGCCCCATTGGAGTCAGAGCCCATTCCACCAGAGGCATCGCCCCTTCCTGGGCATGGTCCAGCGGGGTGTCCATTTCTGAAATTTGTGAGGCGGCCGGCTGGTCCTCGCTGTCCACATTTGTAAGGTTTTACAACCTGGACGTCCCTGCCTTACAGGCCAGAGTCCTTTCTGCTTAGTTCGCCGCCTCCGGCTAGTTTAGCAGTCTTATGGGTACCATCATTGTTCAAGCCCCTCCTTCACTTGGACGGTCCATATTATATGGATACCAGGTATAAACTATAGGGGAAGACACCCAGGCCATGGATGACCCTGATGGCTCAGCCTGTGCTTGGTGTATTCTATTGACTCCCCTGGGTCTTACTCCCACGTGAGTCTTGGTTCTGAGTCGTTCCCCATCATAGCACAGCGTGATTGTACTGATTCCCATACAGCATCTTACGACGCAGTACGAGTGGAATATTGAAAGGGAACGTACTCGGTTACTATCGTAACCTCGGTACCCTGAGATATGGGAACGAGTATTGCGTTCCTGGCCGTGCTATGAGCTGCACACCTCAGTTGCTTCATTCGAAGAAATCTGAGATGCGGCGGCGAAGCGGCCACTTATATAGCCAGAGGCCCTGCCCATTTTGGTGGGCTATGGTGGGCTGCATAGCCATAGGCTCGCTCAGCGCCGCCACCGAGCCATTGGTTCGATTTTATAGCACTGCACAAACCAATGGACGTGCAGTTTCACTGCGTGATTGAAAAGGCAAGTTATTCCAATCTCTAAAATATTTAATCAAAAATGCCAAATTCGTATACACAAATCTAAAAACGTAACATTACTTGTGTAATTAAAATGGATGGAGCGACTGATCCTTTACATATATTTTGAACCAGTTCTAGTTCTAATTAATTTACATTAACCAAGCTTATATGAACGTTTTGTAAATCGCAAATACAAGTCCCTGTTTACTGTGTACATCTCCCACATTCCTGCTACCTTCAACGTCTTTAATATGGAGGTCAAAGAGGCGCATGACAGCATTGAGAGGTGCGCTGAAGCCTTGATGTGATGTGAAAGGGACTTAACGTTTACTTTTAATGAGCCGACTTGAAAAGTGGGCTGGAGTTGTCTTGATATGAACGTGGGTGAGAAGGTTATTACATTCGCTGGGTGGCTTATCATATTTCACCAGCTAGTGATTGAAGTTAATAAATACACGGCCCTCTTAATGGTGCTTTAGAGAGCCTGATATTTCCTCTGATTAGCTGGGAAGGGAAAAATATGAAGAACTGATAGACACAGAAAAAAATAAAAGCGCCAAAAATAATTGAGATTACTATTCTGAGAAAATTCCAAGCCCATATTTACATGTATGAATATTTATGAGACCAAGGGTCTGCCAGGCCCTTCAAGGGGTCGACACGACTGGGCCAGATTGCTCCGCTTACCTCTCGCCACTCTTTGTTGCCAATGCCTTGGGTGTACAGCACACAGACTGTGGAGAGCAGAGAGAGAGAGAGAGAGATTGTGTTACACAAAGGCAGAGAATTATTTTTCAAATGCCAGAAGACCTGTGACACTCTTAACTCAGACGCACTTTGTGTAGGGTGCAATCTTGTGGTCTACTCTACTGTGTTTGAAGAGAAACAGCTTAGAAGCAGAGCAGTGGAATGATGACAGAATTTTCATTTATGGATGAACTATTCCTTTTAATATGGCAATATCTTAATGTGCCAACCAATCGATGATGGATGGATGGATGAATAAAGAAATAAATAAATGTACATTCATACATATATACACAAATGTTTTTTAAACCCTTATGACTTTCTTTCTTCCATTAGGAGATGTTTAGCATACATATTCCATACAATGGAAGTAGATGGTGACCAGGGTTGTCAAATAAAACAACTGCTATAAAACATCATAAAAATAATCTGTATGACTAGAATTCTTTGTTTCAAATCTTCCAAAGCCTTAAGATTACTTTGTGTGAGGGGGAAAAATTAAAAGTTGCTATTCAGTGAAAATAGGAAAATTAGACAATTAGACAAAAATACGAAAAATCTTCATTTTAGGTGAATTTTCTCTGTAATTTTAAAAGTATTTTTGTACATTATTGATTTCAATTTAAAATTGTACACTTAAATGAAGACAGACAAATTTGTTTAAAATGATGTACACTCACATGACATGAAAACAGATATGAGTGGACTATAAAAAGTAATTTTATCCTACATAAGGGTAGATCCCCTTATGGTGGCCACCATATTGTGATCAGATGACCAGCTCTAAACTACTCGCTTGATAATAGTAACCATCCTATTAAATGCCACTTTAGGTTTGTAGGATAAATTAATCCATGTTGTTGTCATGAATAATAGTGCGAATAGAGTATTTCTACAGTGGCATTTGAAAATGCTTTGTTGCATCCATTTATAAATCAAATTACATCGCTGGGAAAATGTATGCTAAATGACTACAAAAGCACTGCACAAAACCGTGCAGCACCAAAAGTCGCAATAATGGTAATCAGTAGGCTATTCAATTCACTTAGGCTATATTTATGTATGATACACGTACACACCGTTTACTATTTGATGAAACTATCATAGTTATTTAAGCCCAAGTGCCACCTACAGGCCTGTTATGTGAGGTGTAGGCTGGCGAAATGGTGACGTCAAAGGACTTTATTATATTACCATTTTTAATAATTATGCAGCATTATGAAAGTGTCCTATGCTCATCCTGCATTTATTTGATCAAAAATACAGAAAAAAACTGTAGCCTAATATTGTGAAATATTATTACAATTTAAAAGAATGTTTTTCTATTTTAATATACATTTATACTGTTTTAATAAAATATAATTTATTTCTGTGATTCAAAGCTGAATTTTCAGCATCATTAGTCCATTCTTCAATGCATCGTCCTTCAGAAATCATTCTAATATGCTGATTTATTATCAATGTTGGAAACAGTTGTGCTGCTTATTTATTTATTTATTTGTTTGTTTGTTTGTTTGTTTTGTTTAGTTATTGGAACCTGTGATACTTTTTGGGGTTCAATGATAAATAAAAATTTTAAAAGAACAGCATTTATTCAAAATAGAGATGTTTTCTAACAATATTAATCTTTACAATCACTGTTTCTATCAATTTATCAAATCCTTGCTGAATAAAAATTAATTTCTTTAAAAAAAATAATAAAAAATAGCCTACTGACCTCAAGCTTTTGAACGGTAGTGTATATTGTTACAAAACTTATATTTTAAATAAATGCTGTTCTTATTTAACTTTTTATTCATCAAAGAATCCTGAAAAAAAAGTATCACAGGTTTTCAACATTGCTAATAAATCAGCATTGCATAAAATGTAAATAAAGTAAATTAATAAAGTATATTAAAATGTTGATCAAATAAATGCAGGCTTGATGACTATAAATATAAAATAGTAATGTATCCAATCTTTTGACCTATAATTTTTTTTCTCCCTCATATTGCCCCTTTTTTACATTTGAGCCCCTGCCCCTGAGGAACTCTCTGCACGTCCCTGGTGCCAATATAATGTTAAATGGGTCACCGGATGCCCATTTTCCGCAAGTTGATTTGATTCTTTAGCGTCTCAATGAAAAGTCTGTAACATACTTAGGTTAAAATTTCTCAATGGTAGTGTAAACAACACCTTTTTTTACCATGCCAAAATCAGCTCTGTTTTTGGCAAGCCATTCTAGTCCATGTTGCTTTAAATGCTAATGAGCTCTGCAGACTCCGCCCCTCTCTTCCGTGGGGTGAAGAGCAGTACTGTTTACTTTAGCCGCGAAACTGGCTAACTAGAACATTATTAGGAAAGGAGATTTGCAAAGATTCATTAAAAAAAATAAATAAATTAAAAAACTCTTAAACTCACTTCTGTAGATGAAGCTGGATCGCGAATGATTCGCGCAAACATAGACGCATTTAGGCAGATCGGGATCGGCGCATTCCCTTCAAAATGAAAGTAACGTTAATCCTCTGCGTCTTCAGCGGCTCAGATGTCAGGAGTAAATGACAACTGCTATGTTCATTATTACATCCAACAACAAAACACCTCAATCACTTAATCTGAGACATCTTGTCTTCCCCTGCACCGGAGTCAACACAATGGCGGACAGCTCTCAGCTCACTCAGGGCGGGTCTGAGGTAAGACGGTCTTGTCAATCAACTATCATGGGAGCAGCCTGCGCAGAACTACGTCATTCTGACAGGAATCTCAGAACAGCCTGATTTGAGAAAGGGGATTTTAAAATAGGGTTTAAAAAAAAAAAACACTGTGTGGATTTTTATCATTATAGGATGGATGTGTACACACACTTCCAACAAACATTTGTGTTCAAACAACTTGTAAAGTGAATTTTGAATCCGATGACCCCTTTAATATATCATGATCCTTTTTCTCATGATATTGCATTGATAGTTTAGATGTTTGTTTCAACTTTTTATTCATTTATTTATTCATGTGTGCATATTTCTTACAGTTGATATGGCAGTTAGTTTAAAACACTCACTAATAATAGTGTGGATTATTCATACAGGAGAACTTCTCACACAGACAAATTTGTTCTTAACCTTGTTCTTATGTTAATGAATTTTGAGTATTCTAAATCGGTGACCGCATGCTTGAGGCGTAAGCGCCTCCCAGCTCAAGCTTTAATTCACCCTTTCTTACTCTTTTAGTGTGTGTGTATAGGCCTACATAATGAAATATATTTAAGGTGAAATGTTCAGATAGACAAATAACATAGTATGTAAATGTAATGTCAATGTAAATGTAATCTTAACACATTTATAAGGCCTCGTAGAGTATGTTTTTCATACATGTGGTTTGGAATTGTTGAATCATGATATATTTGTAAAAATATGAATATGCATATTCATGCGTACGGTTAGTAAACGTATGGTGAGACCCAATGTCCCAGAGCTGTGGATAGAGATAAATGTGTGTGTGCAATACAAAAACATAAAGCCTAAGGCGCAGCTACTGAAACATGCAATAGACAGTGGCAAAACGTTTTTTTATAACTGAGTGTGTGTACAATTGTCTATGTGTATCATAAGGATAATGGTAACACAAAGAGACTGGCCCAACAGTACTCAGCATAATTAAGATGAGGGCTCAGCACAAGTGCCCGCTTGCATGAATGCAAGGACCCTGTCAGCGGCCTAGGAAGAGCTGACGTCTGTTTAGATCAACTGATCAAGAACAGGACCAGTAAACAAATGGCAATAATATGAAAATAAAAAGACACTTACAAAAACTCACGCATAGCTACTGCAATGCATGAAAGCAAAACAGGTGGAAAAGTGGACAAACAATCTGAAAGAAAAGAGAAAGCAGGCAAGAAAAAAGTAAAGCAGGACAGTAAGACAAGAACAAGCAACAGAAGTTCGGAAATCAATACAGGTAATGACAATAATAGCAGAGTGATTAAAAGCAGAGCATTGTTCCCTTTTCCTGTTCACTACTGTCACACACACACACACACACACACACACACACATAGCATAAAAGAAAACATTAAAGACTTTCAGTGCTTATTGTTCTTGAAATCACAGAGTTCTTTCAGTGACTCGGTCTCTGCCTCCTGTTTGTGAATAAACACACATGATCAATAAATGTGGAGTGTTTTCAAAGACTTAGTGTCAGAATTGAATGAATATAGTGATAAAGTATAATAAAGTCTGTAAGAATGTAGAAAATGAGTCAATAAAGACTAAACAAGTCAATAAAGAAATGAGTAAAAAAAGTGAGTAAATGATAAAGAAAATGTTTGTGAATGATTGAGAAAGAGTGAATAATTAAGGGAATGAATGAATGAATGCAAACACATTTTGAGTTATTAATGTGTGAATGAATGAGAAAGTAAATGACTATAACTTGAAAGATTGAAGTGAAAACATGAATGAGTGAATGAATGTGTGAATGAGTAAGACAAATAAGTAAATAAATGAATGTGAGTGATTTGGTCAATGTTGAGCAAGTGAATGAATCGAAGAGTGACTGAATGGGTGAGTGAATGAAAGTAGAAAGAGTGAGTGAGTGAGTGAGTGAATAAATGAGGGAGTGGGACTATAAACAAATGGATAAATGAATGAGTGAGTGAGTGAGTGAGTGAATGAATGAATGAAAAGATAAAGTGAATTATAATGTGTTAGTAAAAGAATAAGTGATGTCAATGAAAAGTCAATGATTAAATGATTCATTGAGTGAAAGGGTGAGAAAGTCAATGAATAGGTGAGTTTATAAGGTTGATTAAGTGAGTGAGTGAGTGAGTGAGTGAATGAATGAATGAAAAGATAAAGTGAATTATAATGTGTTAGTAAAAGAATAAGTGATGTCAATGAAAAGTCAATGATTAAATGATTCATTGAGTGAAAGGGTGAGAAAGTCAATGAATAGGTGAGTTTATAAGGTTGATTAAGTGAGTGAGTGAGTGAGTGAGTGAATGAATGAATGAATGAATGAAAAGATAAAGTGAATTATAACGTGTTAGTAAAAAAATAAGTGATGTCAATGAAAAGTCAATGATTAAATGATTCATTGAGTGAAAGGGTGAGAAAGTCAATGAGTAAGTGAGTTTATAAGGTTGATTAAGTGAGTGAGTGAGTGAGTGAGTGAGTGAGTGAGTGAATGAATGAATGAATGAATGAATGAATGAATGAATGAATGCAAAGGTTGAGTAATGATTAAATTAATAAGAAAGAAAATGAGTGAGTGAGTGAGTGAGTGAATGAATGAATGAAAACTAACAAATTATAAAATGTTGTCAATGAGAAGTCAATGTTAAGTGATTCAGTGAGTGAAAGGGTGAGAAAGTAAATGAATAGGTGAGTTGATTAGGATGAGTAAACGGTGAGTGTATGAGTGAATAAATGAATGAATGCAAAGAGTAGTGAGTTAATTAGAAAGAAAATGAGTGGAGTAAATGAATGAGTTTATAAACAAGCAAATAAATGCGAGCAAGAGTATATACAAGTAAATGAATGAGTGAGTGAGTGAGTGAGTGAATGAATGAATGAACAAGAGTAAATAAGGGAGTGAGTGAGCGAGTTAGTGAATAAATGAAGAATTTAATGTGTGTGAGTGAGTGAGTGAGTGATTTATTGTATGGATTAAATATGAATCAGTAAATGAATGAGTGAATTATTGAGTGACTGCACAAGCACATAAACGAATAAGTGATTGTGTATTCTACTTATGCAAAATATTTGAGAGTAGCTAAGCCATTACAAATCATAAAAATATAAATTAATAAATATGAATTCTTATAAAACACCCAAAGTAGGTTAACAACATCAAATATCATCTCTCAGGTGGATCTACTCGCCTGTATTTTTGAATTTAGATTATTCTGATATCCGAGACCAAATGTGTGACATTTAAATTTTCTCCTCAGAAGGACTTTGTGGAGTTGGAGGCAAATATTACAATAAGCGGGCCGCCCACAGTGTGTCTATATCTGAGGCTCGTGCCACATTAAGACCTAAAGCTTGGAGGCTTTACTTCACACAATCAGTGCGAGAAAAGGCAAACAGAAAGCAATGAGTCATGTGATTGTGTAAGCTTTCAGAGAGTGAAGAAAGTTGATTGTACTGTCGTATACGAGGTCATAGTAAACCATGGCATAAGAAATAATTTTGAATATTTTTCAGGGTTTGATAAGTATGTTTCATGGTACGGTATTCATTTGAGCAACAAAGGAGAAGAAAGATATTCTTACTTGGATCTGATTTGGAAAATGTGTCTCTGTCAAGCAGGTTTCTGTAAAAAAGAAAGAAACATAAAGAGTTATAAGTATAAAAACTAAGTGACACACAAACTGGAGCTTAGAAAAGGGTTTAAAAGGTAGTGAATGCATTTTTTTTTTCATAATGCCAAGATCCTCTGTGTTAGTCTGCGTAATTAATGTTACATTTTAGCCAACAACCGACAGATAAAATGTGTAAATATCAATTAAAATTAAAAGCGAATGAAATTTTGGACAGCTGAAGAAAGCTACTAATAGTGACATCCAAAAAATGAATTATTATACTTCAAAACACTGCTTTACTGGGCATATGCTGAGCAAGTGTCATCACAATAGCTTGTTCATGATTAAAGAAATAATAAAATAAATTAGAGCACTACAATTGCCCTTCTGTTACAGTTGACCCCAGTCTCGTCTCCAGAGTTACGTTAATAGCTAACAAGATGTGGCTTGGCCTTCGCAAACTAATTACGACAAACTAACGAAAATTGACAGCCATTGAAAATCTAGTTAACTGGAGACTGGACCACCATAATATTATTTACAATGAAACCACCACAACTGGCCAGAGAGAGTGAAGTAGCATATGCAGAGATTAGCAAATCATAAAAAGGTCATTTACATATAATCTATACATATACTCTATACATATAATCTATACATATTAGATATACTATCATAAAGTTACAGTATCCTGTTTAAATCTAAGGGCCAGATTTACTAAACTGGACAAATTAGCGTGAGAGCAAAAACAGCGCCGATGGACGTGAAAATTTATGTCGGTGATTTATTGACAGTGTGCAAATTAAAGAACACAGACGCAACATCTCATTTACATATCGACCAACGCATATTTACCAAGCCCAGCGCAAATTAGCGTAGTCACAAATAACCAGAGCCGATGCTCATCAGGTGTGGGTAATCTACTTACGACACAGGCACAAAATACTTTAAGACATGTTTTTTTGGGGTGTTAAACATTAGTAAAAAAACTTTAGTAAATTGTGTTGCGTGATTCATTTTAATACTCTCCTCACATAATTTTGCATCTGAAAGAGAAACTCCTACAAATGCATATTCAATAAGGTCAGGTGCAACTCTGTCCACGCCTTTTCAGCGCTAATTCTTCACTGCGCATCTTTAGTAAATCCTGACATTACTATTTTAATGCCAAAAGATGGTTTGCGCTGGCGCAAGCTATAAGTAAATCTGGCCCTGTGTGTCAGAGAGAGGCTAGAAATGAGGCTTCAAAATGTTTTGGAGCACAAAACTTGCATCATAAGCAGACAGGGCAGTATAAACTGTGCAGAATATAGATACATTAAGGTAGACGGTCAAGGTAAACTTGGCAGGCGCAGAAGGGAAGATCTGAAGTTCCGCATCTGGGCTTTAGTAACTGTGCATTAGTGCAGGTTGTGAGGTAAATGATTGTGTCAGTGGTGGGTTCTGAAAGTCTTCCCTGTCCTCTCTGATAAAATCTTGAGTTTAGGGCAGAGGATTTCCGTTCCAAGAGAATGAAGAGATTGTGCTGAGGGATTGGAAATAAAGTCTTTCTGATCTAGAGCTTATACACAGCCATTCCATTATGAGGACATTCTTATTACATCCCTTGACAACTAGGACAAATCCCTGGGATTGTCAGGGGCTTCCATTTAGTGTCTTTTGTACTTCCTCTCTCTCACCTGTTGTCTAAAGGAATATTCCTGATTATTTTCATCATAATGGATAGCATTGGTCTGTCAGGATCATGTTCCTTGGTGTTTATAATCACATTGAAAATTTATTTACTGTAAATATACTTATAATGGAAATTTAGCAGGCAAGCGGGCAGTAAACATGCATGTGATAGCATGAAAGGGGGGGGGGGGGGGGGGGGAGTACTTTGCATGAAAGGGCACATCGACACTTGTTTGAAAAAAAAGGGGAAATAAGATAAGTGTCATCTAGCTATCTATCTCCTGGTCTATTTATGTTTGATGTATTCATGGATTACTTTTGGGACTGTGAGATGTAAGGTTGATGATATTATTTATTTTTTTATTTTTTTAATGAGTTGTAAAAGTGAGATCTTTTCAGGTCAGTTTTGTATGGGGTATAAGCATTAAACTGTGGAAAATAAAATAAAATAAAATAAAATAATAAAGGAACATCACACTTTATCCATGAAACATTTGTAAAATTCAATTCAATTCAACAAAACAAAATAAAATTCAAAACAAAAATAAACAAAATGAAATAAAATAAAATATAAAATAAAATAAATAAAGGAACATCACACATTATCCATAAAGCATTTGCAAAATTGTTTTCTTGTTTCCTCTGACTGGAAAGCCAAGACACTTGTAACTTGAATAAAATATTAATTAACTTTATATTTTTGAGATGATAGCCAGAGACCACTGTCTGAATTAAACATAATGTGGTCATGTGAGAACAACATAACATACTGCTGTCTGAAACATATATATCTGCATATTACATGAAAAATATTAGGTATGAAATATGCTAGTAGTCCATTTATCAGGCAGAATTTGTAAAATAAAAAAAGTAAAACAAACAAAAACCATTATCATGATCATAATCCGTGTGCAGTAAATCACAAATTACTGAAAATTCATGTAAATTAATTCATTTTAAAGAGTGGATACCTTGAAGAACATTTGGTTCTTAAAATGTCTGAAATCCTGAAGTGTAATTATTGTGTTGTTGTGGACAATGTGCGCCTTGGAGTCAGAAAGATTGAGAACTACTAACTTCCTCCACCAAGAAAAGACTATTTACTGTAGACACATTACCTTAAATTTAACATCAATATTTTATGACTGAAGTGCTTGCTAGGCTCCATTGTAAGTGTAACACACATTTTTCCTGCTCATTTTTACATAGAGTCAACAGATACATTGAATTGAAAATAACCCAGAATGCTCCTGTTAATCTGTGATTCCGGGCAGCCGCACACATGGGGTAACGTCACGTTGGGTTTCCAGAGCTTGCAGGGTCCAGCGCGCTCGATAAGGGCTTCCACCTGACATGCTAATAAAATTGACACATGCTTCAAGGAGTTTTCAGTGGAAAGGATGATAAATGCATAAAAACAGCTCTTTCTCTCAGCTGTAATTTCCAGTGGGTGGGTGAATGTTCCTGGCAAGCTGACGAAGGGGAAAGACCTCAAGGACAAGACGGCAAGAGAGAGACAGACGGTCAAAGAGAACGAGAGGGAAAGACAGGAAGACTGGATGACAGTAAACAGAGAGAGAGACATACGATTAGGAATTTACTAATAATGTATTTGCTAACAGCTCTGTTTATTTGCTCACACTGTCAATAAACGTAATGAGAGTTTATTTATTGTGTTTCAAACTAGGTTGGAGAATGACATTTGACTTTTCAGAATGTGTATTACGTTATTTTATTGTAATTTCCAAATACAGCTCACTCTAAAATGATTGTTTAATGGTAAATACATTAAAGATTAGCAGACAGGCTGTGAATTAATACAGTAATCAGCTTTCCTCACAAAAGCATACTGAACTCAAGGTACTGAAGCCTCTCTTCCATTGACATCTATTTAAAAAGCCAACCTGTTCTCACTCAAAAGTCTGATAATGATAATAAAAATCATGTCTCAAAAATCATGTAATGCTATCCCAGTATAAAATTCATGATAATAAATTTCCCATTGTCACGTTGCTCGGGGAGCAAGGAGACGAGGAGATTAACATACAAGGTCTTTATTGAACACACACGTAGCATGGGGAGAAGACATTCACAGAAACACAAAGACATCTAACAGCAGACGGGAAACATGGGGCAGAACACACTATAAATAGACAGACCTAACGAAGGGAAAACGAGGAACACCTGGAACTAATTACACATAACAAGGACAGGAAACAGGAAAACCCAAATAAGGACATGGAAACACTGCGGAAACACAAGACACAGGGACAGAAGTCTGACACCCATGCCCTTTGTATCAATACATTTTTCTTAATGAAAGTCATGCATTTACAGTTTGTGTCACAATAAAGGATGATTTTGGTGCATGTAAAGACACGCACAAATCTTGGAATTGTTTATCAAACTTCTAGGGAATGAGAAAGGATTGAAAAAATGTCTTCTTGTTTCAACCTAGGGGGAAACCACTATGTATACAGTGAAAAAAAAAAATAAAAAATAGCTTTGAAACAATTTTCATCTACAAACAGCAGTGCAAGTAAGTGTGCTAGCAACAGCTAGCATGACTGACAAAGATAAAATGATAGTAATGTATACTATGTATACTATACTATGATTGTATACAAAGAAAGCATATTGAATGCAAATAAAGTGCCTACTTTAATGCTTCAATTAAGCTTTGTGAAAATAAAATGTCAAAATGTGGGTGAAATAATGTTTCATCATCATTTGGTGTAACAGATGTATTTATTTAAAAATGAATTTACATACTTATTTTGACTTGTTCTGTATTAAAATATAAGCTATTAAAGAAAAAGTGTTAATTAGTAAATTAATTAATATTTTGGGGGCTGTATTGTGATCCTTCACTAAAGTCTTTTAATGTCCTCTAATGTTTCTTGAACTAAATATGTCTGACAAGATTATGTCTGACTATTGTTATGTCTGACTATTGTTTCACTGAATGACATTTTAGTGGGTGTCTTCTATAAACCATGGTAAAAATGTCATTATTTTTGGCTCAGAAAAAAAAATATATATATATAAATAAACGGGACACATTCTAACGTATGAAAAAATTTAAAGCTGTTCTAAACTTTTATTGTTTTGATGCTTGAAAACTCCTTTTCGTCTTTGACCCATATATTAAAATTAGTATGATAACTTTTCTTACAGTTATTAATGAATGAGACTCCATGACTTCATACTCAGAGGGCAATTAGCTTCTGGATTGCAGTTGGTTAGTAAGACAGGTTTTGTGTTGAAATGCCGCATACCAAAACAGCGCAACCATTTAGAGAATTTGCCCTAAAGGGACATGTCTTCAGCATCACCAAATAAACTGCCGATAGATTGAGCGACACTGCTAAAGGTTTCTAACCCCGAAGTTCATGGGTGGCATCAAAAGTGCAGCGGGAACTCCAGTCAGAGTGTAAATAACAGGGCAAGAGGGAGTAGGAGGATAATAGAGCTCTCTGTGCAACCGTCATCTATTTCATCTGCTGACAGGATACAGACAGATGCAGCCCCTCGGAGCTAGAGTGAGGGGTGCCAGAGTGAGAGACATCAAAGCTGGAAGTGAAAGCGCGGGTGAGATGTTGCTTGTCACATGTTAGGAATCCCTGTGTAAAAGGCACTGAGGAAAACGTGACATTCCCGGCAGTTCACACCCACCCACTCTCCCTCTCCCAGACAACCTCCAGGCTGTCTCCCTAAATAATCGGCAAGTGTTCAGACTGTGCAGTCTGTATGTCTTCAACAAGATCAGAGGTTCAAGCTATTACTGTATTTCATAACAGTCAGAAATAAACACATCTTTCTCCACAAGCCTTCATTTTCCAGACCTCTGACCAAATAATCTTAGATTTCAATAACAACTATAGTTATAGACTCAAATATCAGCTCAAATATGTATATTTAAATAATAAACTGTGAATTACCAGAAAACACACATGTAATGGCAATTACTGGTTTCATTATATTTTTATTACACAATTAGAGGTCGACCAATGTATCGGTTTTGCCGATAAATAGTCGATTGCTGGAACTATCGGTTATCTGTAAAAACCCATGCCGATAGTTTTCCGGGTTGCGTCCATTGCTGGAGCAGCTGAAAAGGGTCCGCTGTCATTATACAATGTGAGAGCGGCATCTAGAGGTGGAAATCACTGACAGAACGTGTTGTTTGTTTTGACAAGCGAGGCTGCGCACAGAGCAGGAAACTTCAGATGTGGGTTTATATGCAGCCGACAGAAAATCCTGTCACGCCACAGAGCACCAGTCGCATAGTTTTCCATTAAATTACATTATATTTGTCCCAAATCATTGTTAACGTACATAATGACTTCACCCTAGGCTGTAAAATCATGTATTGTGTATTTTTCAGCAAAACGTTTGTCTTTCTATGGCTCTAACAAAGTCTGCATGCTTCATATAGAGAGCTGTAATATAGATCGCACTTTCTCTTTCCATTTTTTTAAACACCAAACTTCAAACTCGTTTATGCCACATTGTTTATTCTTGAAGTAAACTTATGTCCATTTCATGATTAAATAAACTGTTTTAAACCGCCACTTGAATTGAATGAGGTGCGTCCAGTGTGTGTGTGTGATACCTGTGAGCTGCGCTCAGTTTCTTCTGTTAACATTAGTTAATAGTTCAATAGTTAAAATCTTTATTGTCATTGTAACGTACAACGAAGTTAAAGTGCCATTCAATCAGTGCAACACTCATGATCAACAAAACATATAAAAACAGCTAAAATAGTAAAAAGTAATATAATAAAACACACACAGCATACATTCTGTCATTATTGCCCCGATCTCTTATTGCACGTCAACTTATGTTTTAGCAGCATTGAGTGTGGTAACTGCTGTAGGATAAAAACTATTCTTAAATTTATTAGTCCTTGTTTTAATTACTCTGTACCGTCTACCTGATGGCAGCAATTCAAAGAATGAATGTCCAGGGTCTGAAGTGTCCTTTATAATGTTCTGTTTTTTTAAGACAGTGGGAACTGGGTAATTCTTCCAGAGTGGGGAGAGGGCATCCAACGATCTTCTGAGCAGTTTTAATAACTCTCTGAAGTGTTTTCTTCTGTGCTACTGTGCAGCTATAAACCGATAAAAGGACACCAGCAGTCTCTAGGTGATGTTGTTCTTCCTGAGCACCCTTAGGAAATGCAGGCTCTGATGAGCCTTTTTCAGCAGCTCCGAGGTATTCACGCCCCAGGTGAGATCCTCGTCAATGTGAACTCCCAGAAAGTGGAAGTCCGACACGCTCTCCACACAGTCCCCGCTGATGTACAGTTGCGAGATATCTGTTTTCTTCCTCCTGAAGTCAATAAAGACATCCTTGGTCTTTGAGGTATTGAGTAAAAGATTGTTCTCTCCACACCATACTGTCAGCCGCTCCACCTCGTCCCGATAAGCAATATCATCCCCCCCAGAGATGAGCCCCACCACTGTGGTGTCGTCGGCAAATTTATTAATAAACTATGGACTAACTTTAATGATCAATATAATAATTAATATTATTTTTTTTTTCATTTACAACGTATGGTACAGTACTTTTTTTTTAATAGTAAAGCACTATTTTGGTTTTCATTCAGTATCCATTTTAAAAACTGTTGGTTAATTAATCGGTATCGGCCAGTGTGGTCCAACATAGCTATCGGTATCAGTAAAATCGGTCGACCTCTATTACACATATTTATTGGAAAGAGTTTAAAAGTTTTCATGCTTGCTTAGTGAACCATAAACAATTATTGCACATGCACTTGTGGAATCCGTTAGACATTTACAGACGGCAGGCAATTAGTACAATACAGTTACAATATAATAGTACAATATAGTAATAACAGTACACAGTAGCCTATATTATATACAGGATATAAACAGGCACTCTGCTGCTGGATTTTGAGTATTATATATATTATGTAATTGAGTAAAATGAGGAAAAACTGTAAAGTTTAAGGCATTAAGACACCATTTTGTTTACAAAACACCAAAATTGCTTAACTTTTAAATACAAAATTTTATTAGGCCTGAGTCTGCCTGTATACTCACAGCAGCATATGAAAATTAGACTTAAACAATATATATTCAAGTAGCATTTCCTATATCAGCCATTAATTACCCTAGTAAGAGGCTTAAGGTGTCTAAGAAGATTCCTTTAATGTCAACCTTTTAATTCCTTTTAGCAGTTATGGTAAAGTTAGTGTGTGGAATCTGATCCGAAGACATCTGTATTTGTTTGAAAAAAATGCTGCTCTAGGAAAAGCAAAATATGCTGTTCTAGAAACATGTTTTTCATTTTCAGTTTAGTTTCAGACACTTTCCTTGGGCATATGTTGATCTAGTATATAATCTAGTGGATTCAGCGTTGGTCAGTTGGGACGGCCATCACGCTTTAATCACCACAACGGCCAAGCAGCAATCAGACGCGCTGAGAGTGGCGAGGGAATCGGTTCGTGAGAGGCGCAGCTGTTTGAATACCCAGAGAGAAGCAAGGGCTTTTAATTAAAGAACAGTCACAGTACAGTGGACCTGCTATGCTTTCCCGCCATGTCATTTTACGTGGGGAGGAGGGGAGGGGTGTGACAGAGGAACTAAGGAAGTGTGACAAATGCTTATATGATTACACAAAGGTGGTGCGATAAAACGGGAGCAGAGAGAGGCAAGGGAAGGGGACGTGTAAATATGATACCAATTTTCAAAGAAATAGCTTTTCTAAAGATATGAACACAGAGGTAACAGCCCAGAGAGGACCGGTTTAGGCCTCGAAGTGGGAATATAGTTTGGGATGAACTGCAAATAGAAGCTAAAAATACTGGACACCTGCGGAAAAGAACAACACCGGCTGCCGATATTCCTGTTGAATGAACAATTTTCACTGGTCAGGTTGATCTGGTTTGATAAGTTTAGAGGGGTTTTGGGCATTTGTCGGCCTTAAGCCCAAAGTTTACTTAGGTTTTTACCAACCTGTCCTCCAACCAATACGCCCACATAGGTCGTTTGTAGCTCAGTTGGTAGAGCATTGCTTTATACGACGATATGTAATCGTGATCATGCGATCATGGGTTCGATCCCAGAGAACGCACGCGCTCATAAAATGTGGACTAAAAAGCATGATTTCTGTAAGGGGTAGGGTTAGGTGTGGTCATTCGACGAATTACGAATTAGCCACCTAGTAAAATATGTACAAATTACCATGAGATCGGTGTTAAAAAGTCCACACATTGCATTTAAGTAAACACGCATCTTGATTGGTAAAGACAGTCAAAAGTCCTTTCATGACAACAGACACGACACTGTCATTATTTTTACGCGCGCTAGAGGGTGCTTAACTTTAAAACGTAAATATAGGTCGTAATAAGGCGCTTGCACAAACAACATATAGGGTCGTTTTTTGTTGGAGGACAGGCTCGTTTTTACACTTATGCGAGGGATTGTGCGTGACAGAAATTTTGTCACCAGAATAGTATGCAATACCGTACGGGGGACAGATTTTTGTAACCACGCATACTTTTTACACCCAGGTCGCAGATGTGCACTGAATTTGTTTTGCACTAATCAATTGTTCCACAAGGTGGCAACACTGTCCCAGGCCGTCAGTTGAAGTATGCTTCTGAAAGGCTATGTGGTCGACTGTATGCATACGCTAGTGTACATGTACAAAAACGAAGAAAAAACACCAACAAACAAACAAACAAATAAATAAATATACACACTATGTCTTTTTATTTATTTATTTATTTTTTTGCATTGCACAAATTTGTAACTTATATATACTGTATATAACTTATATATACACTATAATTATCTATACTTTACGCATACTGCCTCACATTTTCATAAAACCTAAGTAAGCATCACATCTTAATCGTTTTTAACCAATTAAGTGATTTTAAATAATTAAAAAGGTTTATAAGTCTCAGTTTATCTGATGCCCAGTTCTGATCTGGAAATGTTCCAACATATCTGTTGGTTCTGGAACAACATTCCGATCAACCAGACAGATTTTTAACCATTCAGGGTCAGGTATTTATTCTATGGTTATGATTAGAGCTGGAAATACAGTTTGAACAACATTCAGCTTTCAAGCAATCATTTCCCTCTGATTTGCCAAATAATATGTGTGTGAAGGGTAGTTCTCAGTGAACCATTCAGCATTACACTTGCTTTGAAACCACAGACAGTGGCCAAACACCTAGCATTTGACTTGGAGGCCATCAAAGCAGCAAAGAAAGTAGAATTTACTTGGGACTGAGGCAGAGATACCATTGTTTTTTACTGAGTAAACAATCCAGTATTCCAGCACTGGCTGAAACTTGCACAAGGTCGATCAGATATCCCACAAGAGTAGACAAGCTTTTTATGCTCAGACAAGTTTTCTATCATGCTTGTATCTTGTCACGAGTTGTTTTTGCCACTTTAGTAAATGCCTCTTCCAGCACTTTCACTGAACTGTGCTCATCTTTATTTCCAACATCATACCATTACCTCAGCTTTCACATGGCACTAACAATCTCCTAGTTTAAAAAAAAAAAAAAAAAATGTTCAAGTTCAAAGTGTTCAAGGTTGAAAAACACTTAGCAACTTTCATTTAATTTGAGCAGTTCAGGAATAGCCTTCAAAGATTACAGTATAATTTGGAAAATATCTGTTATTTAATGGTTGTGGGGCTGCCAGTAATTTACTGTAGGCTTACAGGAAATGTTTTTTTTTTTTTAATTAAATGTATTTGTAGTTTCATATAAATGTATTTCGTATCACTATGACAGAAGAATTTTAACTGAAAGAGAAGAAAAATTGTGTTTGTTTGTATTTATTTATTATTGAATTTATTTATTCATTCATTTATTCTTTCATTCTTAATAACTATTATTCAATAAAGTTTTTTTTTTCCTCCATATTTTACTTTGAGTGCCTTGGACTATGGATCCCTTCATCAAGAGCACCGGAGGAATAATTTTACATCCAGACATTCTTTGTTTGCGTTGATAAGAACTGAGATAATGGTTTAATTGTAAAGAAGGCGCATTTTGATACTTGTTTGTTTGTGACATTTCTACAAATTTCTGACAATGACTGCAGCAGCATGTCACCTTTTGTAAATCAACATGATTGTAATTTTGAAGGTTACAGTTAAACTGCATTATACAGTAGTCTATCAAAAGACACTGATAGATACAGAATCAGCTTAAATTTTACAGCTTGCATTTCTGCTTACATGGAATTGATAATGATAATTTCTGGAAAACTTGAAAAAACACAACATGTGTGTAATTGCCCTTGCAGAGTCTGACTTACCAATTATACATATGTATTATCAATAAAATGAATATTAATTGATGACAGTTAAATATATATATATATATATATATATATATATATATATATATATATATATATATAATTTAAAAATTACACTTTATTTTAAGGTGTCCTTGTTACAGTGTAATTATACATTTAAGTACTGGGTAATATTAATTAAGTACATGTGATTACTATATGGCTAGGATTAAGGTTTATTTTAGAGTTACTTGCATGTAATTGTGCATAATTTATTGTTATTATAATAGTAAGTACATGTAACGTGTAACAAGGACACCTTAAAATAAAGTTCTACCAAAAAAAAAAAAAAAGGGGACAAAATGTAGTCTGCACTATCAAAATATTCTCCACATTAAAACAACTGTTAAGAATCCTAAAGTAGTACTAAAAATTATTTATGTTATTATTGTAGTTTTATTTATTTAGCTGCTATTCTGAAGTTTTATAAAACTTGTAAATTTATAGCTCTACACTAAAAAAAGCATGACCTACTTTTAAACTAAGACATTTTCTTAAAATAATTAAAAAAAATTAACTCTTGCATTCTAAGTAGCGTGAACAATGCATTGTTTCAAATCCAATTACATGCACACATAGCAGAATCAAGGCTAGTGTGAGGAGAAAATCAAGAGGCTGGAAATTGAAGGAAAGTCTTTTAGGCAACTAATGAATAACACAAACAGTTGTCTAATTACTGTAGATGGCATCATTTAAAGGCTGTTCAGAAAAGAATAGAGGGATGATAAAGTGAGAGAGACAGACAGATACAGAGCGTGACAGGTCTGCCATGTGTGGCTGCCTTCAGCACAGTCATAACTCACTGTGGGACCCCAGTGAGGCTGGAGGCAGTTACCCTGACAACTAACCGCCAATAATGATGTCTGCGGCTTTGATTGACACCTGCTCGATCTCTCTTAATAACATGTATAGAGATCTCAAACATGAATATATGGAGATCTCACTTTGCTTTTTCAGTCCCCTATTTTCCGATTAGATATCTTTCATCATTTTAACAAGCAGAGCGAACCGGCGCTTCTGATTGGCCTTATGACAGCGTTGCCTTGGTGACATGCTGGGCTCTGACGGCCCCTTGGGACCTCACCTAGCTGTCGTCAGGTCCAGGCTGAGAAATAAATTGGATCTGTGTGAGAAGAGAGTAGCTAGACGACTCCTATAGAACAGTTAGTCATACAGCAACTAATTACATGAAAAAGCCTTAACCAATTTAGCATGGGATTTTCTGTTCTTCAGGTGTCGGCTACTGCAGCCAAAAGTAACCCTGCATGAAGAACAGAAGAGAGGACTATGTGACAGAGCGGAGAGGAGAGAGAACAAGATTAGAGGAAAAGAGAGGAGAAAATTAGAGGAGGATAAGAGGAGATGAGAAGATGAAAGGGGATAAAGAGGAGGAGAGGAGAGGAGAGGAGAAATAACTAGAGGAGAGGAGAGGGGAGGAGAAATAACTAGACGAGAGGAGAGGAGAGGAGAGGACAGGAGAAATAACTAGAGGAGAGGAGAAATAACTAGAGGAGAGGAGAGGAGAGGAGAAATAACTAGAGGAGAGGAGAGGAGAGGAGAGGAGAGGAGAGGAGAAAACTAGAGGAGAGGAGAGGAGAAATAACTAGAGGAGAGGAGAGGAGAGGAGAAATAACTAGAGGAGAGGAGAGGAGAGGAGAGGAGAGGAGAAATAACTAGAAGAGAGGAGAGGAGAGGAGAGGAGAGGAGAGGAGAGGAGAGGGGAGGAGAAATAACTAGAGGAGAGGAGAGGAGAAATAACTAGAGGAGAGGAGAGGAGAGGAGAGGAGAAATAACTAGAGGAGAGGAGAGGAGAGGAGAGGAGAAATAACTAGAGGAGAGGAGAGGAGAGGAGAGGAGAGGAGAGGAGAGGAGAAAACTAGAGGAGAGGAGAGGAGAAATAACTAGAGGAGAGGAGAGGAGAGGAGAAATAACTAGAGGAGAGGAGAGGAGAGGGGAGGAGAAATAACTAGAGGAGAGGAGAGGAGAAATAACTAGAGGAGAGGAGAGGAGAGGAGAAATAACTAGAGGAGAGGAGAGGAGAAATAACTAGAGGAGAGGAGAGGAGAGGAGAGGAGAAATAACTAGAGGAGAGGAGAGGAGAGGAGAGGAGAGGGGAGGAGAAATAACTAGAGGAGAGGAGAGGAGAAATAACTAGAGGAGAGGGGAGGAGAGGGGAGGAGAAATAACTAGAGGAGAGGAGAGGAGAAATAACTAGAGGAGAGGAGAGGAGAGGAGAGGAGAAATAACTAGAGGAGAGGAGAGGAGAGGAGAGGAGAGGAGAGGAGAGGAGAAATAACTAGAGGAGAGGAGAGGAGAGGAGAGGAGAAAACTAGAGGAGAGGAGAGGAGAAATAACTAGAGGAGAGGA
This sequence comes from Spinibarbus caldwelli, assembly GCA_039654775.1. Classification (NCBI taxonomy): domain Eukaryota; kingdom Metazoa; phylum Chordata; class Actinopteri; order Cypriniformes; family Cyprinidae; genus Spinibarbus; species Spinibarbus caldwelli. The sequence continues at coordinate 20,032,333 of CM077228.1, read as the reverse complement.
GAGGAGAGGAGAAATAACTAGAGGAGAGGAGAGGAGAGGAGAGGAGAAATAACTAGAGGAGAGGAGAGGAGAGGAGAGGAGAGGAGAGGAGAGGAGAAATAACTAGAGGAGAGGAGAGGAGAGGAGAGGAGAAATAACTAGAGGAGAGGAGAGGAGAGGAGAGGGGAGGAGAAATAACTAGAGGAGAGGAGAGGAGAAATAACTAGAGGAGAGGAGAGGAGAGGAGAAATAACTAGAGGAGAGGAGAGGAGAGGAGAGGAGAGGAGAAATAACTAGAGGAGAGGAGAGGAGAGGAGAGGGGAGGAGAAATAACTAGAGGAGAGGAGAGGAGAAATAACTAGAGGAGAGGAGAGGAGAGGAGAGGAGAAATAACTAGAGGAGAGGAGAGGAGAGGAGAAAAGAGGAGAGGAGAAATAACTAGAGGAGAGGAGAGGAGAGGAGAAATAACTAGAGGAGAGGAGAGGAGAGGAGAGGAGAGGGGAGGAGAAATAACTAGAGGAGAGGAGAGGAGAGGAGAGGAGAGGAGAGGAGAGGAGAGGAGAGGGGAGGAGAAATAACTAGAGGAGAGGAGAGGAGAGGAGAGGAGAGGGGAGGAGAAATAACTAGAGGAGAGGAGAGGAGAGGAGAGGAGAGGGGAGGAGAAATAACTAGAGGAGAGGAGAGGAGAGGAGAGGACAGGAGAAATAACTAGAGGAGAGGAGAGGAGAAATAACTAGAGGAGAGGAGAGGAGAGGAGAGGAGAAATAACTAGAGGAGAGGAGAGGAGAGGAGAGGAGAGGAGAAATAATTAGAGGAGAGGAGAGGAGAGGAGAGGAGAGGACAGGAGAAATAACTAGAGGAGAGGAGAGGAGAGGAGAGGAGAAATAACTAGAGGAGAGGAGAGGAGAGGAGATGAGAAATAACTAGAGGAGAGGAGAGGAGAGGAGAAATAACTAGAGGAGAGGAGAGGAGAAATAACTAGAGGAGAGGAGAGGAGAGGAGAAAATTAGAGGAAATGAGAGAAAGGGTGACAGAAAAGAGGAGATGATGAGGGGAGAAGAGGAGAGAATGGGAGAGAAGATAATTAAAATACAGGATGAGTGGAGAAAATTACAATTGAGGAGTAAAGTAGAGAATATTGAAGGAAGCGGGAGGAAAGGATCAGATGATAGAATAAACAAAAAGACGAGGAGAAATTAGAATCACAGGAGGTGAGGAAGGAGAGAACAAGAAGAGCAAATGAGAGGTGAGGAAATGACTGGAGGAGAGAAGAGGAGTGGATCTGACACGTGAGGGAGGTGGAAGGCACAGTGTCACATAGCACAGATCACAGGAAGGATGGAAAGACAGTCACAAAGACGTGACCCTGGGTTTGAAAGACAGCAAAACAAATAAAGCAGCAGAACAAGTGAACATCTCTTTCTGCTCCTCCTCTCTCTCCCTCCATCTGCTGGGTTGTCCTCAGACCTCTGTGAAATCCCAGACGATTCTATTTGGCTTTGGCTTTTCCTGTAGAGTGACCTCGATAACGGCTCCTCAGAGAATATGGCATCTCACTGAACTAGATTCAAAGCACTCCGAGAGAGAGGTGCCTTCACACCCACAACACAAGCACTTCACTCCAGCAGCTCTACACCTGACTTGAGCGCATCAAATTGGAGAGACTTCTCAATTATTGATGTAAGACTTTGAAAAATGTCACAAACGCTGAAGCTTCCAGGGATGAGAGGCAGAATATGCAAATCCGAGCTAAATATTGGAACTGTTAGTTTGCATTACACTTTGAGAAGTAATTCAGAGCTTTCAGTGGCCTGGTAAACATGACAAATGCTCAGATATTTAGCAATCAGTGTAGTACAGGTAGAGTCGGTCACACACACACACACACACACACACACACACACACACACTCACACAGAACATGGGTGACCATCTGCAGTGCTATTACTTGAATATTCTCAGTGCCTTTTTCAAGAAACCTGCCCTAATTTCATCTGACAGGGGCTGTGAGAGACTGGAACCTGTTTGCATATGTGCTCTCTTTTGCGGACTACACCAAGAGGCCAACAAGATTTTACAAGAATTGTAAATGTACAATTCCGTCATTTGTTACAGAAAAATTCTCTGTCACACAAGCAATTACGGCAAAAACAAAATAAAATAAAAGAAAATAAAATAAAATTTAGGTTCTGAAATTTATGGCAACTAGTAGCCAGGAATGTACAGTAAATATACAGTAGAGAGGTAAGAGAAAAAGTGTAAATCCACACTAAAATCTTTTAAACGGCACACATAAAAGTCAACGATACCTCAAACTGCCAGGGACTTGAAATGTGACTTAAACAACATCAGAACCACCTGTACACAGAGAATTCCTCATAACATACTTAATTTAAAACTCTCAGAAACTAGTCCTTCTGACAACTTAACATGTATTATACATGCATTGGTGAAAACAGCTTCCTTTTATGCATGACAGCCCAATTACTGAAAGACAGACAAGGATTTTACACAATTAACAGTCAAACATATATTGCATGTTAACAAAGGGTTTTGATTAATGTGAATTCAAATCTGAATTCTTAACTCAACCCTGAATATGTATAATTCATTCATATATCCATTTATGATTGTGACTGTGCGTTTTTCAACCCACTTTCCAGTAATGCATTCACTGCATTTACTGTATGTGCAGGAGTTCTAACCACATTTGCATATTTCTAGTCAGGATTGCCTTATTTACTGTTACTAGCTTTGTATGCTGCATACTATGATTGAAAAAGATCTGATTTTATCCATTATGATTTAACTAGACTTTAAAACATTCAAAAGCATGTGTGGCCTTTGTGTTGTCACTCAAAAAGGAAAGTTGTTTCAAATACAGCGAATGATTGCATTTAGAGTCATTCACAACGAACTCAGGAATGTGCAATAAGAAAGTAAATGTTGACTTCCTGTCCCAGTTTAGTATGCAAAGACAACTATTATTTGGCCCATTCATATTCTGGGTCAACCAATGCTGTGAATCATAACTACTTTTGAAATTCTGATTGGTGCTGCTAGTGGCACTGAAAAAACACACTTCACTTTTAACCATTTAACCTCATTCCAGTCACGCGTATATGTTAAGAAATGTCTCATTACATTCCTGTATTGTGAGATTATAATCTGTCTTGTGTAAGCAAAGGTACAGAACAAGTCTCCCTGCTAAACGAAATGCTCGAGGTAATTACACACTGTTTGTTCCAAAGCACATTAGCAAATGCACTGTTTAATATTCATGAGGAGAGATGGTGACTTAAATGGATTTGGAGTGTGTACTCCACTCGCTTCTCATCACTGGCAAAGATTCAGCGAAAAACAACAGACTAAAAAATCTTCAGGCTGTTTTTATCTCAGTTTTTTTGTTGCAGAGTGCTTATTTAGTACCTGTTTCGTTTATTTAACTCACTTTGACCAATTTCAGGAAGAACATGTTATGGGAGTCATGACGGTTATTCGTGTTATGCAGTGGCCTTTTAAAAATTTATGTGTAGTAATTTAAGCATGTGTTTTCTTCTACGGTAAAGCAGAATTCCAGGAATTTGCTATGATTAAGTGTGAATACTTAAGCCCCGTTCACACCAAGAATGATAATTATAAAGATAACGATATTAGCGTCCACAGCAGCGAACAATTTCGTCTCAGCGCATGCTCGTCTGCCCCTTTAAATTTTTGAGGTCATTATAGCAGGATGGATTCTGATTGGTTGTCAATGTGTTCATCGTTCATCAGCTGGAGAAAAATCGTTTTGAAAGTGATTCCAACGATATTGCTTCTCTGTGCCTTTATCGTTATACCTGCGGTGTGGAATCTGCTATTTTTTAATATAGAGAATGATTTTTAAAACTATATATTTATCGTTGTCTTTATAGTTGTCGCCCTTGGTGTGAAAGGGCCTTTAGGCTTTATTGTTTACTATAATTTACTAAATAGCAAGAAAAGATGAGGATGGAAATAAAGAGCAAATGTTAGCCATTACTCAGTGATAGAACTCATGAGGAAAATTATGTTGACATATTTTTAACCATACAACAAAAATGATGGTGTTATTCCTTTTTAAGCCATGCAAAAATGTTTGCAATTAGAATGTAAAATAAACATAAAAAATTATATAAAATATATACTTGACACTTCAATGTGATTTCATTTTAATACATACAAAGGTAACACTTTAGAATAGGGAACACTTATTCACTATTAACTACGACTTTTCCCTCAATAAATTCCTAATTTGCTGCTTATTAATAGTTAGTAAGGTAGTTGTTAAGTTTAGGTATTGGGTAGAATTAGGGATGTAGAATAAGGTCATGTAGAATAAGGCATTAATATGTGTTTAATTACTACTAATAAATGGCTAATATTCTAGTAATATGCATGCTAATAAGCAACTAGTTAAGAGACCTTAAAATAAAGTGTTACCAATACGAATGTAATTCCCTGTTGGTTAGTCGGATGTAGACAGTTTCAAGTGCAAGCTGATTGTGAAAGTAAATGTATTCCATATGCCAAACTGTATAAACATCCAACTAAACTGGAACGTGAATTTACCCTGGACTAAAAAATAAAGGTTACTTTGTCCGTATTCAGTAGGCCTGTGTATTATTATAACATACCATGTGCTGAATTAGGTCTTGCTTATTTATGAATCCAAATAAACCAAAACTGGAATAAAAACGTCTCATGAACAGACTGTACTTTTCCAGACGGCCGTACACACACACATGGGACAGGAAAAACAGACCCACGCCCCTCCACTTTGCCATATTTCTTACGTGCCAATCACAGGAAGTTTGAGGCAGCGTGGGAGAGAAGCCCTGGGGAGGAGGCTGAACACAAGACTGGAGATTCCAGCACTCTGGAACACCGTGAGCAAGCTCACGCAATATGAGGATTTCAGATATGTGACCCGAGTATGACTTCATCAGACCCTGACTCTCTCTCTCTTTCTCGGCAGTTTATCTTTACTCTTCCTGACTCTATGGCTGCATGTGGAAAGGCTGCTAGAGAATGAGCATTTGGTCACCGCCTTGTTTCGTTTTTGCCCAGATGCTACTAAGAACTAGTATTCTGCCTTTAAAGTCAGTTGCCTACAAGGACAGTAGACAGCAGGTTCACACAATTGCATGGGGCCCCACAGTCCAGGGGGGCCCCACAGAATGCAATCGTTATTCCCCCTACCCCCAGAACGGGATTTCTAACAAGGGGAAACCCAGAACTGATTTCGACCAAAATGGGCTCCCCGGGACCACTTGTTGAGGGTCCCCAAAACTCTAAACACGCCTCTTGAGAGCTACAGCATATCCACAAACTCATTATGAACATCATAATTTGCCACTCCAGCAGCCCCACAGTGAACAATGACTGACGGTAATGGGCATATGAACTTGATGTTATTGGGACTACTTTATTTACTGTAATTAAACAAGTTTGACATCATGTGGCATCAGCAAGGGAGTGCAGATCAATTAACAACAAACACATTAAAAGAAAAAATCATACCAACCCTCACAAAAAAGTACTGTGGTAACACCATGGTACACTGAAAGTAAGGTCAATGAGACGGAAGACAGACAAAAAAATAAAACTACACACTGCAAAAAAGTCCTGTTAAAAAAAAACAGTTAAATGACTGGCAGCTACTGCTGCCAAACAAAAACAGTAAAATTAAAGTAAAATATCGTAATTGAAACAAGGAAAAATCTGTGAAATAAAAGGGGTTTTTTTTTCTTCTGTAAAACCTTTAATGAAAATGTCTGTAAAATTATTGTTTTTGGACTTTATTTCAATTAAGATATTTTACTGTAATTTTACAGTTTTTGTTTGGCAGCCATGGCTGCCAGTCATTTGACTATTTTTTTAACAATGTTTATTTATTTATTTATTTATTTTGTTTTTTACAATTCAGTTTATAATGCATATTTATAGAGATTTTATAGTTCTAATTTTAAATTTAATGACAAAAATGTATTTTTAATTCTATTCTCTTTTTTCATGAAATTCAAGAATTGTACCATTTTAATATGATCTTTTGCTTATAAATATATCTGGACATATTTTCACTTTACATCCTCCTATACATATATATATATATATATATATATACATATATATATATATATATATATATATATATATATATATATATATATATATATATATATATATATGTATATATATATATATATATATATATATAAACACGATGATCAGAGAAAAGGTGGATTTTAAAATTATTAATGAATGAAAATAAGGGTCATGTGATTGACTCAATATTAGATGGCAATACTTCAATATACTCCATGGTAGACAATGATTAGCGTATACATCCATTAATAAACATATGTAATCATACCCAAAACCATAGCAACGCTATGGTCTAACAAATAAAATGACATCAAACAAGCTGATTGGATATAGAAAATCATACAAGAAATCTGGCATATGGCATAAAAGCGCCTTGTCACTTGGCGTATTCTATTTATAGTGACATTTTAATTTCGCCTACTTGCAAATGTCAGAATTTTGCACTAAACGGCAACATGAAATGGTCGGAAGGAGCTGAGTTAATTTGAGGGAGATCTTGTCGCAGAGAAAGAATGCAGTAGTTGAAATCAATACTGGAGTCGCTCTTTCAGAAAAGAGAGCCACTGGGTTGGCGAGAGCTCTTGTAGTAAGTGCAGCTGACGCGGGCAGTTGAGGAGACTGTAATTAGCTTTATGGGAGTGTTCAGGGACTCTAGAAGCATTCGCTGTTATGTTTCTTTGCTAGCGTGCTTAAGGAGGCTTTTCAATTTGATAACCCTATAACGCAGCTTTAAAACACAGCTCCCTCAATCTTGTTTAGAAAAGGTCAACTACTTTTTATGTTACGGGTGTATGCCAGCACAACATCTGTGCTCCCCCTGAGGGCAACTCATTCACCTTCAAGGTTAAAGTGAGTGTTATTGAGAACCAATAAGCTGTTTCAAGTGTGATGTGCCTTATATACTACACAGTATATAGGATTGTGTGGTATATTGCCACAAAAAAAGTAAAATATAATACTAAAATGGTGTGAAGCCATCAGTTTTGTTCATTTTGATACCAGACAATAAAGTCCTTATTCAGACCAGTTATGCAGTCAGGTAGCATGATGTCAAGCACAAAACCAAAATTAATATTTAGGAATGTAAAAATAAACAAAAATATAATGTGATGTATTTATAATAGTTTTTTAGGTGTGATTATTAATACTATGTAATTACTATTTAATACCTAGTGTATTACATGTGTATTACATATGAATGAATTAAACCGTAACATTCAATATGGAAAATATAGTCCCATTTTCAAGTTCTCAAGAGCCATTTATATTTTTTGATAGAGGCAATATTAATATGGTTTGTTTATGTGCATATGCATTATTTATATGCTTTATTTTGTGTGCAATTTGCCTTTATGAAGCACAATTTATGATCTCGTAGTTGTCGTTTTTTCTTCCTGATCATGTTTTTGAAACATACTTTTATCAGATTTCAGTCTTTCACCATTCAAGTGCAGTATATAGGAGCTGTGTTTGCATAACTGGAAACAGCTGCCCGGGGCCATTATGAATATGGCCACCGATTAAACAGACTTGCCTTGAAGGGACTTTAGATTACATGAACTCTATCACAACAAATGCTAAGCATGCTGAGACAAAAAGGGCAAATGTTAAATTAAGAAAGTTCATACTGTTGAGTTATGTATGCAGGGCCATTGTCATGGGAGGGTTAACTGGTGTTACTGAGAATCGCCGCCCCACTGAGTGTATGGGGGCTGGGCCTATGAATTCAAGCTACATTTCTGTTTGCATGTCCATTGCTCATTTTCTGAATAGAATACTGTCATGTTCATACTGTTTTAAAGTATGTATGCACAGTATACAAACAGAATACCCAGGTAATCAACTAAATTTGCCAATATGTTCAGTATATAGGAAGGTACACTGCATGACATACTGTATCCCATCTGCATTAACTTTCCATTTTTTTTCCTTCTAAATTAACAAAGAAGGCAAATATAATATCTATGAAAAACATGTCTTTTTCATGTCATCTTCTTTTCTCATTATTTGGTGGGGGTTTGGGGAGGTTATTATTTTTGCAATTATCATATATTAATGTTTCATTTATAAGAGGAAATGAAAATACATTTGGAAAATATGCAGAGACATGCAACTAATTCGCTAAACCATTCTGGAACCTGCTTGATCTAAAATTCACAACTACCTGTACGAAACAGTTTTCATGTATATTTCAAATACTGTTTTAATGAATATCCCGTCATAATGATATCAAATGTAGCTAAAGTATACACTTTTATCATCAGTATCATTGGCCTATTTACAACTCTCGGAAGATTTTAGCATGGCAATGGATATGACAATATTAATGTATTTGATCTGCTGTTGGTTATTGCTGTAGTTGTAGTTGTATTATTGCTGCTGCTGCAAAGGAAGTACAGGTACTACTGCCAGTACATACATCGATACAGTGCTTTGAGTATTTAGGACATACTGCTGCTGTACAAATAGCATATACAATATCCCATAGCAGATCTATACAGGTGGAGCGGGGGAAGGTGGAGGCTTTCAGAGGAACTCTGAAAGCGCGCTGCAAAATGCTCTAGTGAATGCTAACCAGCCATGTAAATGTAAAGCAGCAAGCTCATTGGCTGTGTATGCAACATGAACCAATCAGCTTGTGCCAAGTAGTTTAACGCTGTGAATATCATCAGTTTGCGTTAAGGACCCATCAGAATTTCATGACAGAACTTGACATTTGTACATATATGACCCATTTCTGTGTGATGTTTGAGTCATATGTGCCATGTATGTGTCATACTTGGTTTCTGTGGTCACTGATTTTTCCCTCCAAGGACATTGTTTGCTAGCTCATACCTTCAGTGTATTTCCAGTGATTGGAAACAATAGGAAGCTTCCAGGAAGGTGTCTGACTTTCACATTGAGGGACAGAAATGTGCAATAAAGCACAGCTATGTTATGAAATCTTTTTTAGATGTTTTGACTGTCTAGTTTTTTTTATAGTTCATGTTTGTTGTCAAAACTCTCAGCATTATATCTTCTCTGAAATCTCAAGACAAGTGAAAGACAAGTGGAATGAGAAAGCAAAACATTCTGTGGAAATATATTGCTCTCAAAATGAGTACTTAGCCTGTTTGTCTTCACAAACAAGACATTGCGAAAACTGTAAAAAGAAGTCTGTTAGTGTTACGAAAATAAGTTATCTCTCAGAGAATGTCAAGAAAATGACACATTCATACAGTAACTTAGCTAGACTGACTAGTCAATAGACAATCATACTTATAATTGATGAGTTTAAAGCAACAGGAGTTAAAAGCGCAGTAACTATAGCTATAATACTTAAACTTCTTTGGAAAAAAAGCATTTTTTTATATTTATATTTTTCTATTTTTAACCAAAAAAGGGTGGTGTGAACATTTTTGAGCACTATAAACACATGCATTTAAAAATTGCTGTAGCTGAAAAAAGGCAGATAGACACAATTAAGACTGATTAAACATGCAGACAATAAACACAAGACTGTGATAATATATGGTTTAGCTATCTGTTCATCTTGATTTATTTGATAAGAATAAAGTATATTTATAATGCAATGCTAATCTGCATAGCATTTATTACTGTACAGAATACTAAAAAATAACATGTTCTGCCTCATTCTGTGATAAGAAGCCACTTCAGATCATAAAAGGAAGTTATTTCAAACACCCAACTGATGTTATAAGTGAGTTTGGAGTAAAACATTTATTGAATGTTATGTTTTGTTTTGTTGGACGACAGGTTTACAAAGCTTAAAAGTTTGGGAAGATGTTCTGCGCATGTTACTTTTCCATATGCATGTTATAAGTGACTCGAAAACGAGCCAATCTGATCAAAGCTCTTGAAACAGGCAGTGCATATTTATTTACTTAAAAATCACAGATTTTGAGATTTCATAATTACACTAAAAGCCAAATTGCAATTTCAGGTTTATATTATTAATTGTGCCACCCTACCCATAACTTCATCATTACGGTGACAAAAAGGATTGTGGATCAGCTACAACTTACAGCTACCTGCAACTACAACAACAACTGCCACTGGGAATGCTAACCAAATAACAAAAAAAGAGTAAGCAGTATAAAAGGAGTAAGCAATATACATTGAATACAAGCAGTATACATTGAATACTACAATGTTTTCAGTAAGTAAACTAGTATTTGATTAAAAACTTGAAAACTGTTTTTTGACTTTTATTCACCTTACCAATACAACAGTGGTTGCAAAAATGGCATCGTAGAAACACTTAATGGAATGCCAATAATTACAAACTTATTATGTAAATTATGTAAATGCATTTTTGTGGTAACGCTTGGTTGTTACAATTGTTTATCAATGGTTATGTTGCTCAGTAATGTCACCCATCATGCATTCTGTTTTTAAAAGTTGCATAGGTATTCAACTCAAGTCCAAACTAGATGCTGTTTCCTGCTTTAATGATGAAAGTAAACTGTAGGCTGCCCTTCCAAAAGCTCTTGGCCTGTAACCAATGAGGAAAATGTACATTGATTAAATACTGTCAGTTGCTGGGCCTGCAGTGTTCTGTTCTGTGCTGTAAAGCCTGCCTGAGTCTTCCTTATACAGCGTATTGAGCTCTACCTCAGCGGGTTTCTTGTCACTGCTCAATACACTCAGACACACTTTTCATTTTCCTCAATACAACCCATTATGTGATCTTTATGGCCTTAAAGGTCAATGGAGCGGCTTCCAGCTGTCCTGACAGGTCATGGTGCCAAAAATACCACAGTGAGATCAGTTCAGAGCATTCTGGTCCATACGCAATTCAGTCGCCATTGTTTCACACTCAACAACAATTTTAATGGACCAACCTCCAACAACAGGAATTATAGTAAAGCATCATCAACAGACAATTTTACGCTACAAGCAAATAGCTGTTTGGCTAATTTTTGACAAAGAGTTATGATAGATAAATGGATGAGCTTTAGCTTTAGCATTCTAACGGTATCTACTGTAATATTAGCTTGCTAAAACTCTCTCTGAAGAACCTCTCTCTAATAAGGTAATACGTTGTAAAAAATCTACATCCTTCAACAATACATTTCAAGACAGCTACTTTTCAGGTATATTTTAGGTTAATTGTTGGTCTATTTGCACATGTACAGATAGTCTTTACCTGCAGCATCGCAACTAACTATTTTTTTTTTTTTTTCGCATCTCACGTCATTAGCGACGCATGTCCATTCTGTTACATCCTGGTTTTCTCGGTCCAGTTGTATTTTAAACGCAAGAACGTCTCCTGTGTTAGCGCCCCTCAAAACATGTCTGAATGGTGTATGGTAGACATAAAACTGTCTAGTAAGTCAATTTTGTAAATGTACTGTATATTTGACATCAATGTGTAAAAGTAGTCCTACATATATTTTAATTAACTTCAAAAAATAAATAAATAAAAAAATAAAAAATTGACTGAATAGAAGTTTCACATTTTGGCATTTAAACCCTTCCCTAAACTTGCTTAATAGACTTCCACTTATTTTCTTCCACTAGACTTTCTTATTTTTTACAGTAATCGATACTGTCACAGATTCCTCACAGAGCTTAAGTTGTATTTAACCCACAATATTTTTTAAGTTTATCAAAAACATGCCTCTTACTCAAGGTTTGCCTTTTTCATTTGAACGGTGACCTCCGGTTTGAAGTGGGTGGCTTGCAAGGAAAAGCAAATCAGCACAGTAATGTGTCATCCAGTGCGGTATAAATCTCCCATCAAGCCTGGGGAGCAGTAGACCAACAGAGGTTCACCAACGCAATGAGTCACATAGCAACCAGAATTTACCGCTTCGACGGGCTGCTGGAAACCCAGTGAGCGTTTGAGTCGGGGCCAATCACACAGTCCGCCTGGGCAGGTCATCATCAGCCGCTTCAGAGAAAACATTGTTTGTTCTACAGAACAAATAAACACAGCCCCCGCCCCTTACTGAAGATACACACACAAAAATCACACATGCACCTAAATACATGCACAGGGAAATTTGCAGCTATTAATTCCAACAATACAGTAGCACCTGGATCTCCTTCAAGACTGCCCTCAAGCAACTTTTTCAATTCTACTCTCATTTCATTCTACATGCTTTAATGCATTCTGCTACTAATAAATCCAGCAGCCACCTCTGGACTGAAGGCAAGCCTACTTCCTGTTCTGAGCTTGCTTCTATAAAGAGAAAGCAAATATTTTTTTCATACAGTCCCAAGAAGTGTGTGATTTCTCTCATCATTGTCTGGGGACAAATAGCGTGCAAGCCGCATCAACTAAAGCAATTGGCTGCCCATCAAAAGTGACTGTAAAGTTCAAACTAAACAACACAGTCTCACTCCCAACTTGTCATATATTGACGCTTGGTCAGGATCCCTTGGCATCGCTTTTTGACACTCAAAGTACCCCTTTAGCGTCATTTTTCGAAGCACAGGGTCCTCCATTGTTTTCAGTTGTTTGTCTTAATTTAATGGTTTTCATGCATTTGTATTAAATATAAATAATTTTATATAAATTTATACTTTCATTGGAGCACGTAACCCCACCCCTACCCTAAACCTACCCACTTCTGAACAATATAAAACACGTAACAGGCAAATAAAAGTACAGTCACAGGTATTTATTGCAAAAACCAACCAAGCAGTATACAAGCAGTATAATAGCATTACAAACATGTCGTGTTACATTCCAAGTCTTCTGAAGCCATACGATATCTTTATGCGAAGAAGAGAGTAAAACATAAAGTTTTAATCACTTAAAATGATCCCGCTCCATTAATGCGCTCACATCACATCTCATTCAAAAAGATACTCCCATAGCATGACGCAATCAGTCACGAGAAACACAAGAGCCAATGGCTGACGTAAGGCTTCTTCTGGCGGCATTTTTTGAATTCACTCACAGAGACAGCACACGTGAAGAGCTTTACAGCGGACGGAGACGGCAATCGCGTCTATTCCTCTCACAAATCAATCGTTTTGCCTCGAAAGACTTGGAATATTAATATTTTTTTTAATAAATTATGACAGTAGTTGTATCTGCCTATTATATCTTGTGTTTTATTGACAAATGGTAGGTTTAGGGGCAAGGGGTTGGGTCACCTGCTCATAAATGTGTAAATAGTGTAATATAAATAAAACTGTTGTGACTGTTTACATTGAAAAATAACACCCCAACATATATGCAATAATGGCAATATCATTGCCCAATATATAATTTAATCATGATGATAAGCCTTTTGCGTCAGCGTACTGACGCTAAGGGTTTCTTGTTTAAAGCAATGGAGGACCCTGCACGTTGGAAAATGACGCTAAAGGGGTACCCTGTGCGTCAAAAAGTGACGCCAAAGTGTCCTGACCAAGCGTCAATATGTGACGAGTTGGGAGTGAGACTGTGTTGAATTAAAAGGGATACTATAGTTCACCAAAAAATTTTAATTCTGTCATTAACACAACCTCATGTCACTCTAAACACTTTTGACTTTAATTTATCTGTGATCTCCTGGCCACTTTTCTGCCCAAAAGTGAATGGGAAATGGAAAAACAACACTATAAATGTAGTCCACATTTAATCTGTGCACTAATTGTGTGTGCAATACTGCAAGTCGTCTAAAAATCACATGATAACGGGACGAAATCTAAATTATTCCTAGAAAATCTTCACACAAAATCCATGATGCTTTCACGAGAGCACATGAGAGAAGTAGACAGGATTTAGCTATAAGTCAGATCTTATCCATAATTAATTGATATAGTTCATCTGGTTACAGCTGTGTTTCCTGTAAGTAAGTTTCCTGTTGTGGTAGTGTTTCCTGTAAGTAATTCGCTAACTACCAAAGAATAATATATTTTCCTGTTTGACACTGTAAAGCTGTTTTGACACAATCAGTATTGTATAAAGAGCTATATAAATAAAGGTGACTTGACTTGACTATAGTCAAAGAAATTAACTAGTCAGTTAAGACTGTTTTCACAAAACTGTAGTAACTTTGTCGCACATTCAGTTGGTCATACAATGTTGGTTCAACAATACAGAATCATCATTAATGACATCACACAGGTGGTCTTTACATAACTAACATGGCTATACATAGAAATACACTATTTCTCCATTGTTTTGCTTTATTTTCAAATATTTAGTTTAATCACAGGTTCCCTCGTACGTAATATTTTGGGCTTCCCTAGTCACTTGAGCGCATTCATGCTTGCACACTCTTCAAAATGTCATTTTCATTCTCTCGGCAAACTAAAAGACATAGAATTAAATTTGAATATATATGTAATGAAAGATGTAGAACATACTGCAAGTTTGCTTGCTTATTTTGAGAGCATGGTCCATTTATTCTGCATTTACAAGAACCTATGCTTCTAACCACAGATTAAGAGCTGTGCATCCAACCACATCTTTGCAACGGTGTTTGCAAATGTTCGTTTAAACTATGGCTTCATTGAAATCATTGAACGATATGTTAGTAATGGCAGAACTTATGATCAAAGTTTGCCAATGAAACATATTGATGAATAATTCGTTTGCCACACAAAGCTATTGTATGGCTTCAGAAGACATAAAGTACAGAGTCATATGGACTACTTTTTGTTGCAACCTTTTTGAAGCTTAAAAGCTCCAGTTCCAATTCATTGTATAGTTGCATACCAAATGAGACCAATACATTATTCAATATTTCTCCTTTTATGCCCCACAGAAAAAATAAAGTCATACATTTGGAACGACATGAGGGTGAGTAAATAAACAATTCCTTTAAAGCCACAGTACACCTCTCAAGCTCCTGTGTTCAAACAAATACAAATACGTGAATAAATACGTAAAGCTACAAAGCAAAATTAGGACAGACTGGTTAAAATCAATTCATCTCAGGGGATCAAACACATCTCCTGGCCGGAAACCGTGTAAATTACACACCCACACTCAGATTCTCATGCATTTGCACACACACAGATCCAAACCACCTGCAAACCTGTGCTGCTTTGATTGCTTTAAAGGATTTGCTGAACCAAATATTAAAATTATGTCATAATTTATTCATTCTTATGTCATTCCAAACCATTATTTTTTCTTTGTTCTGTGTAATGCAAAATAAGATGTTTTTAAGAGTATCCAAGCTGCCATGAAACGGAATCATTTTGGAATGACACTCTTCAACTCAACAAATAACAAAAAACCCAAGTGAACCCACCATGGCCTTTCAGATGTGAGGTTATTCTGTGAATAAATTCTGCATAAAATTAAGCATGCGGTTTTTATCGAGGTGATCTAAGGATACTGGGTTGTGGAGCAGAAATGTTGAGAAATCCACCTCGAGAGCGACTAGACTCAGGTGGGTCTGCGGCTGCTCTTTTGACCCTCCAGATCGGTTACAGAATAAATGAGACCCCAGTACCTCCACCTGAGCAAGAGCTTATTAAAAACATTCCTAATGAGCATCTTCTAATGAAGTTAGACTTGAGAATCATAAATTGGCAGGCTGGATCTCAGTGGATACTCTCAGTGACTTAAGATTGAATGAGACCAGTCCTGGGTAAGTGGTGTTTCGGGTTGGGACAGTCGTACCTAAATGTGAAAGAAAAACTTCTTTAAGTGCTCTCAAAGGAATGTTAAGAAAAAAAGAAATGTAACAATATCAGTGTCATGGGTTGCTGAGGCGAGGAATACGAAGGAGCACGAAGGAGGCAGATATCAAACAAACTGAGTATTTTAATAAATCCACTTGGAGAAAACGGAGGAGAAAATAACCACACAAAACGACATTCAGACAGGACCAAGAACTCTAGGAACAGAAGACTTATAAAGACATGGAAACAAAGGAGCAAACGAGATGATTAATTAAACACAGGAGAACTGAATGAACGATGATTAACTAAGAACAGGAACTACCAAATAAGGAAAAACAGGAACTCAACAGAAACATAGACGTGACAGATCGCCCCCTCTCCCAGACGGCACATCCCGTGCCGTAACAGTACCATCGGGGAGGGGGGGGAGGGCGCCCTGGAGGCTGGTGCAGGACTGGAACAGGGCGGACACCAGGAGAGCCTCGAGGGTGGATCAGGGAGCCATGGCTGAGCAGACAGTTCGGGAAGCCATGGCGGATCAGGGTACTCAGGCAGCCATGGCGGATCAGGGTACTCAGGCGGCCATGGCGGATCAGGGTACTCAGGCGGCCATGGCGGATCAGGAGACTCGGGAGGTCATGGCGGATCATGAGACACGGGAAGCCATGGCGGATCTGCCTCCGTGGCCTTGGCCCTTGACCCAGACACTATGGCCATGGATATATGGCCCCCCAAAAATTTTCTTGGGGAAAATTATGAAGTCAGGTGGGCGCTCTGGAGGAGCGGGCACTGGAGAGCGCTTTGGAGGAGCGGGCACTGGAGGGCGCTCTGGAGGAGCGGGCACTGGAGGGCGCTCTGGAGGGCGCTTGTGAGGAGCGGGCTCTGGAGGGTGCTCTGGAGCTGGAGCCCACGACATCCCCTCATACTCCAACAGCAATCATAGGGGCACATGTGAGGTGGATGGCGGGCTTGAGTGAGCCGCGACCAGCAGCGGGCTTAAGTGAGCCGCAAATGGCGGCCTGGATTTCCCCGCGAACGGCGGGTTTGGGAGAGCTGCGGACAGTGGCGGTGATTCCCCCGTGGACGACGGGCTTGAGGGAGCCGCGGACGGCGGCGTTGATTTCCCCGCAGACGGTGGGCTTGGGAGAGCCACGGACGGGGGCAGGCTTAAGGAAGCCACGAACGGCGGCGGGCTTGACTTCTCCGCGAACGGCGGGCTTGAGGGAGCCACGAGTGGCGGCTGGCTTGATTTCCCCGCGAACACCGGACTGGGGTTTGGCAGACGGTTCTGGATCAGGGCTGGACACTCTCCAGACACCGGAGGATCCCTTCCCTCCAGCTCAGTCCTGTGGTGTCTGGGAGGTCCACAGGGCAATGGTAATTAGCCCCGATTCAGAACAGGGAGTAGATTGTGGCATCATCCAGCGCCGTCGCCGCGGCGAGCCCGCAGAATTCCCAGGCGAACTCGACGATCGGGAGATCGCGCCAGGCCAGGGCGGAGAAAAGCTCAGCGATCTCCATTTATCTGTTTGGTCCTGTCTTCTGTCACGGGTTGCTGAGGCAAGGAATACAAAGGAGCACGAAGGAGGCAGATATCAAACAAACTGAGTCTTTTAATAAATCCACTTGGAGAAACCGCAGGAGAAAACAACCACACAAAACGACGTTCAGACAGGACCAAGAACTCTAGGAACAGAAGACTTATAAAGACATGGAAACAAAACAGCAAACGAGATGATTAATTAAACACAGGAGAACTGAATGAACGATGATTAACTAAGAACAGGAACTATCAAAAAAGGAAAAACAGGAACTCAACAGAAACATGCACGTGACAATCAGGCTTTCTGTACCAGAAGTTCCAGGTCAATTTAGAAACCAATGATAGGCTGTAAAACTGATAAAAAATATGACATACATTAATAAAGAATTGCATAACATGCTCCTTATTTCTGCAAAGTATAACTTGCTTTAAAAAAAAAAAGGTGTGAGCTGAATATATGAAGATAAATGTTGTGTATTGGCAGAGCTCTTATCAAACTCTCACACTCACAGACCTAAAAGCTCTGATAATTTTGCATGCAAGACTTCCAAATTTTCCTATCACAGACTAACTTGTCTCCCAGCATGCTTCTGCTTTTGCTTAAACGACAACATAGAGGGAATTAACAACAGTCAGGTCTTTTTATTTGCACTTTAAATTAGGTTTCTATGTATTAACATTAAAAAATAAGCATGTGATACAATATACTTAGGCCTACATGTATTTTTAAATAATATAGTTAAAACATCTGACATAAAGTGAGTCCATTATAGGCGCTTTCGCGCCGTGTAGTTCTAGGAACTAGCCAGCAGGGTCATTCCAAGAGAACCAATTTCCCCCTCGGGTCGTTTTCCTGGTTGCATTCACACCGACAGCAGGAACTCTGAAGTGGCTGACAGTGACGTCTTTATTCACAGCATTTACAAACATCAACAACCAGAGAATGGAGGATGTCATATTTGGAGCTGTTTTTGTTGTGTGTTGTGGGTTACAAGATAATGGAGATATTATGTAAACGCTCAATTTACGTGATTGAAAGAGCATGAAAATCTGATTATATCTCCTATGACAACTTGCAGCGTTACATATCATCGAGAAAAGAACACAATGCTACTGACAACAGGTACATGCCCTTATCGCTGTTTTCCATGTTCGTGGAGTTAATATTTTACACGCCTTTTTGAAAATGCCGGGTAGCCGGTGTTTTGTATGCATTTGGCTAATCAGCTTACACTTATGTCACTGGTAGTTCCTTTAGACCCTACACTGAAGTCAGGGCTGTGAAAATAATCAAATGCGATGATAATGCGCATCTCGTCAGTAAAGCCAGTTCTGTGATTAGTAGTAAATCTCCATCACGTGCTTTCAGATGGAGAGACATTTACTAAACTGAGCCGTAGTTCACTGACAAGCCAGCAATATCGCATTCATAATTGCAGACGATACATCTCATTCGATTATTTGCACACAGCCCTATCTGAAGTAGGAGCTAAATTAGTCCCCCCAAATGGAGTTCCTAGCTCTAAATACGTTCCTAGTACCAGCGGTGCGAACACGCCAAAAAGCAGGAACTTCTGCCAATAGTTCTAGGAACTATGGAAAGGTTCCTCTAGTGCAAAAACGTCTTATGTCTTCCTGTAAGATCAAAAAAAAAAAAAAAAAAAATATATATATATAATTAATCTTCTGGCCCTGTTAAAAAAAAAAAAAATAATAATCCTGTTTGTATAATTTACTTAAAGGGTTAGTTCACCCAAAAAAATTTATATTACACCATGTTTTACTCACCCTCAAAGCATCCTAGGTGTATATGACTTTCTTCTTTCAGACGAATCCAACTGGAGTCTTATATTAAAAATTGTCCTGGCACTTCCAAGCGTTAGAATGGGGGTAGGCGGGTGTTTTTGTTCAACAATCCAAAAGTAGTTAAATAAAGCACGTGCATCTATAATAAACCGTGCATCACATGGCTCCAGGGGTGAATAAAGGCCTCCCGAAGCGAATCCATGCATTTTTGTAAAAAATAAAAAAAGCATATGTAAAACGAATTCATATGTAAAACGATATAAACAGTTTTGTTTGACTTCCGCTGACTATCGGGAGACTGCCTTTCCGGAGAATGACGTAGGACTTATGCGTAGCGCATGCACTTGTGAGTCTCGCAAAAACCAACATTTGTTTACAGGAGCAAAGGAAGCAAAATTTCCTTACTTTAGCAGCTATCCATGCCTTCATATCATCTCGGCTTGACTATTGTAACTCTTTGTATTTTGGTATTTCTCAGTCTTCAATTTCTCGTCTTCAGTTAGTTCAGAATGCAGCCACTAGACTGCTTGAAGGGAAGCGAAAATATGACCATATTACTCCTATTTTAATGTCCCTACACTGGCTCCCTGTCAAGTATAGGACTGATTTTAAAATCTTATTATTTGTTTACAAAGCCCTCAATAACCTGGCTCCTCAATACTTAACTGATTTGCTGCTTCCATATACCCCGTCTAGAACCTTGAGATCTTGTGACTTTGGCCTCTCATAGTCCCCAGAGTTAAACCTAAAAATTGTGGTGATCGCGCATTCGCTACTGCGGGACCAAAGCTTTGGAATAGTCTTCCTCCCTTTATCAGACGTGCCCCATCTATTAGTATTTTTAAAACTTATCTAAATATTTTCTTGTTACTCTTTTATTTTATTTGTGTTTTATCCTTTGTAAAGCACTTTGGTCTACCACAATTGTGTTTAAATGTGCTCTATAAATAAACGTTGTTGTTGTTGTTGTTGTTGTTAGCAATGGAAAACCTCCTCTTGGCTTATATCAAAATCCTCTGACATTTTTCTATAGAAATCATCGTTTTGTGCTTCTATTTTGTGATCGTCGTTTTGTTTTGTTTCTTTCCGTCGCGCTTCCGTGTTCGTCACTAATCAACGGCGCTTACGCTATGCATAGGTCATGGAACAGCTTCCACCTACGACAGTTAGCAGCAGTGAGAAAAAAGTATTTATAACATTTTAAATATGGATATTTTTCTTACAAAAATGCATCAATTCGCCACAGGAGGCCTTTATTCACCCCTGGCGCCGTGTGAGGCACATTTTAATAAGGATGGATGTGCTTTATTCAGCTTTTGGACTGTTGAACAAAAACATCCGCCTACCCCCATTCTAACACTTGGAAGAGCCAGGACAATTTTTAATACAACTCTGATTGGATTCATCTGAAAGAAGAAAGTCATATACACCTAGGATGCCTTGAGGGTGAGTAAAACACGGTTTAGGCCTAATTTTCATTTTTGGGTGAACTAACCCTTTAAGTAAAATGAGCTAAAGCAAAACAATAGCTGAAGATTTTGTCACTAATTAATTGTATTGTATTCAGTCTCCTTAAATATGTAAAATTACAGTTTCTTAATCAATTTGTGTTATTTTAATTACCTGAATTTTTATGGCAAACTGGACAGTTGATTTTTAGTTACCTGCATAAGGCTGGATCAAGAAAGTAAATACTGAAATTAAGTGCTATTTTATGAGTTTCTGAGTAAAGGGAAAGTTACATTTGACATTTAAAAGAGTTTCTGTCATGCTGAAGTTGAAGTAATTACTTTTATAAGACATCAGATTTACGGTTTTCGCCTCAGGCCATATCTAGAGGCCACAATATTATTAAGTCTTGAGGCTGAAATTCTTTTATTCAGACCAAGGTACACCATATCAGCACTTTATCAGCCACTTTAGCAACTTCTTTAGAAAAAAAAAAAATCTCCAATTGTATTATTATTACACTACTATTATAATATTCTTCTGCATTGATTCATAGAATACACAATGCCTTTGTGAATGACTTTGCATCAAATAGCATACAGTTCTATGAGTCAATCCGGAAGGAATTTAACACAGGAATTACCCTGCTAGGTGAATTGAAGCTGTTTACCAATCACTCTCATCAGAGTCCAAATGGGATTCTTATCTATCTGTGACAGCCCACACCGGCTTTAATCGAGCCATAAACAGTGGGAAATGCACATATATGTGTTCCAGAGTGGAACATTCCAATTGAATTACACTGGGTTACTGATTACTCAATACAAGAGGAAGCAGGTTTTTATGACTTGTAATACAATACAACTGAGAGCAGTAAGAGCACTACGAGCACTAAGTTGAACATTAGTCGCACATAATACTTAATCTCTAAGGCATGTTTCCCAAAAGCATAATTTTCTGTGTTATGGGTAAGAATACTGGAACTTTCTACTTGCTTTTACAGTTTATCAAAGAGAGGAACACAAATGAATTGATATTAATTCATTTTTATTACTGCAAAGCCATCGTTGACTACATTTGAGAATAATTATTGCTCACAGAAAGAATCTGTGTAGGCCTGAATTTGTGATGTGTTCAACCGGGAGTCTGCATTACTTTAGGGGTTCCACCAATTATTGTTTGATTTCAAACTGTAAAATTTAATGAAAAAATGTGTTAAAAAATAGAACAGTAAAATAACTGCAACCATAGCTACAATATGTAGGGTCCCTGCTCCACCTCTCTGAAGTTGAATACCTTTTGTAAAAAATGGACATGAACAGTCAAGTCGTATTCACAATTTTAAAGACAATTTTAATACCCAACTTTAAACCATTGCTGTAATGACTATTAAGTTTTATTAGTTTTTCCCAATTCAACTACACTGCTTTCGCTAGCATTCATTTGAGTGAAATTTCAGAATCATCAGCAAGCTGAATATCTATAAATGTGCAGTGAATGCTTATTTAGTTACCAATTTATTGGAAGAGAGCTGAACTGGATGATGACATCACTGAATCATCAATGAATTGACTTTAACTGGAAAAAATGACTCTTTGTCATTGTCCTCTTGCATTATTGACACACTATTTTCCTTTTTGAAACTAAAACTGCTTAAAGCTGCTGTGACACAAAGTGTATTGTATAAAACGCTATTTAAATAAAGGTGACTTGACTTGATCAATGAATACAACATCATATTCAAAACCTGTTTGATATTGCCTAAATATCTTCTATAACTTTTGGCTTTAATAAGATTTCAGGCAAAAATGAACGTTTGAATGATCACTGTCCTTTCCAACAACAAAGCACAAAGCACAACAAACTCACAAGTTCACAAGTTGGAAGTAGGACATTTCCTACATAATGAACGAGTGAACAAACAGACAAACAAACAAATTCCTTTTTAATGATGAACATCACAAGTAATGAAGACATCTATTTATGTTAGTTGTACATTTACTGATCTATGTGTAATGTAATGCCTTGACAACATAAGTTTCAGATATTAACTATATTTACAACTATATAAACTATTTTAAAATGTTTATACATGCAGTTTCATGAGCTTGCATTGAGAGAAAACATGCAATATTTTTACTTTTAAAGATTAAGGATTAAAAGGTGAATACATACGTGATCTTTCAATTATATCCACTACTTACTCAAACCAAAAAAGCAATCCAATTAAATCATCTCTATAAAGCCCTTTCAAACAGACTACATTTAGCCAATTTAAACCAGTCGTGTTGGAAATTCTCTAGCCATTCGCCAACTTATATGTGATTACAGTGACCTAACACCATCATGCACTTCTAGTTTGGATAATTACACAGCCAAGAAACCGCTCACGCTGAAAATTGAACTCTGGTCACACTGAAACATAATTAACAGCTAAAAAAAAAACTTCACAACACACCTTGAAATATCCACAACACTAGACACTATATGTAATTTGCATCATATTTATTTGCATTTTATTTTACGGGGTTTACTGTGACTGAATACAGACTCTCCTCTATCTACTCATCTGCCATGATAACCATGGTGACAGTGGTAAAGTGGCCCTACAGTAGAGGAATGCACCTGATCGTAACCATGACACCACTTCTGTTCCCTTCCCACCTGGTGCAGTGTTGCAAAAGAGCTCCAAGATTGTGTGCACGTATGTGTGTGTTTGTGTGCGTGTGTATTCCCTGTTGCGCAAGCCTGCCCAAGGGGACATGGAGCATAGTAATTCACCGTCAACATCTCCTCACAATGGTTGAGCGGATAGCTCCTGCCCACTCGCATTTGTTTACGCCAGCGAAGCCAGATGCATCACAAACTTATACACATACATTATTCATATGAACAATCTCTAAGTGCACAACAATCGATAATTTTCCCCAAAAAAAAAATTCTGCTTTATTAAAGCCGTTATTTTCCAGCTAAACCAAAAACAACAGGCTGTTGTTATGAGATATGAAATAATCATTCTCCAAATGGCTTGCTTCTCACGGGAGAGTGAGTTCAAAAGGCAAATCACCGGTAATCCTATAGTATGTAGATGATTTATTAATATAAATGCATTTTACACTTTGAAATTAGCCAAATGGATCATAACAGTATTTTAAAAGATGCCAAGCTCGTGTACGATAAAAGACTTCAAATCATCAAGAAAGCTTAATTTAAATCATATTTGTGTGTAAATGTGTGGAGTGCAATTACAATTTATATAAATAAATAAATAATCTAAAACGCAAAAGGTTTTTTGGAACACTATAGTAATTAATTCATTTAATATAAAAACAACAGAAATCAATGAGAAGTCTATATAACGACATAACAAGTGTGTGATCAGGTTACATTGTGAAGACTAAAATAAGTAAACCTAAATATGAACATATAAGAACGGTTTAATAAACATACCAAATTATTACTTATGGATATTAATGTCTTTTATACAATCATTAATATCGTTTATGGATAGAAAATATCATTAGTGTTGTATAAAACAATGCAAGTCAATGGAAAGTCCCCATCATGATATGAAAACAAACTCGAGTGTGTCATCGGTTTACCGTTTAACTACGACACAGGAAAAAAAAAAAAAAAAATCATAATCAAACTGTAAAGCAATTCATTTCACTTCTTAAGTTGTAATCCATCTCAGCAAAGCACCACACAGTTATTCCAAAACAAAACAAAACTTATGTTAGGCATTATTTACTAACAGCTGGAGGGAGAAGCGTTGTGGATAGTTGTTTTGGTGCGAAAGAAAGTGACAGCTAGAGAAACTCCAAGAGTAAAAGTACAGTTGAAATATATACAGTTTTCCATTATAATATCCATAAACACTACACCTCATAAACACACTTACGGATGATATTTCTGGAAGAAAACCAGGTTATAACCTGGTTTTGTGCCAAAATGTCATGCGTAATTGCGTCTTCACCACGTGTAAAATTAATAAAAAAAAATAATAATAATAATAAAAGGCAGTTGTGCGTAAAGGTGTGAGCGGTAGGTGAACGTTCCTCACCTGCACGAGACTGTAATCTCAACTTTTGTAGCAGGAATAGTAGCGTTGAGCGGGTCGAATTCTCCTATCGTCGCCATATTCAGGAAACCGCAACTGCTCATGCTGTTCATGGTGAGGTTTCTTTTCTTTAACCCTTTTAGACGGAAGAGGACGGACGCTCGCGCCGCTTTACGCGAGAGAATTCATGGGTGATTTGGAAAGATTGCGAGGAGGAAAGCAGAGCTTCTGTCAGTCCATAACAGAGACAGCGTCCCCTCTGCTCGCCATGAGAGAGTGTGAATGTGTTAGAGAGTGTGTGTGGTGCTGCATGGGCGAAGGAACGATGCCACACTTGGAGAATTCTTCTCTGTGAATTCATCTGAGACTCAAAACAGATTTAACACTGACAATGCCGTGACAGATACAACAACAACAACAACAGTTCAAAAGCTTGTTGTTCTTAAAGTCATTCTGCTTCTTCTTGTTATGAGAAATAATGGTAATAATAATAATAATAATAATAATTATTATTATTATTAGTAGTAGTGGTAGTGGTATTATTATTATTATTATCATTATTATTATTATTAGTAGTAGTAGTAGTATTGTTATTATTATGTAATAGCTACTGTTATAGAATATAATCATTATTAAATAGTTAATAAAATTGCTGTATACAACTGTTGTATAATTACATTACGTATGGCATATATAGTATAAAGGTTATTAAAGTAATATTAATATCATTATATACAGTATATACACCGTGTGCTGAATTATTGGGCAAGTTGATATTCTGGTCATTTTTTTTTTTTCCAAGAACATTTTACCAATTCCAAGCCACTTCAATCTTAATAACTACTATTTACTTTGTATTTAATCATTTATAAGTGATATATAATTGTCCATGAAAGCTGGAAGTCAAAAACTCATATTCTAATTATTAGGCAGGTTTTCTTTTACAGAGAAAATGAGCCAAGAAAAAGAGATTTATCTCAGACTAAAAGTCAAAAATTATTAAATGTCCATGAGAAGGATGCAATAATAGAATTTGAAAAGTTAGGGCATGACCATTGGGCAGCGAAATGCTCGTTGGGTCAGCAGAGTCAGAAAAAAACAGGTGGAGAAGAAAAGACACTTGTTAACTGCAAAAGAATGAAGAATTAAAGTGAGGAATTAAGTGAGAAACCATCAGGAACCATTTAGTCTCCAGCGCCATCATTTTCCAGAACTGCAACCTTCCTGGAGTCTCCACAAGTGCAATGTGTCAGGTTCTCAGGGACTTTGCTTGGGTAAAAACTCCTAAAAAATGACCCTCATTTAATAAGAATAGCATGCTGAAGTGTTGTGAAATACATTAAGACTGATTTTTCATAGGCTTTATGGACAGATAAGTTGTGAGTGACTCTTGAAGGACCAGCACCACATCCTCTTGTACCACTGTTTGAAGAACTGATCTTCCAGAATCTGGCAGTACATTTTAGGAGCTAATTTTTAGTCCATCTCCTATCCTGAAAAGTCTGTCTGGAAGATGAATTCTGAAAGATGAAATCTGGAAGAAAACCTGCCTAGTAATTAGAATGTATATTTCCATGTTAAACCAAAACCGCTTGCATCCTTGCAACTCAATGCACAAACAGAGATGAGTTCATTGTGTTGCATTGACTCTCTTTACAGCTGCTTTGAATATAATCAATTATTACACATGGGTAGTCATGATGAGTGTCGTGTTGAATTTATGTGGATATGCTGAATGCTGTGTCAGGTTACTCATGGAAAAAATCTATTTTCAGGGATCAACAACCTTGATTATTGATTTATGTCTTCAGTTACTGATTACCGGTTTATACTAATTGGCAAACAACTAGGGTGAACATCAATACAACGATTAAACTAATGCAGAGACAATTTTAGATGAATCCACAAATGTCTAAGGAACACATACTGTATGAAATGAATCCGAGAATTCAAGACCAATTTTCTGCTGGGTTACAAATGATTAATTTTAATAATAGTGACTGTTACTGTAGCTGCTGTTAGAGTCTTTATATGAATGGCAGAATTGAATGGATTGCCTATAAGTATAGCTCTTTTGTTGAAATACAAATGAGACATTAAATATTCAAGTGGAAATGGAAATAAAAAAGACCTTTTGTATGCTCTCATACTCTAAAGCAGATGTTTTATGTGCCACTGTTTGTTATAGAAAGTGACTGATGGTATCACGCTTGTAATTATTTGAGGAAACCGGTTTGCCATCCAGCATTTAGTAAACGCATGCATATGTGCAAAGTTTTATAAAGAAAAATCCAAATTGCAGTAGAGTGATTATACATTTATTGAAGAGCTACTTATATATAATAACAAAGCAGTTATATGTATTATAATTATACATTTCATCTAATATTTCGTTTTTTAATTCAGTTAACGAAAATTATTTTTAATAGTTGTAGTTTTAGTTAAAAATAACAACACTGATTCTGAATCTCCATCCAGCATAAAAAATTAATTTTATTTTATTTTATTTTATTCTTTGTTTTTTTAATTGAATCATTTGTTTGTTTGTTTGTTTTTTTTCACTTGCTTCAGGATCCTTTGGAGTGGAGTTTTGTCGCACAAGTGGGGAACAGAAAATGGGAAAACCTGGAGTGATCATTGAAGTGAAGAAATTGCTGTTCCCACTTTACTCAAATTCTCTGTTCCATTCTGTCTATTGCTTGGTGGCATGCAAACATTGATGCTTTGGCTTTTCGATGTGAAAAAATTTATAAAATATACAAATTACCTTGCTTTTGGCATATATTGCTTGATTTTTCTTTTTAAACATTTTAAACTTTTAAACGTAAAATAATAGGAATTACTATATAGTAATTTAATAATAATAATAATAATAATAATAATAGTAAATTCTAAAAAGAAAAAAAAAAAAACAGTCTTCAAATGCACGTTATTTCAGATGTAGCCAGTGTATTTTTTTGCCATGATAAAAACTGTATTGGCAAATCAGCATCCAGGGCTGTAATTTTATGTTTTTTTTTTTTTCTTAATGTCACTTGCTTACAAAAATTGTGATGAAAAATTAGACCTCCTCATCTCAGCAGGTCATTTTCATTATCTCTTCATCCGTACACCTCAGAGAGTGGATTGCTTCATCAGAAATAGCCTTTAAATCAATTAGAATGTCTCACCAGGAAGAACAAAGACCTTTGATTTGTTATACACACTCTCATCAAGAGATAAATCATGGCATTTTATTCAGAGAAGGAATTTTTATATTGAGTTTTTTGTTTCATTCACACCTTGTTCATATTGAATACAGTATCCTTTTATAATTCTTCCAGTAAGGACAGACGAATGACTGACATTACAGCAGAGAACGGATAGATGACGTGAGGGTGTTTGTGCTTGAGCTGAGAGATTCCTTACAGCTGAGTGAATTCCCTCTTATTCTAAATTTAGATGAGTGCCTTGCGAGATGGAGACAGCTGCTGGGCGCTGAGGTGCTGTGTGTAAGAGAAGGTCTCGCACCATGTCCGTCAGCTACGACGTTATACAACAGTTAGCTACTATCGCTTAATCAAGTGCTGCAGGAATGAGTACAAAACCCGGAAATCAGTTCACATTTTTTCCACTTCCAGACCCATTGTCCTGAAGTCAGTGGGTTTGCTGCTGAACACAGTCCAAACTGGATTGGAATTTTTTGGTTTTGTCAACTCTAAACTCAGAATTTATTTTTTGCCAAGAGGCCACAGGTGTTGCAGAAGTGTTATTAGTGCTACTAAAAAAAAAAAAAAAGATAAATGAAAGTACTGTATATGCCATAACAATAGATAATAAATATAATAATATATTAAATAATGTCAAAAATGAACAAAATATAATGTCAAACAATCAGACAGGTTCAGCTAAATCTGATTCTCACATAAGATTTCATTAGTTCATAAACATAATAACTGTTTCTTCATATCAAGCCATTTCAAACATTATCATAAAACTAATGAGAACATATTTGCAGGGATAATTCTTTCAAAATGACAGATCTGTGGTTTTATATTTTTAATTAGAGCCGCACTAACATCTAATTGGCCATCTGTACTTTGTTTTAATATTAACATTAATTGGTAACAAGTATCAAATTAAAATGTGCATGGATGCAAATTCGTAATGCTTGGGGTCAAAGGTCATTTTTGAGGCGCATTAAGGTTGGTTTACATACATAATCTTGTTTTCGTTTTATTTTATTAATTAATTTTAAAATAAATTTTTGGTTTGGTTAATAATACATTGAATTGGATTTTACTAATTTGTAAGAGTGGTAAGAAATTTACATTTTGCCAGATTTACAGAACGTTGGGTTTGTGCCCAGGCCATGATTTTAATTCAGAAACACGCAAAACTCCCAAGCACTTTTTGATCACCGAAAAAAAATGATAAATTTCAATGTAATTTTTTTCAAATAGTCCCTTTAATGTAAAGATCATCTACAGTATCCACTGTACACTATATATGCCGTTCACCGTCAATTATGTGTGGACTGCCCCCTAGTGATATTATTCTGGCCCTGCAGTTTCACTACTCAACATTAAATCAAGTACAGTGCATTCATTTAAGCTTATTACATTAGACTAAAACACTGCAGAAAAACCTGTAAGATTTTGACAGATGTAGTTTATTTCACTTTCCATCTGACATTGATAATAACTACAGTACATCAGAGGAAATATTTTTGTACAGCGTACTCAAAGGTTTCAACCAGAAAATGAAAAAGAACCAGTTCAGACTTTCTAAAAAGGTAAAACACAAAGTAGACCGAGACACCGGTGCAAATATCATTGTACCATTCCAGTGCAGTTAAGACTACAGTACGGGTGCATTGAGATCTGTGACATGTCGAAGTTCCACAAAGAGAGTCTAACTTTGGTCAACAAACATCGGAAAAAAGCTGACATCAATATTAACGAATAATTTAAAAGCATACCAGTCAACATGACGTTCACAAACACGTGTGCTTCTTAAGCACTGCTCATACGGCAGTCTGTGATGCCCAAAGCCCAGCTTTAGGACGGTGCCACATCAAAAAACACTTATTGACCTACAATATCCCCCTTTACAGTCAGCAAACAGGGCACTTCAACACTGTAGATGAGGAAATATACAGCAGTTACAACAGGAAGCTCTCCTCTGAATCGCTGCCAGAGTTTCAGGAAACAAGCGTCACATTGGTAGAGGAAATTCTTGTAGGAAGCCAAAACCTTCACAGTGACCTTGTGTTCTCATCAGTGAAGGCCGTCCTCTAAAGATCCTTTCACTTGCCAGATCTTGACTGTCCGGTCACTGTTAAAAAGCAACAAGAGAATTCAAATCAATAATTTATACAGTTTTACTGCTCAATATAAAGCAGTGTTGGCAACGGTTTTCTATATTTTCTGAAAAGTGAGTGAGTGGTCATGGGCCAAAAGCTGCCACAATGCTAGGCTGTTGTGAATCCTGAATGGTTGCTAAGGTGTTGCTACACAATTGCTAGGTGTATATGTATATTTTATGTTATGCAGGTATGTTACTTATGCAGTTACCAAGGTGTTGCTATCCAGAGCTGGGTAGATTACTTACAAATTGTAGTCTATTACTGATTATAGATTACATTATCAAAACTGTAGTTAGTAACATAATCTAGGTTACTCATTTTAGGTCATGTATTCTGACTACTTTTTATATCTAACTTGTTTTAAATTTACCATTTAACATACCATATTGATATAAAAAGCAAAGAGAAAGAAAATATATTCCATTTTTTGATATCAACATTCTAAGATGCATTAAACATTACACCAGGGTTTCCCAAACGAGGCTTAATGTAAGAACTGTCGTGGGTTTGTGAGTTCATAAAAAGCTAATAATTAATCATAAAAATGTAATTAAAAAAAATATTGAAACACTTGAACACTAAAACTAGAAATATTTAATTTGTTTAGCTGCATGTCAATGAGACCATAAGCGACAATGAACTGTAAACATGCAAATGTGTTTTTTTTTTTAAAAAACTGAAATATTAATGTCCTCAGAGATATTTCAAGTAAGTATTTCATGTCAAAGGGGTTCGGCTGACAAAAATGTTTGCGAATCCCTGTTTAATACATGGTCTAACTGCTTGAGAAGTACTTTTCCCCCCAAATTCAAAAGCATGGATCGTAAAATTATTTACATGGCCATTCTATTCATATTCATATTGTGAATAGAGTAAAAGCTAAATAGTATGACATGTTTTAAAAGGAAAATTTTAAGAGAAAAAGAAGAATTAGGGGGAATCTAACTTATTTATAATGTATGATTTACTGACACTGTATGAATAATGTGTAATCATGTAATCCATAAGAAAGTAACTTTAATCTGATTATGAGCATTATATTACATAATATACGAGTACTTGATTTTTTCAATCTGATTACATAATCCAGATTACATGTAATCAGTTACTACCCAGCTCTGTTGCTATCCATTTGCAAAAAGGTTGCCATGCAGTTAGTAGGGTGTTCTAAACATTTTTAGCACATTAGCTAGCTAACATACCAGTTACATAATGTATTTGCACTTTTTAGTAATTTCATGACATTGTAGCAACAACACTGCATGCCCGTAATTTCATTACCATCAAATTACCAACTCAAAACAACATCAGGTATGAGTTTGTAAGTTCATAAGATATCCAAGAACATTTCAGTTACGTACTATATTCAAAATGCTTTGATAATTTCATGACTTATTAACTTGGGCATGTCCATCCATAAAATAATAAGTGAAAAATAAAAATTGCCAACTAACTATTGATCCATGATGTTACCACAATTACTAACTGACAACCTCACAAAGTTTCAGCATGGCAATGTAAACAGTTACATCGTGGCAGAATGTTGCTATGCATTGGCTAGCTAGGGTTTTGGGTTAGGTTGTTACCTAAATTGAGTGGAGTGTATGTGTGTGTTCTTTGTTGATATCTGAATGCCTGTCACTCACTCTGAGGCGGTAAAGAGCTGACTGCTGTTAGTGCAGATGTCATTGACAGAGCTGTCATGACCCCTTATTTCTCCCAGAGCTCTAAGCGTGTCTGTGTGCCAGAATTTGAGCAGTCCGCCCTTGCACCCGCTCATAACAGCGCTGGAGCCAGGGACCACCGCCAGAGAGCTCAGGAGATCAGAGTGAGCCTGTTCTACCTGCTGCAAGATGAAGAAAACATGCAAACAAATCAATTATAGCAGGATAACTGAAAGTGTGAGGGTTTTACTAAACTCAGTCTTTCTGTGTGATAGTTAAAAGTCATTTCAGCATTTATTTTTTAGATATAAACTCTGTTCCAAACTCTAATGATCTGTCTACTGTCAACATATGGAAATACCAAAAACCAAGGAACCTCTGTTTCAAATAACTGCTACTAAAATGAATGGAAATGCTAGCAAATAGATTTCTCCAAGTATTAAAGACTTTAGGCATTAGCATAGCTTAAGTGTCACCCCCCCATTTTTGAACATAGATGTAAAAGTGCACTATCCAAATGTATTCATGAACACTTTGGAACACAGACCTAAGGTTGGACTCTTTTTTAAGAAGACAATCTGCAGATTACTGCACAAGTGGAATCATTTGAAAATATTAAAGTATTCAAAAAGTTATAGAAGTTTAAATTTACTGTAAAGAAAATTTACCAATGTACCATTTTTTTTTTTAAATTTTATATAAAATAAATATTTTACAAAATATTTTTGAATCCAAAACTGCTATAAAATTAAAGCCTTATGTCTACATAAGTTATGTTCCAAATTTGAAGTTGATATAAAAAATTGAGGTTTTTATTTAAGGCGTTATACCACAAACAGCCACTGGATGCCATCAAAACTCCATTGAATTTTTTTGGATGCATTTTTCTGTCACAAATGTCTCTCAAATGTTTCTGTCAATATTACTTCTATCAAAAAATAACCACCAAATATGGAATTTTGAGACCTTTCTAATGATATATTGTCAAGATTATAAAATATATATATATATTCAAAAAGGCCGTAACACAATTTGTAATATGACACTTGACTCCACCCACTAAGGGGAGGAGACCGCTAAAAAAAATTTTAAGTACCATTTCCATGGTAACGCAATGTCCGATTTAAAAATGGTTTTCACAGGATTCTGAGGTTTTAAGCTTTCAAATGATATATAATTTATAATTATAATAATTTATGATTTATAATTTTAGATTACTAAAATATGTGATAGAGAAAAAAGAAAAAAAGAGCGCCACTGGGCCCACCGGTGAGCCGGTGACACTTAAGAGGTTAATAAATGAAACACCAAGAGACTGCTAACTATTTATTTTAAAAGTATGTAGCATGTTATGCTAGTCTAGCATCTTAATCTTCTCATAAGAGCAATTCATAGTTGATAAGTTGATTGCAAAAGTTTTGTGTTAGCATGTGGCTAAGTTAATTTAGGCTAAATATTGTGTAAAATAGCCACATTTTAATGAGATTAACCATAACCATTTTCTAAGAGTACTTATTCAGTATTACCATAAACGGAGGTATATTTATAATAACATGTGACTTACATTTGAGTCACAGTGAGATCTTAAAAGTAGGCACCAGAATTTTGCTGCATACTGTTTGGGACAGATTTCGTTTTGGGAATGATGCCTGAAAATGCTGCTTAGGTAGGCAGCTCACTAGGATTTGGAACACAGCCTTAGCGTTTACCGCAAAGCAGTCTTTCCTTGCAACATTACTTACCTCTTGTAGCTGTTTGCGGGTTAAGTCCCATTTTTTAATGCAGGAGTCTCTGGCAGCAGTAAAAAGTGAATCGCCGTGAACGGCCAGAGCCTCCAGCCCATCCTGGTGGGATGGGTCGAAATGATGTGTGGCGCTGATGCTGCCCTGAGCGCCTTCCACCACGTCAAACATCTGCAACACAAGAAAATAAAAGCCTTTGAGATGCATCACAAGTACCAAAAAGCAAGTCTATCAGAGTCTGTAAGCATGTTCCTGGATAGCCATTTTGTTGCACTTTAGGCCATATTAATAGTATAAACTACTGTTTGTGTTCAAGCATCCATAAATGAGCTGCAACAGCTTGTGTAATTGTGCATAAGCCATGACCAAAAGGTGAAAACTATCAAATGGAAATCAGCATGTGCACCCATACGGACTCTTACGTTAGTTCACAGACAGCATGTTAGAATGCCCGAACATACCTTCACGGTGTGATCTTTTGAGCCTGTTATGACCACATCTTGACCTTTCCCCATCTGGTCTACCGTAAGACACATTACCGGCCCCAGATGTCCCGTCAGTTTTCCAGTAGATACAAATCTGTAGACAACAAACAAATAAGAAGACTAGAATACACTACAATGACTTTTACCGATTTTAAAAGGCGTCTTATACTTGCTAACTACAAAATGAAAAATACAGATTATATTGCACGTTAGCATGCTTATTTCAAAAGCATGATGA
Organism: Spinibarbus caldwelli; assembly: GCA_039654775.1. Classification (NCBI taxonomy): domain Eukaryota; kingdom Metazoa; phylum Chordata; class Actinopteri; order Cypriniformes; family Cyprinidae; genus Spinibarbus; species Spinibarbus caldwelli. Next base: position 19,998,315 of record CM077228.1, on the reverse strand, counting down.
TCTATTTAACACTTGGTTTGATTGCTTGGTTCAAACCTAATTTTGACTACTCAATATTTTGTTTACACTACATTTTTTTTACAGAACAACACGTCATATGTTTGCTTCATTAAAACGACAACTGTTTACCCCTTTTGCTAGTTAACAATGATGCAGGAGAATATTGCAAAATGCATACCATTGCTCGCTTTACTTTTATACTTTGCTGGTGTGTACACAGCTTCGGAAAACAGCATTCAAATCATCCATACAAACCAAAATCTGACATCAAACGAACCAGTGTGTGCCCCAAAATGGCTAGCGTAAGTCATGCAAGTCAATTAGCATGTCATAGTAACAAGAAAATATGCTTGGCTCCACAGGTTGAGAGCTGTAGTTCCAATCACACAAACTGCGAAACACATTGGTGGTTTCAGAAACACTAAATCGAATGTTGGTAACAATGGAACGGACCATAGTTAACAACAATGCTTTTGAGAAACACACCCCAGGTTAGCATGTCTTCTACAATCCATTTCCTCTTTTAGGTCAACTATTGTTATGGTTGAGTTGTAAGGAAATATAGCTAGTTTGAGTGTGCAAATTAGCGTGACGATTTGCGTGCTGCCACGTGAAAAAACAAAAAAGTGCATTCTTAATGGCCACATCTGTAGATGAATAAAACAACAGATAGTTTAATTTGAATATTTGAAAGTAACACTATCACCATGAGCACTATAAAATGCATTTCTTAGTTATAGTCCCTATAGTCCCTACAGTTTTTGTTTAGTACCTTCTCAAGTCCCACATCCTGACCGTGTTGCCTGATGCAGCATAAAGGAATGTTCCGGAAGAATTGAGGGCAATCTGATTGATCTGATTTTCTCCTGGAGGAATGGCAACAGAACTGCTTCCACACGTGACACCTTGAGACACCTGTCCAGAAGATCTGAAGAAGACAGAGAGCTAAAATTGAGCAACCATAGAAGCATTAGAGAACACTGGCTTTCAATAAATGGATCAGTACCAGGATGACTCACGTGAGGGTGCGGATGCATTTGGCGGAGTCACGGATGTCCCAAACTTTGACATAAGCAGTAGAGACAGTGAAGACCAGGCTGGAACAGTATCGGACTGACACTACACTGCTGGGATGATCTCCAAGAGACATGATCTCCTGACCCGTTACCAGGTTCCACACCTTACATGTGCGATCTAAGATAAAAAAGGGATGGATGGGGATAAAACACAATGTTTATTATACTTGTACTGGCAATGCATTAAGGGTAACAATCTGAAATTCAGAAGCAGAAATCCGTTGCATTCATAATTGGTTATATTGTGTTACGGAACATAAAAACAAATGTAGTAAGTAAGGTTAATAAGTTATCATAATAATATATTAATGGAATGATTTAATTAAGTATAAATGCTGCTAGTGCATGGCTAGTTTTCATTGTGCCAACAATTCTTCTCTTCCATGTCAGAAGAAATTTTTGAATAAAGTCGTTATTTTTGTTTTCTTTGCGCACAAAAAGTATTCTTGTAGCTGCATAAAATTAAGGTTGAACCACAGATTAACAATGTCCTTACTACCTTTCTGGGCCTTGAATGTGGTAGTTGTGTTGCTGTCTATGCAGGGTCAGAAAGCTGTCAGATTTCATCAAAATATCTTAATTTGTATTCTGAAGATGAACGAAGGTCTTAAGGGTTTGGAATGTAACGAGGGTGACTAATTAACGACAGAATTTTCATTTTTGGGTGAAAATGGTCCAACCCTCTTATTTACCGCTGCTAGAAGCTATGGATTGAATGTATTACCTAAATTTTTAGTTAGCTAATAATAATTTCAATTTACACCAATTTATCTGTTAATCAACTGTATAATATATAGGATAATACACAGATTGCCATTATCGCAAAACAAACAACCAGCTGACTGTGCATGAGGTGACATTTAGTAAAGTTCATTATACACTCCTTTGTATTTTACTGTAGTAAAGACCTGTTTGTAAGGCTGCAACTCTTTTACATGAAAAACAAAAAGTTCACTGACCCTTTGAGCCGGTGAAGAGCAGATCATCAGTTGAGTCCACACACAGCAGGGGTTTCGTATGACCCTCGGCCACATGCACACACTGCAGTCTGGCTGCTCGACTGGAGCGGGCCGCCTGAGCTGGGCTTGCCGGACCTCTGGACCAAAAACACATGATACTGATGCATTAAACACTCAATCAAATCAGACTAATAAAATACTCCGGCTCCATTTCAAAATGTAGTAAGCTGCCTAGCTAGAGACCACTTTTAGGCATCATAGGTTGTTCTAAAGGAGTGGTCAAAATTACAGTTGTTCTGTGAATTTTTGCCAGAAAAAATCCATTAATTTTAATAAGGTTCATTTGAATAAGGAATACAAGGTGTTGGAAATTTCACTTGAAAGCAAAAGATTGTCCCACACAGATTTCGCAAACAGGTTCAACGGGTGTAGCAATGTGAAGCACAGTTCCCACAGTGGTCAACTAAACCACTTTCTGTTGGTCACTGCAGTGAATTCACATTACCAACTTGAACTCGTTGCAAAATCTGTGTGGGGAAATCTTTCATCATCGCATGACACCCTTAATCGTGAGTATTTCTATAGAAATGACTGGATTCCTTTAAAATCCAAAATTTTAAGGGTCAAAATCCAAACATTACAATAGGTATTCACACGATCATACACTGCTGCCAATGGACAAATGCACCATTTTTGGAAATATTTTGACAAAATTTTGCTAACGTGACCAGACCTTAAAAACTTGGTTCACCCCAAAATTTAAATTCTGTCATTGTTTACTCACCCTCATTTTGTTCCAAACCTGTATGAGTTTCTCTCTTCTGCTGAACACAAACGAAGGTATTTTGAAAAATGTGGGTGACCAAACAGTTGATGGTAGTCATTGACTTCCATAATATTTATTTTTCCATATTATGGAAGCCAATGGCTTCCGTTACCCACATTCTATCAATGCTCTAAATTATTCTTTTGTACTTAACAGAAAAAATAAACTTGTAACATCTTGAGTGTGAGTAAATGATGACAGAATTTTCATTTTTGTGTGAACTAACAGTTTAAGACATGATGCATGTGGAGGGAAAAGAATTGATTGGAGAAATTGACAATAATTTTATTACAATAAATTACATCCTCAAAAAACATATCATAATTATGTAATTTTGAAAGAGTGAAGGCCTTTGTTATAGCAGATGTGTGTATGGCCAAACTGATACCACAGACTTCACAACAAGAGCCGCCGCTCCTACATTAATGCAGGATCAGACAGAAGAAAGAATTATGGGAAGATCAAAGCAAATCAGATTTTGAAGTGGAGAGATAGACGCTATTTTTGTGTTTCTAACACAACATCAGTCCCTGAACAGAACAAAATCAAAACTGAAAAACTGTGGCTGAAACTTGGAAATAATGCAAAAGTGGTTATTTTGTTATGGGAATGAAAGTATGGATGTTCACTTTAGTAATACAAGACATTTAGAACATCTGCAAACAAATTTAGCAAAGATGTTTAGAATAGAGTATCAAGCCATTTCTTACGGTTTGTCCAGGGTTTTGGTTCTTTCTGTAGGGTTCTGGCTCCTGTCCTGTGCTCTTCTGCGGGTGAGAGGCGAGCGGTCCAGAGACTTCCTTTCTGTAGCCGTGGGAGATCTGGCACTGGAGCTACACATTAGACAAAAACCAGTGTGACTTAAAAACCTCACATCAGACATGACCGTAATGTTTATTAGGATGTCTCAGCATGTTTATGAAGAGTTTAGAATAAAGGAATGGCTGCTGACTTTTTCAAAAATGATTATGAAAATATGTTTTCATAATACATGGATTTTGCTTTTTTTTCTGTTCAACAAATACTTACACAGCATTTGTCTTGGATGCTAAGCTAGAGGTGAAGGCCACTGGGTCTCTGTCCCCTAAGTAGGGAACGGGTGCCGGATCTTTATGTCCTTCTGGACTCTCCACTACAGGAAGCAGAGGGGTGGAGAAATCCTCTGGAGGGGCGTCAGGGTCACCAGTGTTGGCATACAGCAGCTCCATTTGGGTGGTGGTTCTTCTGCGAGCCTAAATTTATCATATACTCAAATAATGAATTTATACATCAGGGAAATGGATTATTTTGTGACGCGTTTGTCTTATGATCTAGTATTCAGCTCATTTAATGCTCTCAACATTATTTTTTCTCTTCATTGAAGATAATTAGGGCTTCTGTTACTGTTATTATTTTTGTATGATAAACTATTAGTTTGTAATTATCAATTAGTTAAACCATAATTATGTGGATAACACAGTGGGAAGTAAACAATACAAAACCAAATAGGCTATTTTAACAAGCTACTTGTCACAATAGGTTTTGATCACACTGTATTTTAATTTGTTTATGACTAAATAGTTGTTTTTTTAAATATACAGTTGTGCTTATAAATTTACATGCCCCTTGCAGAATATGCAAAATGTTAATAATTTTAACAAAATAAGAGGGATCATGAAAATTGCATGTTATTTTTTATTTAACACTGAATAAGCTATTTCACATAACAGATGTTTATATATTCTCCACAAGACAAAATAATAACTGAATTCATAAAAATGAACTCTTCAAATGTTTACATACCCTTGAATCTTAATACTGTGTGTCGTTTCCTGGATGATCCATGACTGTGATAGTTGTTCATGAGTCCCTTGTCGGTCCTGAACAGTTCAACTGCCTGCTGTTCTTCAGAAAAATCCTCCAGCTCCTGCACATTCTTTGGTTTTCCAACATTTTCTGCATATTTGAACACTTTCCAACAGTGCCTGTATGATTTTGACATCCATCTTTTCACATGGAGGACAACTTGGGGACTCATACACAACTATTATATAAGGTGAAAACATGTACTGATGCTCAAGAAGGCAACACAATGCATTAAGAGCTGGGGGGTGAGAACATTTTGAATTGGATGATCAGGGTAAATTATTCTTATTTTGTTCTGTGGGAAACATTTAAGTATTTATATAGCTTATGTAGCTATATATTATTTTATCATGCTTTTATAGCATTTATGTAGTGCAGTACCAAATGAAAAACTAGCTGTGTAATAGCTGTGTATGAGTCCCTCAATTGCCCTCAGTGTGAAATGATGGATCTCAAAATCATACAGGCACTGTTGGAAAGTGTTCAAATATGCAGAAGATGCTGGAAAACCAAAGAATGTGCAGGAGATGGAGGATTTTTCTGAAGAACAGCAGGCAGTTGAACTGCTCAGGACCAACAAGGGACTCATGAACAACTATCACAAAACAGAAAGACAGTCGTGGATCATCCAGGAAACGACAGAGTATTAAGATTCAAGGGTATGTAAACTTTTGAACGGGGTCATTTTTTTATGAATTCAGTTATTATTTTGTTTTGTGGAGTATATATAAATATCTGTTATGTGAAATAGCTTATTCAGGAGAGTACTAAATAAAAATAACGTAATTTTCATGATCCCTCTTATTTAGTTAAAATTATTAACATATTTGCATATTCTGCAAGGGTAATGTAATGTGATGAGCACAACTGTATAAATTAATAAACAAATAAATGTGCAGAATTACTAATGTTCTACCTTATTCCTGGCTTTGGTTTCTCCACAAAGTTTCATGAGATCTGAAGCCAAACAACTACAAGAGACACAGAAACAGACGTTGATATTGATTGAAATGCACACTGGAACCAAACAACTGTTTGCTGTTGAAAATGTTACATACAGTAGTGCCTCCAAAAAGTGCACAACAATTTCAGAAGTAGATTAAATTAGCCTTCACCAAATGACTCAACAACTGAATCAAGTGAATGACATCAAGACAGATTTACAATTGAGTTTAAAGAGTTTTATTGGCCTGACTGTAGTGCTTTACCTCTTCTCTGTGGCTGGACTCTGTGCTGATTCATCGCTGCTGCTTTCATCGCCATTTTCTGAGCAAACACATACACACACACACACTTTAGCATCAGAAACACTTGTGCTCCCTCATTTTAGCTTTGTCAGTATGATATCAATGAACATTAATATTCAAGCGACATGCATCATAGTGTTGTTATCACAACCCTGAATTCAACAGAACTAGAGGAGAGGAGATATGATCAGTCTACAGCCAGGACACCAGCATTAGGGTTGCAAACATCTTTTTTAAGGATGTGTGGTCACTAAGTCAGAAATAGAGAAAGGAAACTAGTTAATGAATATGTAGTTCAGATGGATCCATCCATCTATAGCGGTGGTCAAAATTATTAGAACACTATATTTTCACCAGCTAAAAAATGGTTTTAAGTCAGTTCTTTCTATCTTTTGCTGTAGTGTGTCAGTAGGAAATATCAGTTTAGTCTGACAACAGTCAGTGCTCCACACAGAGATCTGATCTGATCATGATCCAGTCTGTCTGGAATGACATGAAGAAACAGATCAAACTGAGACTAAATCCAGAGGAACTGTGGCAAAGTCTCCAAGATGCTTTTAAGAAACCTACCTGCAAAGCTACCTGAAAAACTATGCACAAGTGCACCTAGGGCAAAAGCCAAATGTTGATTTAATTTAGTTAATAGAAGTTAATTGATAAAGAAAATCTATTCAAGATATTATTTTTGACAGCATCCTCATTTTACAGCATTTGTACACAAGTGCTTAAAACTTTTAACAGTACTGTAGCTCTGTGGAGACGTTGCCACAGTTCTTCTGGATTTATTCTGTCTCAGTTTGTTCTGTTTCTTCTTCAATGACTTTGTCTTGAACTGATTTACTGAAATAGATTGTTCAAAATAACTGATCTGCGAGAATATATCAAACTTCCCATATCTACCTGCATTTTTGCTAATGTAGTTTAAAATCTCTTAAATGTGCTGTTAAATAATTTTATAATTATGCTATTAAAAACATCATAAGGAATAGTCGAGAAACTAAGAAATGTAATATTGTGTAATATCTTTGCAGTATTCACATTATTATTATTATTATTATTATCACACAGTATAATACTGGAATTAGAGCTGAATCTAACACTATCACAAACTAACAACAGCTAGAAGACTCTACATCCTCCAAGGGTCTTCTTCAAGCACTTAAGACTTTTTAAGTGCTTTTATAGTTGATGCTCCAGTTGAGAGACATGTTCCTCAAAGAATAAAGTCCACAAGGGGTTTAAGCAAGACCCATGCAGCTCTACGCTACTGTTACTGTCTGTTAGTCTGAGGGAGAGACATGCACTGGTGGACAGCTCTAGTGGCCTCTACTTACCCGATGGCACGCTACCTAGTTCTGTTTGAATTCAGGCAAAAGACAAAAGCAAATCAAAATCAAACTTAAAATGAACAAGTCTAGAGAACGAAAAGCAAACAGCTGAATGTTAACATGCGTTTATGTGTGTCAGACCTTGGAGAGCATTCCCGAGCAGAGCGTCCAGTTCAGGGTTGAGCTCTGCTTTCTCCTTCAGCATGTGGAAGAGCAGCTGGTTCTGTGTGGCGCTGTTTATCTCTGTCTGTTTCAAACGGCCCTCCATCACTTTGATCTGAGACTCCTTCTGTGCAGCTTGTAAGCCCTGAGAACAGTTGTTGTTGGAATTACAAATAATATAAACCTATATTATAATAGTAATCTTTTCTCGAGATGATGAAATGGCCTTATTATGGATGTAAAATGTATTACGAATGTCTTTTTGTGTTATCTAAAGTCTTAAATCAGAGATTGTTAATCATTATGACAATGATAATCATTATAACCAAAGATATTTCAATTAAGAATATGCCACTGTAGATATTTTGGCTGATACCAATATGTGTCAATTACTAAACTAGTGGTTGACTGATATAATACAATTTAATATTAGCAAATAAGATGGCATGACATTAAATGACAATATTTAAAATTCACAAAAAAAAACAAAACAAACATTTTATATTATATTACATTATATTAAATTATATTATTCCCATTGCTTATTGGATTACTGCTTACTGGATTACATTTGCCACATTATTTATTCCAAAAAAAAAACTAACAAAAAAAAAAAAAACATCTAAATGTAATAAGAAAATTTACTATTCAGGTGAATCCAAGGCATTATATAATATTATATAATATTATATTATATTATATTATATATTTTTTATATTTTTTTTATTTTATTTATTAATTTTTTTTATTATTTTATTTTATTATTTGATTTGATTTGATTTGATCTCGGTGCTGCTTCTCCTAATATATCTCTTTTGCACATGTACAAAAGTACACATGTCCAGTATTTATGTAAGGTTCTTGTACAGTCTCTCTCAGATTATGTGTATGTACAGTCGACTATTTATAATATATGTATAGTCAGATGGTAAACTGTTGTATATGTTTATAATCGTTTTTCTTATACTTGTATTGTTGTATGTTTATATTTATGTTTAATTAGTATGTAGCACCGTGGTCCTGTGAGACACGACATTTCGTTCCACTATATGTCCACACATGTAGTAGAATGACAATAATGACAATGACAATAATATTATGTTAAGTAAATAAGTTTTAATTTAAAAAAAAAAAAAAAACACCTGAAAGTTGGTCCAATGAGTCCAATGTCAATAATTTAAAGCGAATATGTTAAAACGCAAATATTGACCAATGTAAGTATTATTGATTTATTTACCATCTCTGTTTTCAAAATCAAAATTTACTAAGCTCCAGTACCTTATTGATTGCCATTGAGAGAAAGTGGTCGAGAAGGACACGGGCCTCTGATAGAGTGCATGAGCTGATCACAGCAGAGACGTCCACTGTATCTCCCTCCTCCTACAGCGAAACAACATTGAATCAAACATTTCTGTTCCACAATGCAATACTGTGCATAACACAATTTTCTGTTTCCCACAAGCACCTTGGCCTCTTCCATCTGCATGATGTTGGCCTGGCAGTCTGCAATGCTGTCATTGATGTAGTCGATGTTAGCGGTCAGCGACTCCATCTCTTCGTTGAGCGAGAGAACAGTCCTGTCGGCATCTGTGTCTTCGCTGGCGATCTTGTCCCTCTTCCTCATCACTTTCTCTCTGCGCTTTGTCAACTCCTCACGTTGCTGTGCACACATAATTAAAAGAATAGTTTGTCAATTAACTCAATCTTGAATTTGCTCAGAATAAAAAAGAAGCATAAGACCATGAGTTTACATTTTGTCCTGTTTGATGAAATTTGTTTAGTAAAAATAAAAAAGTAATAATAAAAAGTAGTGCTGTCAAACGATTAATCGCGATTAATCTCATCCAAAATAAGTTTTTGTTTACATAATATATGCGTGTACACTGTGTATATTTATTATGTATATATAAATACAAACACATGCATGTATATATTTAAGAAAAACTTATGTTATGTTTATATATTCAATATATTTATATATACTATACAATATAAGAATATGAATATATAAATGCATAAACTTAAATATATACTGTATGTGTGTGTATTTATATATACATCATAATACAAAGTACATATACATATATAATGTAAACAAAAACTTTTATTTTGGATGCGATTAATCGCGATTAATCTTTTGACAGCACTAATAAAAAGCTGTTCTTGGTCACCTTAAGCAAGCGGTTCATGTCAGTCTCCATATTGGAGATGGTCATCCTCTGCATGATGATGTCACTAATGCGCCGCTCTAGCGACTGCCATTTGGCCCGCGCCGTCCTGGTAGAGTACACTCCTCCTGTTCTCATCTGGTACTTTCTGAAATACAAGAATCATGACCGCATCAGTCACTCAAATACCCATGAGCCAACCCTACTGAAATGAAACGGACATTACCTTGTCCAATTAGGAGCTGTGGCCCCAGCAGTTTGTGGTCTGATAGGAGCCGTACGGGATGAAGACTCCTGCAAAGGCTCTGGTAAACTGATCTTACGGTTAACCTTGCCTGATGCTGGTCGCACTTGGCGCCTCAGGGAAGTTATCTGATTCAAAGAAGCAGGAACAAAAATCTTAGTATTGTTCTATATGTGTTACAATGTGAGTGATTAAAGGCATGGTTCACCCAGAAATTAAAATAATGTTACCATTCATTTACCCTCATGTTGCTCCAAACCCCTAAGACTTTCATTCATCGAAACACAAATTAAGCTATTTTTAACAAAACCTGAAAGATTCCCGTCACTGAAATTCCATTCCAACAAAACCTTTGACACTTTATGATCACTTTTTTTTATTTTATTTTTGTATTACACTACGTCAAAAGTTTTTGAACAGTAAGATTTTTAATGTTTTTTAAAGAAGTTTCTTCTGCTCACCAAGCCTGCATTTATTTGATCCAAAGTACAGCAAAAACAGTACAATTTTGAAATATTTTTACTATTTAAAACAGCTGTTGTCTATTTGAATATATTTTAAAATGTAATTTATTCCTGTGATTTCAAAGCTGAATTTTTAGTATCATTACTCCAGTCACATGATCCTTCAGAAATCATTCTAATATTCTGATTTGCTGCTCAAAAACATGTATTATTATTATTACGTTGAAAACAGCTGAGTAGAATTTTTTTTCAGGTTTCTTTGATGAATCGAAAGTTCAGAAGAACAGCATTTATCTGAAATAGAAATCTTTTGAAACATTATAAATGTCTTTAGCATCACCTTTGATCGATTTAAAGCATCCTTGCTAAATAAAAATATTAATTTCTATAAGTTCTAATTCTAAAATTCTTTACTCAACTGTTTTGAATATTGATAATAATAATAATAATAAATAAAATGTTTCTCGAACAGCAAATCAGCATATTAGAATGATTTCTGAAGGATCATGTGACACTGAAGACTGGAGTAATGATGCTGAAAATTTAGCTTTGATCACAGAAATAAATTACATTTTAAAATATATTCAAGTAGAAAGCAGTTATTTTAAACAGTAAAGATATTTCACAATATTACTGCTTTTTGCTTTTTTACTGTTTTTGGATCAAATAAATTCAGGATGGAGAGCAGAAAAAAAAAACATCTTACTGTTCAAAAACTTTTGACTTATAATAATGACTTTAATCATAATAAGCTACAGCTATCAAACCAGCATTTTTGTAACAAAAAATCGTAATTCCCAAATAATCCTGATTCTGTTACCTCCTCTGCCCTCCTGCGCAGAATGAGTTCCTGCTGTCTCTTTTGAGCCTCAAGCTGCCTTAGCTGGTGCTAAACGAGACAAGAGAAAAAAACAAAAGAAGAGAATGAGCAGGAATTGAATCTGAGAATACCTCATAATTCTCTGAGGTTGTTCAGGGTACAATGCGCCACCTCTTGTTTGCGATGGTCTTTCTTGAGCGTGGCGATCTCTCGGTTGCGGCGGGTCTCTGTGGCTCGGGTCCTCTCCTGATGTTCCTTCATCTGTTTCATCAAAACCACCTGAGAACAACAAAGCCACCATGACAAAGATTAGACACCGTTGCTACTGTAAGTGTAAATGGCCCCAAACACAAACAAGCCTACCTTGGTTTTCTTCATCTCAGTAACTTCCTGCTGTAGCTTCTTCAGCTGTTTCTCGTATTGTGATTGGTTCTTCAGAAGGCGTGCATGTTCCTTCTGTGCCGACTGCAGTTTCTGCATCTCCTTGTTCATGGAGTTCAACTTCTTCTCGTATTCTGACTTTATCTTCTTTGCTTTCTCCTCTGTACATGACTCCACTGAGCCTGCACAGAAATGTGAACAGAAATTTGGACTTTTAGGTCTACCTTTATTTTAAGGTCGAATTCTCGCCATTAACAACTCATTAACTATGACTTTTGCCTCAATAAACTTCTAATTTGCTGCTTATTAATAGGTAGGTATTGGGTAGGATTAGGGATGTAGAATATGCTCATGCAGAATATGTGCTTTATAAGTACTAATAAAAAGACAATATGTTAATAATAGGCATGCTAATAAGCAACTAGTTAATAGTGAGAATTAGTCCCTATACTAAAGTGTTACAAACTATTAAGTAGCAAAGTATTGTGACCTTCTGTGACAGTTAAGCGGTGCAACTTACAGTACACTTTGCTTATGGTTTGCTTTGTTTAATAGTGCGGTGTGTTAAAAAGGTTTATATATGCATTTGTATTTTCATTCTAGATGTTTCCAAATCAAGCCAGAAGAGGGCACTAGAGATTTACTGAGATTTGAATGCTGCAGGTGCAAGGTTTCATTCAAAATGTGATCTTTTTGAAATATTCATTAATTGCATAGTTTGTTTATAGATAATATAAACCACTGAGTTATACTGTGTGTGTATGAGTGTGTGAGTATTGTACCCATGTTTTGCAGCACACGGTCTCTCTCCAGCTGTGTGTCTCTGATTTTGCTCTGCAGCATCATGAGTTTCTGCTCATACTGTTGTTTGAGTGTGTGCAGACGTCTCTGACTGTTCTCCAGTTCATCGATCAGCCGCTGTTTGATGGCGATCTCACACGTGATGTTAGCCAGATCTGCCTGGAAGTCCTCTGTCAACACACAAATGCACAGAATTAAGGTTTTTAACCTCAACAAAAGCAAGACATGTCAAGTTAATAAAATAATTAAAATTCAATTAAAAACAATGTTTAAAATTAACATTTTATTCAGTTGTTTTATTTATAGTTTAATATCATGTAATAAATATTAAATGCATTTCCCATTTTCAAAAGTGAATTTTTAAAAGCTCATGTGCCACAAATATTCAACTTCTATCCACTACAGATAATAAAAACCATTAACTTTCAGATTAAAAAAATAATAAATAAATAAACAAACAAATAAATAAATAAATTCATTAATTAATTAAAAAATACAATCTAGGCCAGCAGAATAGATTACCATAGCTTTAAGGGGCTTTTTTAAAATATGCACTATATATGTAGTGTCCCTCAAATTACTTTATTTCTCCTTTTTAAATAGAGTTTAAATGTACATGTATTGTTAAAAAAAAAAAAAAAATCTTTGGAAACAAATTGCTTTTTTATTATTTTTTATTTATTTATTTTTTTTTTAAATCAAGTTAAATGTGTCTGCAAGTTAAAGTTTATGTCTGCAAGACTTATCCAATGTTTAAAATAAATTTATATACAGATAGACATACAGACGGACGGACGGACGGACAGATAGACAGATAGATAGATAGATAGATAGATAGATAGATAGATAGATAGATAGATAAGATAGATAGATAAAAAAAATAAATAAATAAACATAAAAAATATCTGAAACATCACAGCATAAATGCAGGCACTGTACCTTTTTCCTCCTCTGAGACAGACTCATCAGAGCTGTCCACCTCCATCTCATCCTCCTCTTCATCACCCTCTACTTCCTCACCTTCATCATGATCACTCCCATCCTGCAAGCGTATTGGCATTATTAGAAGCAAATTTTGGCTTCACAGAATCAGAGAGATAAGTAAATAATCGAGAACAGCATATCTTTACATGTACACACACGAGAGAGTTAAACTTACCACTTCTGGCTCCTCATTGGCTCTCTCGGAGGCCTCTTTATCCTGCTCATTATCTGGCCCCTCCTCCTTTATGACACTGCATGACATCAATACAATATCATTAAACCTACTACGTCAAACTCAATAAAAACAAAGAGCATTTACATGACTAAAAATTTACATGTCCAAAAACGTTTTGATTTCACAAATTACTTGATTCTAAGATCTAGTAATAAATGATTAAATCATTCAGTGTTAGTGAATTAGTTGAGCCTATTGCACTGTTAAACTCTAAATAAAACTCTAAAGCGTCATGTATTGAGATCAACATGAATGTGAGTTGATTATTGGCTACCAGAATAAAACCCGACTAAATGAAAGAGATTTTGATAAAAGACTCTAAAGCTTTGTTCCAAACTCTAGTGAGCTACCTACTGTCCCTAGACAACATTTTAAGGTAACAAAGATATGCTCCTCCTGACATAATTATGCTGCTTCCTTAGACATTCTTTTGACTCAAATTGAAGGCAGTATCTCATTTAAGGCAATCCAATATCCCACATTGTAACAAGTTCATTGATATTTTTCACACAAGACATCTACTTGTGTGTGCTATGTATTTTTATGCTTGGTAAAGCATCAAAACATTAGCCTAGTGCTAATGATAACTTAGCTATAACTGTAACTAATACTTAGATATCACTAAGATTCAATTAAAATAGTTGCAAATGGACTATTTGACCCAATAATTGTAGAATATGTATTATCTATTATGTTTTAGGTAACTGAGTGTTAGCTTAGCAACATGCTAATGTTAAACTTTACCATGTGCTCCTGACGAGCACTATTTGGTGTTGCTGACTATGTAGATACTGTGAGCTCACTAGGTTTGAAATAGGTTCATAAACACTAAACTCTAGAACCGTTGATGTTTAAAGTGTTACATTAGAGAAAAGAAGAGGACAGTACAATGGGTCAAATTTTCCATGGTGTGTTGACTACAGTTAGTGGAACAACTACATTCAATGACATTCTCCAACCTGATGTTCTCAAGATCTTCATGAGCACATTCATCCATCTGCTGGAGTCTTCAAGAGTGAGGGGGTTTGGTGGAGATGAGTGAGAGTAAGAAGAACCATGGTGCCAAAGATGATGGCAGAGAAGAAAATGGGGGGGGGGGGGGGGGGGGGTGTTTAAATAAAATAATCTGATGTAAACAAAACTTAGCAGTGACAACACTCCCATGATTCATAAAATCTCTCTACACTCTCAAACAACCAATTCACTTTTGTAGTAAAATTAAACTACAGTGTTTTATACTTAAAACATATACTTATATATTAGTGCTGGGCAACAATTAATCGCAATTAATCGCATCCAAAATAAAAGTTTTTGTTTACATAATATACAGGTGCATCTCAATAAATTAGAATGTCGTGGAAAGTTAATTTATTTCAGTAATTCAACTCAAATTGTGAAACTCGTGTATTAAATAAATTCAATGCACACAGACTGAAGTAGTTTAAGTCTTTGGTTCTTTTAATTGTGATGATTTTGGCTCACATTTAACAAAAACCCACCAATTCACTATCTCAACAAATTAGAATACTTCATAAGACCAATAAAAAAAAACATTTTTAGTGAATTGTTGGCCTTCTGGAAAGTATGTTCATTTACTGTATATGTACTCAATACTTGGTAGGGGCTCCTTTTGGTTTAATTACTGCCTCAATTCGGCGTGGCATTGAGGTGATCAGTTTGTGGCACTGCTGAGGTGGTATGGAAGCCCAGGTTTCTTTGACAGTGGCCTTCAGCTCATCTGCATTTTTTGGTCTCTTGTTTCTCATTTTCCTCTTGACAATACCCCATAGATTCTCTATGGGGTTCAGGTCTGGTGAGTTTGCTGGCCAGTCAAGCACACCAACACCATGGTCATTTAACCAACTTTTTGTGCTTTTGGCAGAGTGGGCAGGTGCCAAATCCTGCTGGAAAATGAAATCAGCATCTTTAAAAAGCTGGTCAGCAGAAGGAAGCATGAAATGCTCCAAAATTTCTTGGTAAACGGGTGCAGTGACTTTGGTTTTCAAAAAACACAATGTAACAACACCAGCAGACGACATTGCACCCCAAATCATCACAGACTGTGGAAACTTAACACTGGACTTCAAGCAACTTGGGCTATGAGCTTCTCCACCCTTTCTCCAAACTCTAGGACCTTGGTTTCCAAATGAAATACAAAACTTGCTCTCATCTGAAAAGAGGACTTTGGACCACTGGGCAACAGTCCAGTTCTTCTTCTCCTTAGCCCAGGTAAGACGCCTCTGACGTTGTCTGTGGTTCAGGAGTGGCTTAACAAGAGGAATACGACAACTGTAGCCAAATTCCTTGACACATCTGTGTGTGGTGGCTCTTGATGCCTTGACCCCAGCCTCAGTCCATTCCTTGTGAAGTTCATCCAAATTCTTGAATCGATTTTGCTTGACAATCCTCATAAGACTGCGGTTCTCTCGGTTGGTTGTGCATCTTTTTCTTCCACACTTTTTCCTTCCACTCAACTTTCTGTTAACATGCTTGG
Organism: Spinibarbus caldwelli; assembly: GCA_039654775.1. Classification (NCBI taxonomy): domain Eukaryota; kingdom Metazoa; phylum Chordata; class Actinopteri; order Cypriniformes; family Cyprinidae; genus Spinibarbus; species Spinibarbus caldwelli. The sequence goes on along the minus strand of CM077228.1, from coordinate 19,982,281 downwards.
ATACAGCACTCTGTGAACAGCCAGCTTCTTTGGCAATGAATGTTTGTGGCTTACCCTCCTTGTGAAGGGTGTCAATGATTGTCTTCTGGACAACTGTCAGATCAGCAGTCTTCCCCATGATTGCGTAGCCTAGTGAACCAAACTGAGAGACCATTTTAAAGGCTCAAGAAACCTTTGCAGGTGTTTTGAGTTGATTAGTTGATTGGCATGTCACCATATTCTAATTTGTTGAGATAGTGAATTGGTGGGTTTTTGTTAAATGTGAGCCAAAATCATCACAATTAAAAGAACCAAAGACTTAAACTACTTCAGTCTGTGTGCACTGAATTTATTTAATACACGAGTTTCACAATTTGAGTTGAATTATTAAAATAAACTTCACGACATTCTAATTTATTGAGATTCACCTGTATGTGTGTGTACTGTGTATATTTATTATGTATATAAATACATACATATGC
>CM077228.1:19821820-19976820 GCA_039654775.1 Spinibarbus caldwelli | reverse complement strand
CTTAAATGGATGCGATTAATCGTGATTAATCGAGTTGACAACACTAATTATTTTATTTTTTATGGGGGAAAAGTCCTGGAAAAAAAAAATTATATATATATATATATATATATATATATATATATATATATATATATATATATATATATATATATATATACACACATTTTTTTTTTAAAATGCAGAATGGCTTAAGATATGTCCTCAAACCCTAGTATAAAACCAACCTCTGCTTCTGAGCTAACAGTTCGTGTTGTGACTCCCACTGTGTAAATCCCTCCACTGGCATCTTCATGGATCTTAATGTTGGATTTCTGCTTGCGGGCCTCCACATCTCGAGTGGAATCAAACAGGTCCAGCACCTCCTCATTGTACAACTATGAAACAAAACACTGCACCTTAGTCAGCTGAAAATATGCAGGAGTGGTTAAGTAATTAATTAGCCAAGCTCAGACATGTATGCTAACATCTCCAACGTCTGCCAATCTCTGCCAAAGTTACGACAGGTGTGTTATATTTGTGGCATGCTGTCAACACCACCCTTTGCATGACAGCAGCTATGTTACACTTATCAGAGGATAAATTTAAACCTCAGTGCTGATATGAAGAGATAACTCAACATCTTCACTTCCATTAAGACCGGAAATAACACCTCTGTCAGCTGAAAGATCGCTGATGGTATTTTCTTGAGCTCAAATGAAACCAAAGTACAAGTGAAACTGATAGTTAAGGTTGTTATTTACCTCTAAGAACTGGGCGTTGATCTTAAACTCAGGTACGGGTCGCCCTTGTTCTGTGGCGGCCTGTCTGCGCTCCTCGATGCCCCTGAAGAGGTGGCTGATGGCCCGTGGAATAATTCCCAACTCCTCTTCCTTGATGTTCACATCAAAGCCTGTACCCATGGTGTAGGTCTTTCCCGAACCAGTCTGGAAAGATTCAGGAGGATGTGAGGTAAACAAGTCCACTCAAACAGAGGATATTATTAGTTAACTTATGATGTGTTTCAAAGTTCCTCATTGTACATTTAAACGAATATTATCAGGAATACATCAGATAATTTCCAACTTAAAGTCTATACACACCACCTGCAACATGCTGTCAATTACCATGGACAATAAATTCAATTTGTCCCTCAGTTTTTATATGCTGTACAGTGCTGTTGAAAGTCAATGGGGAAAATATTCTGGAAGGTTTAAACACAAAAATGTCAAGCTTATATATATATAAGCTTGTTGAATCGCTGCTGCTGTTGGTTATTGCTGTAGTTGTAGATTATTGCTGCTGCTTCAAGCAAGTACGGGAACTTGCTACTGCCAATGCATACGGCGATACAGTGCTGTGAGTATTTAAGACATACTGCTGCTGCACAAATAGCATATAAAATAACCCGTAGTAGATATACAGGTGGAGCTGGGGAAGGTGGTGGGTTTCAGAGGAACTCTGAAAGCGCGCTGCAAATGCTCAAGTGAATGCTAACCAGCCATTTAAATGTAAAGCAGCTAGCTCATTGGCTGCGTATGCAACATGAACTAATCTGCTTGTGCCAAGTCGTTTAACGCTGTAAATATAATAAGTTACGTTAATACCCATCAGCCTGCGCCATCTAGAGTTTCATGACTGAACTATAGATAGATATAGATATTGATTAATTTCTCACAATTTTTACTGATTCTCTCTATCTTTCCACAGAATGAGTCAAAACTCATTTAGGTTTCAAAAAAGAAAAAACTAAAAAAAAAGAGAAAAGCTGGGCTCCATAGTCTTGTGGAAAACCTGCCTGTGCTGTTGATATGTGTGGTAAATGTGAAGCAGAGACATTTTCTTTTAGCCGAGGCAACAGAGGGGGGGTGACAGTCCAGACAAAAGAAGTTTGGGGTCTCTGTCGCCATAGACACACAGAGGAATGACACACGGGGCCTGAGCGCACATCACCCACTGAAAGAGATGCTGACAGGAAGACAAGACCCCAGAACAACAGGGGGAGAATTAACAAAGCCAGAAAAGGCTGACGAAGAGGCGGGACTCTCATGAGGGAGAGGGTTTTTTTTTTTATCATTATTAAAAGAAAGAACTTAAGATGTAATACACTACCTCTGTTGGGGGGGGGAAAAACAACGTATTTGGACTGAGGGGATTAGACCTTTTTAGTAATCTATTAGTGTTAGATTACTAAAAAAAAAAAAAAAAAAAATGCAGCATTCTTGTCTGAACATGTCCATCGTTCAGGTTCTGAGAGAAGTTTCATGTTTGTTTGCTTTGCTTGATGTGTAGCATGCTCCACAATTGCTTATACTGTCACTGCTTTGCATTTGCAAAAAAAATAAATAAATAAAAAATCTTACCAGGTTTTTGTCAATATAACAAGGATACAGAAACAACAAATATAATAATTATGAAAGTTGAAATGCATACATTTATATATTTATTAGTTAAAAAATCAACATAATAAAGTACTTACTAGTTATCCCATTAAAAATGCAGTTAGCAACACAACTTTTGCAGCCTATACAAGTCGGCAGAAGTAAAAAGCTAAACGTAGGCTATTAATGAACTACACCACAATTGCATGACTTCAGCATCAACACTATTATGCTTCTAACAAGTTTAAGTTTCCGACATTTTCCCTGAAACAATCTACAAACAAAAAATAAGTACTACACTGAAAGCTATTTGAGGCTGCATGTTTTTAAATGAATAACTATCAAATAGCTTAATTTATTTTTCCAGTGATAATGTGGCACAAAAAAACAATGGTAAATGTTGAGGTAATTTTGCAGACCAAAACCTAGAAACAAAGTCAATGGATTATTGAATGGATATTTGGTTAAATGCCTGACAAAAAGTCTGTGGTTAACACGAGCTCAAGATATTTTCATGTTTTATTCTAAAGCATAAAATACATCAATAATACTCCTTTATTATTTTTTTAAGGCTTTTACTTGAAAAAAGGGTCTGGTGGTGGCTAACAAGTGGCTAAATGGGACTAAATGTGTTGTTAGGGACATTAAACATCATCCCGCCAAACAGGAAAGTTCATCTACTGAATAGATTTAAGCTGTTGGAAACTGGTGAAAGGTGGTGACGCTGAAGTTTTGCAGCCGTGGTGTAGTTGTTTATAACCTTCATTTAGATTTAGGTCTGGTGATTATATTTAGGCTTTAGGATTCATAAAATTTGAGTTCATTTGTGCATACAATCAAACTTTTGTTGGTCACAGACCTTATTTTCTCCAGTAAGCCTAAAGCCAATTGAAAAATTCTGTTGGGTTTTGGTTGAAAAAACCAGGGTGATGCTAACTTCCAGGTTGACCTTCAAAAATACTTAATCACTGTAGTATTAGACTTGAACAGATAAGTTTAAAATCACTAAAACAACTAACAAAAGATTGCAGGATTTAATTAAATATTTCCTTACAAATCAAGAACGTAACACACTATGAACTGGTTTTTGAACTGGCTCTATTAAACAGTTCAAATAAGGCAATTCACTAAACAGGGTTCCCACTCTTTCATGAACACCAGATTCAAGGAATTTTTAAAGTACCATTTATTTTATATCAAGCACCTATCAAATTAGTACTTAACATTTCACTTACACTTAACATTTACATTAAAAATTCAGAGTAATAATGTTTTGAATGTGATTCATAAATTTAGACCGTTTTGAGCAGTTGTGTTCAAAGGAATTTAATGAAATTCACTGAAGTCAATACTGGTAATATTCAAATATAATTTCTAAAATATTGATTAAAATATGCATCAAACTGGTTTTTGCTGTAGTTCTTGTACAAGATTTAAATTTGAACGAATTTCTACATTTTTAAATGAATAAAAAGTGGTTAAATGTAATAACACAGTAAAACTGTTAACATTGAAAATTTGCACATTCTCTCAATAGAGACGTTAATAAATAACCATCAATAAATAACCTTAAGTCAAAATTATTTATTTTTGACCTATGAATGCAGGTGCTCAAACATGCAGCTGCTTAAAACCTCAATATTTTTTGAAAATATTTCATGAACATTTTAAACCTTGTACATGTGCAAATCTGCAAAAAAATATAAAGAAAATAAATAAAAAATAGGACTTTCTATTAATTTGCTTTTAAACTGTAAACGCTTTTCACTAAGCTGTTTTTCCAATTTTTCAAGTTCTATATTTTCTCCTTAGCTCCATGTTGCAGTAAGTTTTAGGAGCTCATTTTTAGTCCATCTCCTATCCTGAAAAGTCTGTCTTGCAGAGATTGACTAAAAATGAGCTCCTAAAACTTACTGCCAGATCTCTGGAAGATAAATTCTTCAAACAGTGGTAGAAGAGGATATGGTGCTGGTCCTTCAAGAGTCACTCTCAACTTATCTGTCCATAAAGCCTATAAAAAATTAGTCTTCATGTATTTCAGCACTTCAGCATGTTATTCTTATTAAGTGAGGGTCATTTTTTTTTTTTTTTTTTTAGGATTTTTTACCCAAGCACAGTCTCTGAGAACCGGACACCTTGTAATTCTGGAGACTCCAGGAAGGTTGCAGTTCTGGAAAATGATGGCGCTGGAGACTAAATGGTTCCTGATGGTTTTACACTAATTCTTCACCTTAATTATTAATTCTTTTGCAGTTAACATTTGTCTTTTCTTCTCCACCTGTTTATGCTTGACCCCGCTGGACCCAATGAGCATTTCGCTGACCAATGGTCATGCCTTAACTTTGCAATTTTTGTATTGCATTAGTTTTGAATATTTCTCATGGGGATTTAATAATTTTTGACTTTTCAGTCTGAGTTAAAACTCTTTTTTGGCTCATTTCATCTGTAAAAGAAAACCTGCCTAATAATTCTGCATACCTGAATATAGCGAGTTTTCCACTTCCAGCCTTCATGGACAATTGTATATCACTTATAAATGATTAAATACAAAATTAATAGTATTTATTAAGATAGTTGTGGTTTGGAATTGGTAAAATGTGCTTGGAAAAAAAAAAATCTGATCAGAATATCAATGTGCCTAATAATTATGCACGCACTGTAAGATGTGCTCACTTTACGCAGAGTGAGTGTGATCGTGAAATCGAAAGTGAAAGTGAACAGCGAGCGCTCATTCAAATGTGATTTCAATACCCCGCATACTGATAGCGCGAAAATTATATACAATATTACAATGTTTGCGGGAGCGGGACACACACATTGCAGGAGTGGGCGGTAATGGTCAGAAATTCAGTGGGAGCGGGTTTGACAGCACATATACAATTGTGCAATTTTTGAAAATATTCAAAAAAATTTCAATTTTTGAAATAGCGCCATAAACAAAATTTATTTCAATTTCAAGGACCTATGTTTGTTTTCAAGTACTTTCCAGGCCTTGAATCCATATGTCTGAAATTCAAGTACTTTCAAGTACTTTTCAAGAAGCGTAGGAACCCTGACTAAAATGTTACTATTTTGTGAGGCGATGATTTCATATGAATTGGTACAATGCTATTCATATGGGGGGAAAAAAGCATGAAGGGCCACCCTAAACATACACCCCTAAACCATCAGTGTCGCATAAACAGACTGTATGAAAACTTAGAATAAGATTCATACAAATTAGCCAAAAGAAAATAAATAGTTTCGAACTGCCATGAGAGTGCACTAAAAGTTGTGTTCAGAACGTTTAATTCAATAATAATTCCAATAATACTAATGAAATTCTTGGCTGAAATGGAAAACGTCTGGACCAGAAAGTTATGGGCTGAAAACATAAAACTTTTCAGTGTGGACTGAATTACTTCACTTCATTACTGGGTTTATTGGCATTTTACAGTCTTACCTGTCCATAGGCGAAGATAGTGGCATTATATCCTTCTAAACAGCCTTCGATGAGTTTCTCAGTGCAGTTGCTGTAGATACCGTCCTGCTCCGAGTCCATGTCAAAAACATAGTCAAACGTGAAGGCCTTGTCCTTTCCCAGAACAACCTGGGGCTCCCCAGGGGTCACAAACGTGCAGATGTGACATCCCTCTATCTTTTCCTTTGCCAACTGTGGACGAATCCTGGAAAATAGAGTGTTTATGTTAAAGAGGAAAATTATTTATCAGAATAAATGTTTTTATCTTGAAACTGTGTTAGATTTAAAAAAAAAAAAAAAAAAAAAAACTGTTAAAGAATATTTTTGAATGAACATAATGGCAAATTGTTGTATGGCAGTTAAAATGTTGGTATATTCTGTATTCTAATAATCTATTGATCTGATATTTGATCTTTTATTGATATTGATTTGATATATGTTTTTATTTCATGGATACAGTCAAGAAAGTCAAGATCTTTCAGGTGGGACAGGCCAAAATTCCTATTTTAACAGTCGATACAAATTTTTGATGTTTATAAGCTATTCGTACTAGGTTAGTTGTTACATAATGGTTTATCTAACAAATCTATTTAAAAAAAGAGCCTCTAATGATTTAAAAAGGTCTTCAAGAATACTGTATTCATGGAAAGTGCCAAAACACTCCAATCCTGAGTTCGTTCATGAACACAGACGTTCTCTGTTAGAGGAGAGCGAGAGAGGAAGCTCTGGCAACACGATAGGTAAACAGTCACACCCTGGGATTCATTTACTCACGTTTTCTGTTTTCATTATTTAAACCTTTCCTCCAACACAACCTGCTGCTCTGCCTTTTACTTTTTAGCCCTTATTCCAATGATTTTTGAAGGGGACATATCACAGAAAAAAACTTTATGAACTAATGTACAGTGGGTACGGAAAGTATTCAGACCCCCTTCACTTTTTTCAATTTTGTTATGTTGCAGTCTGATACTACAATTGTTTAAATTCTTTTTTTTTTCTCATTACTCTACACTCTGTCCTTTATAATGACAAAGTGAAAACAGAATTTTAGAAATGTTTGTAAATTTATTAAAAAGAAAAAACTGAAATATCACATTTACATAAGTATTCAGACCCTTTACTCAGTACTTAGTTGAAGCACCTTTGGCAGCAATTACAGCCTCGAGTCTTTTTGGGTATGACGCAACAAGCTTTGCACAACTGGATTGGGGGAATTTCTGCCATTCTTCTTTGCAAATCCTCTCAAGCTCGGTCAGGTTGGATGGGGACCGTCTGTTGACAGCCTTTTTCAGGTCTCTCCAGAGATGTTCGATAGGGTTCAAGTCAGGGCTCTGGCTGGGTCACTCTAGGACATTCACAGAGTTGTCCCTAAGCCACTCCTGTGTTGCCTTGGCTGTGTGCTTAGGGTCATTGTCATGTAAGAAGGTGAACCTTCGGCCCAGTCTGAGGTTTTGAATGCCCTGGACTGGGTTTTCATTAAGGCTATCTCAATATTTTGGTGCATTGAGCTTTTCTTCTACTCTGATGAGTTCCTCAGTCCCTGCCGCTGAAAAACAGCCCAACAGCATGAGGCTGCTACCACCACACTTTACTTTTGGGATGGTACTCTGCAGGTGATGAGAAGAGCCGGTTTCCTTCAAACATGATGCTTAGAATTGAGGTTCATCAGACCAGGTAATCTTGTTTCTCAGAGTCTGAGGGTCCTTTAGGTGCTTTATTGCAAATTCCAAGTGTGTTTTCATGTGTCTTCACTGAGGAGAGGACTGAGTTTGGCCACACTGCCATAAAGCCCAGATCGGTGGAGTGTTGCAGTGATGTTTGTCCTTCTGTAGGTTTCTCCCATCTGCATATATGATCATGGAGCTCAACTTGGTCCATCTTGGTCACCAGTCTAGACAAGCCTCTTCTCCATCAATTGCTCAGTTTGGCTGGGGACCAGCTCTTGAAAGAGTCCTGGTTGTGCCAAACTTCTTCCATTTGAGAATTATGGAAGCCACTGTGCTCTTGGGAACCTTCAGTGCAGCAGAATTTTTTTTGTAGCCTTCCTCAGATCTGTGCCTCAATACAATCCTGTGTCTGAGCTCTGCAGGCAGTTCCTTTGACCTCGTGGCTTGGTTTTCGCTCTGATATGCATTATCAGCTGTGAGGCCTTTTACAGAGAGGTGTGTGCCTTTCCAAATCATGTCCAATCAATTTAATTTACCACAGGCGGACTCCAATCAAGGTGTAGAAACATCTCTGCAATGATCAAGAGACATGGGAGGCACCTGAGCGAAATTTCAAGTGTTGTTGCAAAGGGTCTGAATACTTATGTAAATGTGATATTTCAGTTTTTTCTTTTTAATAAGTTTACAGACATTTCTAAAATTCTGTTTTCACTTCATCATTATGAGGTACAGAGCGTAGATTAATGAGAAAAAAAATGAATTTAAACAATTGTAGTATCAGGCTGCAACATAACAAAATTGAAAAAAGTGAAGGGGGTCTGAATACTTTCCGTACCCACTGTATATAATACTAAGAGCACAAAGCATCCTCTAGGTCCACCCAGATAATTTATTGAAAATGAATTACAAAAATGTACAGTAATAATTTGATGGTTATGATATCAAAACTGCGAGCTCATTCACATATTGTAGATGTAAACCCAACACACATTAACATTTCCAAGTATGTGAAAGTAAATGATTATAGTTATGCAAATTCCATGCAGAACTTGCAATGTGTCCAAATACAATAATTAATGCAATGCAAGTGGTCAGTGAGAGGGTAAAAATAAATGTCATGTAAAACTAAATTGTACATTTTTGGTGCAATAAATATGACTTAAATATGAAAACAACAATATTTTGAAATTATGTTATTAGTTTTTATTATTAATTATAATTGATAATAAATTAACAAAAATAATAACAATAAAATGTTCTAGATATGTTAACTAAATGTTAAAGAAAATATTTATCTGTTTTTTTTTTTCCCTGTAAAAAACTGAAGGCAAATCTACGGTGGTCAAGCAGTGGACAATGCAATGAAATCGCCACAACACAATGCATAGGACTAATTTTGTTGTGTTGTGGCTTGTTTCCTTTGTGTTACAGCTTGTTTCCGTTGTGTTGTGCTAATTTCATTGTGTTGCGCTAATTTCATTGTGTTGCGACTTGTTTCCGTTGTGTTGCGACTTGTTTCTGTTGTGTTGCGGCTTGTTTCCAGTGTACTGCGACTTGTTTCAATTGTGTTGCGACTTGTTTCCATTGTGTTACGGCTTGATTCCGTTGTGTTGTGCTAATTTCATTGTGTTGCGACTTGTTTCCTTTGTGCTGCGACTTGTTTCTGTTGTGTTGCGGCTTGTTTCCACTGTGTTACGCTAATTTTGTTGTGTTGTGCTAATTTCATTGTGTTGCGACTTGTTTCCATTGTGTTGCGACTTGTTTCTGTTGTGTTGCGGCTTGTTTCCATTATGTTACAGCTTGTTTCCATTGCGTTGTGATAATTTCATTGTGTTGCGACTTGTTTCCATTGTGTTGTGACTTGATTCTGTTGTGTTGCGACTTGTTTCCATTGTGTTATGGCTTGTTTCCGTTGTGTTGTGCTAATTTCGTTGTGTTGCGACTTGTTTCTGTTGTGTTGCGGCTTGTTTCCATTGTGTTACGGCTTGAGTCCATTGTGTTGTGCTAATTTCATTGTGTTGCGACTTGTTTCCATTGTGTTACGGTTTGTTTCCGTTGTGCTGTGCTAATTTCGTTGTGTTGCGGGCTTGTTTCCATTGTGCTCCGACTTGTTTCTGTTGTGTTGCAACTTGTTTCCGTTGTGTTGCAACTTGTTTCTGTTGTGTTGTGGCTTGTTTCCACTGTGTTGCGCTAATTTTGCTGTGTTGTTGCTTGTTTCCGTTGTGTTGCGGCTTGTTTCCTTTGTGTTGTGCTAATTTTGTTGTGTTGTGGCTTATTTCCATTGTATTGTGCTAATTTAATTGTGTTGCAGCTTGTTTCCATTGTGTTGTGGCGATTTCGTTGTGTTGTGCACTACTGGGCCACCTTACAAATCAGTAGCCACAGTCCATCAATACACATAAACAATCAATCATAGTTATATTAGCGGATGGCATAAACAGTAATTTGTGCTATATACAAAGTCCACTATGGTGTTCATGCTTAAAGAATATCTAAGACTATTTACTAATGTCAAATACAATTTTTATATATAAAAGTGAGTACTAAATTTAGTTGAATACTGAATGAAAGTTTTCAGATAAACTGAAGTACAGTACTTTATATGCAATACAAAGAGTTCACCCTGGCAAGATTGCTCATTCTAGAGATGCCAGGATTCAATGCATTAGTGTCTGAGAGAAATGTTAGTCTCCAGTAAAGCTGAGAGCTTTTCAGTGTTATGTAATTCAACGTTATTTACCTTTGCTTTTTATGTACCTTTGTTGCACAAAAGTTCATAATGTGTTCATGAAAACACTTGCATGCAGATTTCATGTAGAATTCTGTGCATACAAACTGTTACTGAATCATTGTCCTAATAATTTAAACAGTGCTACTCTGTTTTTAACCTCTGTTCATAACATGATTTTCCAGCTGCAAGCTTCTTTTCGCTCTTTCAGCTGTGATGTCACTTTTAGGACAGTAATGCTAGTCAAACACTCTTGTGTGTGTCCAGTCTTTTCCAGTGACATCTCCAGTGCCTCCAAACCCTTTAAAATACTAAATACAGTCACTCAAGGGTTAACTTTGTTCCTAAGTTTTAGAGCTGCTCGTGTGCCAGTGCATTCTATGCAGCTTAGAGGGGATACATGAACACATAACTCAAAAATAAGCCATGTTATAATGAAGACCTCTGACCACTATAAATCTTTAAAGTCTTGAGCATATATAAATTGGTCTTGTAAACCCAAATGCACTCCAAGAACCCCCTAACCACAAATAATGTCAATGTGAGCCCATACTATGCCTCTGCATGTGTAATTATACATACTGTAAAAGATATTGTGAGACATTTATGAGACTGAAATACATTTCCCATTTCAAAAGCTTCCACAAAACACTCTAGTGAGTCATCTGACAGATCTGAGAATTAAGTTCAAATGAACACCCAGTGCTTATCTGAAACAGGATTATTTGAGATTCTATTTGGACAGATGCAAGCAAGACATTTTTATAAGGAATGAGTAATTAATGCTCATACTATTGCACCTTGCACCTAGAATTCATGTTATAATATATAATATTATATATACAGTAATATAGTATATAATGAATAAATGAGTAATTTTTGTTTGTGTATTTTACTAGTATATATATATATATATATATATATATATATATATATATATATATATATATATATATATATACATACACACACTATTGTTTAATATATTATTATTTAAGTTAAGAATACACACTGTTGAATTAAATGTATGCCACCTCTAAATAAAAAGTCTGTGAAAAGTCACTAAACAGTCTCTGTAACACACTTTTTTTAAATAAATGTATTAGATTTTTTTATTTTACTATGCTACAGTTACATTGCTACCAGTATGTCTTTAAGAGTGAGTGAATCATACATTGAACCAATTAGTTCAAAAACGCTGAATGAAGTGACTTCCTTCATAAATGAGTCATTGAATTAGTCACTCAGACTTTTTTTTTTTTTTTAAGAGTAAAAATAGAGAAGATAACTGCCAATAATGAGTCTAAATTGCTAATTAATCTGCTGTTGAAAAGCATAATCACACAGTACTAAAACTGTTATTATCAGTACATACTCAGTGATCAATTAATATCTGTTGACACCTGAAATGATCATTTGGTCCAGTCAATAAGAATTAAATTCGGATTTTCCAAATATATATATATTTTTTTCCCTCAAAAGCACTAAAAGAAGAATTAATCAAAACTCATATGATTTTCCTTTTTTTCATCTTTTAAACACAAATGGGAAGCACATTTAAGCTTCCTTTTACCATATTTCATCAGTTGATCTTTTTATTATATAAAACAACTGTGACTCTGCAGACCACTTGATTAATATGGAATACTTTTAATGACATATTTGACAACTACTTGAAGCTTTATGTTTGTCGAAATGGACTTTCAATGGATTTTCTCAGGAAAGTTGAACATTAGCATTATCTAATGTTATGCATGAGGTGGGTCACACATTGTTCACTAGGCATAAAATGAAGCTCAGCTTCTGACTGAACGCATTAACCTCAACCCGCAGGCCTCATTACTGCGATTACAGTGACAAAGACATCTCCACAGCCTCCTCTTTCCCAGGGAAAAGATCAGTAGCTTAAGTGGATTGGACCATGTTCTACAGGTCCATCAGATATCTAGTCATTAGCCAGAAGCACAGGGGTCCATTTTGTCTGCTAGGGGATCATTTGACCTCTAAAATGTTTTAGATGAGCTCACAATGATTTCAAACAGTAAACTAAGCAGAACTGGCAACATAAAAACATATAAAAAAAATTCCAATAAAGCAGATGGAGACAGATGGATAAGTGCTGATGCATCCTGCCCTGGAAAAACATGACCCTGTTAGAGTGCTATTATGAGTACATTTTATTTCCTAGTCTCATTAACAGCTGTGCCCGGTTGCATAAAGCACCTTAAGTGTAATGTTCCCTTATGATCGCCCTTAAGTTCCCTTACAACTAAGGGTGTTGCATAAAATATACCTTAAAGGACACTTAAGGGTTTCTTTAGGTGAAACGTCATAAACCCTTAGAATTTCTCTTAAGTATCCCTTAAAGCCCATTAAGTGTTGCATAAAGCTACTCAACTGTCATTTTCCTAAGTATAACATAAGGTATTGAAAATGTCACCTTAAGTGTTACACAGCGAGCAGATTCAATCCTAAAGTCTTCTACAAGACACAATCGGCTGCTTTATATCAGATTTTAATTTAGGCATTTATTCACATTAATCAAATTACATACAGCTAATAGCTCAAACGTGAGTGCGTCATGCGAGAACACATTTATATTCTATAATATTTTATTCCTGTATTTTCCTACATATTACCTGGGAGATGACTTGAAAAACACACATAACAAATATATTTTCGCAATCATGTGTTTATTGTGCTTACATTTCTGCTTTTTATTCAGCTTAGCTGCAGCGATCGCTGCTGTATTCCATCATAAGATACTTCTATGAGTCCGGATTGGACTTTCAGAGCGACAGCTTTGAGTATGAATGAAAAATACACTGTGTTTAGCGCTTCATAATGTTCACATCGCCTCGTTTTGGATACGAATAAAATGACTATCTTGCCTCTTTGCATTTAAATATAGATTTATTCACATTAGTCCCTGAAAACTGTATGTTTCTGTGAAAACTTACACCGCTATCTGCATTAACAAATAATGTGTCCATGGCAACAGTAGATTTTTTTAACGGCAAAACCTGGGTCGTTGTTGTGAAATACTTAACGGTTTCCCTTAACTAAGGGAATGGTTTAAGGGATTGTATGCAACACCCTTAAGTCATTCCGTTAGGTAAGGGGAAATCATGCCTTAAGTGTCATACTTAAGAGAAAAACTTAAGGTGCTTTATGCAACCGGGCACTGATTTATTGATTGTTTTTGAGATGAGAACAGACGCTACCATAATTCGATATGAGATCTCTGTATTTCGTCATCATGAATTGGTTCCTAAACTTAAAACCAAAATTAGTCAAGTCTTGGTTTGTCTCAGATTGAAACGAAAATGGAGTGTGAAAACAATCAAAATTCATGATAAATCAGTTAATTAATAATAGATTTTGTTTGTTTATAGTAAAAATGTGTTCCATAGTGTCAACACACAAGAACACAGATTAACCCTTTGCATTGATTCTGGATAGGCTGACTAATATACATACTGATCGGTTTGGATTCCGTTGATTATACTAGTAATAATAAGTAATACAGTAAATCAGCTAACAGATCACATGTTTGCGATATCTACAACACCCACATTTAAAAACTATAATGACACTTAATGACAGTTGTAGTTATTAGAATAATTAAGATAATAACTTTCATCTATCCAACCTGTATGGTTTTGATAAACAGCCTCATAACGGCACACCCACAGATCCGTGTGATATATGGCACACAATAATGATAAAAAGTGGCTAAAATTGACAGCTAAAAGTCAAGGTGCAAAGTTTTTAACCTGTTTGCCCACCAATGTGTGTCATGTTTACAAGGCTGGTAGACCAAGTGATTTTGATTAAAAACTAGTAAAAGAACCTCACAATCTTATGGCACTTTGTAACTATTTTACATTTTGGCGAATTGTTAGCTAATTAATATCAATTCGTACAATTTGTATGTTCATCTGAAATTGCAGTAAGATTATCTCACTGTAGTTGGTCAGTTAAGATTTCTAATCCAAGAATATGTTTTCTGTTCAACACTATAACTGCTTAACTACCAGTTAAATACATCGGAGTAATTAATTAGCTAGTCATGACAGTTTCTCGAAACTAGTAACTTTGTTACACAATCATCATTCCAACCACATTCTCTAAAAAGAAACTACACTTCCACCCAAAGGTCGAGAGCTGTAGTTCCAACGACAGAAATTTACGATGTTGTTTGCGAATGTTTGTTGGAACTATGGTCTCGGGAACCAGTTGAACAAATTGTCGAACTTCATGATGTTGGTAACAACGGAACTTGCAACAATAGTTGACTAACAATGCTTTTAAGAAATGCACCCCAAAATTTATGTAGCAAAGAAAGAACAGACTATAACAGACATTACTGTGTGTTTTTAGCTACCTAACTGAATACGAACACCAGTTTAATGGCATAGACATTTGAAGCTAAGTCTATTGGGCTTGCAATGCATTGGCTAAGCATTTACAGTTAGTCTGCCTTTGCATATTTGGATAGAGTATGAAACTGCACAGCAGCCCAGACTTGCTGATAGTCAAAATTCTGGCTACATGAGACTACACGATTACCTTTGCATATGTGTATGCATTGACTATTTCAGAAAAGAAACATGATCACTGAACTCTACACGGAACTGCTGTAAAAAAACATCCTGTTCATGGAAATCGCCTTTTTCTGTAACTCTGGACAGTTCAAATTCAATGAAAGGTCATCTAAGGTTCTGCAACACAAGCAGGAACAGAATAATTCCTGGGTAAATGAGTGACCATGGAGAGTGCATAGGAGACAGAAATGGGATGTGAGGATTTCCCCGCCTTCATTTTCCGTTTGCCATCCTTGAACAGTCAACAAAACTATCACTTTATCTGTGTTGTATTGTCCTGATTAAAGTGTTGGCTTTGCACAGATTAGTTTTGAATTTCAGGGCTTCTATACAGTTTTACTGAGGATTTCGTTTAAATGACCTAATAAACAGGCACAAACAAGCTTGTTTTCTTTGTTTTCTATTTTTAAGTTTAATGTGCAATGCTAGAAAATAAAACCAAACAAATCAGATTTTTATGTCCATTGTCTTTAATGCTGTCAAACGATTAATCGCGATTAATCGCATCCATGAATGTATTTATATGTATATTTATATTCATATAATTTATATTACATATAAATATATTTAATATGTAAACATACATATTTTTCTTAAATATAAAAACACACACATGCATGTATATATATATATATATATATATATATATATATATATATATATATATATATATATATATATATATATATATATATATATATATATATACACACATAATTAATATACACAGCACACACACACATATTGTGTAAGCAAAAACTTTTATTTTGGATGCGATTAATCATGATTAATCGATTGACAGCACTAATTGTCTTCTAATGTAAATGCTTTGCATAACTTTTTACAAACTACTGAATGAATCAAAATTATTTTCTGTGGTAATCTTCTGCATGTAACAGATGTTGTACATAAAGCTTAAATTGTTTCAAACTCTGACACCTTTTTAACATCCTGTCAGGATGAGCGTGTCTCTTGTGTATTTTAAAAATGGGGGAGTATTTTTACAGCATCAGTTGTGCTCGATCGCTCTGGAAAGTGCAAATTAAGTTGGCTTGACTTGAACATACAAGAAATGTCCATTCTGGCTGACTGCCTGCTCACAGGTCTCACTGCACACATGTAAGGTTATGGACAGGAAGGCCACAGGTGACTGTGATGTGGGCTGACTGCCACCCTAAGGGTCAAGCAGGAGCAAAAAAGATGACAACTGATGAAAACAAGGACCCAAAACATCCACCCACATTTGCTCCCATGAGCTCATCGGCACAAAACATCAACAATTATACATGGAAAGAATCAGTTGCTTTTGGAATGGAGATATTTAAAGGTAAAGTGTGCTGTTTTTGAATGCTAAAATACTTGATTTTATCCATTTATAGTTTAAGCCTTGACATTTTTCTTAGAAAATTTATCTGTTTATTTGTTTTTACAATTATATTGGTGGTGGGGAAAAAAAAAAAACAGAATGGAGTTCCTATAATATATATATATATATTTTTTTTATAAACTGTGTCCATAATCAGCACATTTGCTATTTCAAAAGCAAAACACAAGCTATCTAACTCAAGATATCTCTATGAAGTAGGGCCTAGATAAAAGTACTTTTCTACTTAAACTAGATAATTTATATGTAAGAAACAAAGGGATGGAAAAAGAGCCAAATAAGAGACCAAGTGACAGAAGAAAGATATACTATACATATCTTTGGCTTTTCAGAATAGCTGTGGTGGAAATTGTTGTGTCTCACTGTTCAACAAGGCATTTAACATGCACAGATGCCTCCCATGCTTAAGTAAACATTAAAGGATCTGTACTAATGCCATCGTCTTTGTATACACAACCACCCAACCCAGCGTGCACGTGAGTCTGTTAACTCATCAACTCACATGACAGATGGTTTCTAGGGTTGGTTCTTCTCAGCTGGCTCATAAATAATCATGAGAAAACCTAAAAAAAAATCAATGTGGGTTGCACAGAAGGTGGAGCTCTTGATTTAATCTAGTCCACCCATTTTTTTCTGGAAACATTATGCCAGTCAGGATACTCACAAGGATGCAATGGTTAAAGACATGGTGCATATTGAAATAGTATTTTATGTATCTTCCATATACTATGGGTTAAAGGTTTGTTGAAAGAAATCTGTTAAGCTCATCAAGGCTGCATTTATTTGATCTAAAATACACTTAAAAACAGTGTGAAATATTATTACATTTGAAATTAGCTGTTTTTTTTTTTTAAATATATTTTAAAAAATTATTTTATTCCTGTGATAGCAAGGCTGAATCTTCAGCATCATTTATCCAGTCCTCAGTGTCACATGATCCTTATTAAGATATGCCGATTTCTTATTATATTAATGTTGTTCTGCCATTACCATGCCATTGAAATGTTTGGGGTATTTAAGATTAAACCAAAAAAGGCAAGAATATTAAACAGCAAAACTGTTTTCAATATTGACAATAACAAGAACAGTTATTAATAATTGGGTACCAATAACATTGATAATAATTGAGCACCAAATCAACATATTAGAATGTTTTCTGAAGGATCATATGACACTGAAAACTGGAGTAATGGCTGCTGAAAATTCAGCTTTGGCATCACAGCAATAACATATATGTATATATATATATAGTATCTCACAAAAGTGAGTACACCCCTCACATTATTTTATTATAACTTCTCAAGAGACAATACTATACAAAAGAAACTTGAATTTATTTTAGAGTAGTCAATGTGAAACATGTATAGCAGTGTAGATTTACTGTCCTCTGAAAATAACTCAACACACAGCCATTATTGTCAAAACAGCTGGCAACAAAAGTGAGTACACCCTAAGTGAACATTTCAAAACTGTGTCCAAAGTGTCAATATTTTGTGTGAGCACCACTGTTATCTAGCATTGCCTTAATCCTCCTGGGCTTGGAATTGTCCAGAGCTGCACAGATTGTTCCTGGGATCCTCTTCCACTCCTCCATAATGACATCACGGAGCTGCTGGATGTTAGACACATGACGCTTCTCCACCTTCCTCTTGAGGATGCCCCACATGTGGTTAATAGGGTTCAGGTCTGGAGACATACTTGGCCACTCCATCACCTTCACCTTCAGCTTCATCAGCAAGGCAGTTGTCATCTTGGCCGTGTGTTTGGGGTCATTATCATGTTGGAAAACCCAGTTTCTGAAGGGAGGGCATCATGTTCTGCTTCAGAATGTCACAGTACATGTTGGCATCCATGTTTCCCTCAATGAACCGCAGCTCCCCAGTACCAGCAGCACTCATGCAGCCCCAGACCATGATGCTACCACCACCATTCTTGACTGTAGGCAAGACACAATTTTCTTGGTACTACTCACCAGGCCGTCACCACACATGCTGGACACCATCTGAGCCAAACAAGTTTATCTTAGTCTCATCAGACCACAGGACATGGTTCCAGTAATGCTGGAACATGCTCTTGGACAGGTTGTCTTCAGCAAACTGTTTGCAGGCTTTCTTGTGAGCCAGCTTCAGAAGAGGCTTCCTTCTGGGACGACGGCCATGCAAACCGACTTGTTGCAGTATGTGGCGTATGGTCTGAGCACTGACAAGCTGACCTTCCACTTCTGCAGCCTCTAAAGCAATGTTGGCAGCACTCATGCGTCTGTTTTTTGAAGCCAGCTTCTGCACCTGACGCACACCACGAGGACTCAACTTCTTTGATCGACCCTTGCGAGGCCTGTTCCGAGTGAAACCCGTCTTGGAAAACCTCTGTATGCCACTGGCCACTGTACTGTAACTCAGTTTCAGGGTGCTACTGATCTACTTATAGCCTCGGCCATCTTTGTGGAGAGCAACAGCTCTAATTCTCAAATCTTCAGAGAGTTCTTTGCCATGAGGTGCCATGTTGAACATCCAGTGGTCAGTATGAGAGAATTGTACTCAAAGCACCAAATTTTGACTGCTCTAATACAAGATACACAAATTTTTATAGTCCTGTTAAGCAGACAAAAACATGTACATGATGAATAGGACATGTAGCTTTGCATGATTAAACGACATATAGCTGTTATCACTTAGGGTGTACTCACTTTTGTTGCCAGCTGTTTTGACAATAATGGCTGTATGTTGAGTTATTTTCAGAACACAGTAAATCTACACTGCTATACATGTTGCACATTGACTACTCTAAAATATATCCAAGTTTCATCTTTTATAGTATTGTCCCTTGAGAAGATATAATAAAATAGTTGCTGAAATGTGAGGGGTGTACTCACTTTTGTGAGATACTGTATATTATATATATATATATATATATATATATATATATATATATATACTGTGGTTGAATATCATGAATTACCACAAGACATCATGAGATACATTTTCAAATACTTCAAATTTGAACAAAACTGCTTTACTGCTTATTGACCCACTTACGACCTTGTGCAGAAGGCAGCCAAACTGGCTGCTTTGCATCTTATGACTATGGTGAAATTTTAACCAAAGAAAAGGGTGTAAATCTGAGGTTTTGATTCAGTTGCTCAATAACAGATGTTTGCCACACTACATTTCAGCCTAAAAATAATAAGAAAAGAGGTCAAATAAGTAATAAACTACATGCATGCCATAAGCAAACAGAGATACATTCATCTGCAACATAAACCTCAGACCAATTCAACAGACTCAGAGAGTAATTCCACAAAGCACCTCGTTGTTAAGACCAGAGGCTTAAAATATTAATGCTGTGAACGGTGGTATTGAATATACCAGTGGTGGAATCTTACAGGCCACAAGAGAACTGCTCAAACCTATACATGTAAGCCCTAACAAACATGCTGTCAAATGCTTTCAGCTCAAAGAAGTATGACAAGTGTTTAGTGCCACGTTTAAAATTGTAATGCTTTGAGAATAATGTCATTATAGGTCTTTATTGAGTATGACGTCAGAATAAATTCATGAAGTTTTAAGAATAAACATAAATACAATAATGAGATATAATCTTAAATAGTTTAAGAATAAACTGTAGAATAAATGTGTAGAATTCCAGTATGAAATGAAATCCTGTTCCTATAGGGTTAATCATGCCTTTTCCAATAATATGTTGTTTCATTTCTAAGTACTTTTTGACAATATAAAATTACTTCAGTCTCCTAATTTTTCTGGCTTTATTCACGTAACAATACAACTTTATTTTCATATATATATATATATATATATATATATATATATATATATATATATATATATATATATATATATATATATATATGAATATTTTACATTTATATTTAACTTATAGATATGGATTAAACATATTCAGCACAAATATGCTGACATATTCACAAGCATAAATGGTGAAAACCTACAAATAGGTTGTAGTTTGAATGTCTGTCAACACAAAATTCAACATAAACCAGCTGTGACTTATTAAAGATGTTCCCAATGAGCAGCATCTGTGCATCAGAAATCTGTTAAATTTCAAATTAGGAGAAGAATATATTAATGAATCCAAGAGTCTCTGAACACAAGATAAATGAAGTGCTTTAGAAAGCAACAGTGTAACAGGTAGAGACTGGTACTATATCAACAACTAACCACATCCTGGATAAACTAAAAATTACTAAGGTTACCAAATCATGTGTGTTTCTAGCCAGTAAAAACACACGGCTTTGGGCCTCATCAGACGTGGTTTTACAAACAAGAGATACTGTCACTGACGTAATGATAATTAAACAGTTGCCATGACTTTGGACTCACAAACAAAGCAGAAAGATGGATTGTCTTCCATTAATGTTGAAGATTAAAAGTTTAAATCTAAGGGCCTTTGACCGTTACTTTATTTTAAAAGGACATAAAGACTGCTACTGTCTTTATGATGCTGAGTCAGCCACTAAAACACTGATGTCATTCCAAGTGGAAAGAAAAGCCACTGATACACAGTCTAAAGACATTCCTTAAAGCAATTCTGAGATATATAGTACAAGCTTGAACAAACACTGCGATATCTGCAGGCTGAACCTTTAGGCTTTTGCGGTGAGTGAGATATACTGTAAGAAACTGGAAATGTGGCTTATGTCAATCCAAGCAACTTCTTAATACCTGAACATACTTTACACACGCACACTCCTAATTATGGCTGTTCGATTTCACACAATGTGTACTGAAGCGTGTCAAGTAATTAATAAAGCTGTATATGCTGCAATCTCAGTTTTGCCACAAGGGGCGCCATAGTATATCGCATATTGCATTAGCAAAACTGCTTCTTCTAAACTACTAAACTATAGCATTAGCTAAACTATTTCCAGTTAAACTAATAAGCATTAGCTAAACTATTCGATTATCTGAAATGTTTCCATTTGCTAAACTATAGCATTAGCTATAGCTGCTTCTACTATATTGGCTAAATTACCGAAACTAAAGTTAAATTACGATGTTATTGTTACGGCTTCTACTAAATTATCTAAATTAAACTACTAGGCTAAATGTTAGCTAAACTATAGCATTACCTAAACTGCCACTACAAAATTAGCTAAATTAGGGCCAGATTTACTAACGTTAAAATAGTACTGGCAGGATTTACTAAAGACACGCAGTGAGGAATTAACTCTGAAAAGGCGTGGACACAGTTATTTTTGCGCCTTACCTTGAAATGAATATGCATTTGTAGCAGTTGCAATGAATCACGCAACACAATTTACTAACATTCGCGCTCGTCAAATTACTGGCATTTGCACCATTATTTAATGGCCAAAAAATAATGTCTTAAAGCAGGCTGTAAAGGTAGATTGCGCGGGTCATTGTGGAAATGATCTGGCTGCATCTGTGTTCTTTAATGTGCGCATTGTTAATAAATCACACGCAGAACTTTCCACTACCATCGGCGCTTTTATGGAATTGCGCTCTAACGCTAATTTGCCCTGTTTAGTAAATCTGGTCCTAAGATAAGAGAATGTTAGTTAAAGATAGCAAAAATATTGACATGTTTATAATAACAAATTCAGTTTAATGTTGCAGACATCCAGAAAAATCTCTACAGCCCCCAAACAACGGGTCCACATGCTTGCAATTCATCGGCCAAGATATGTGGCCATGGTAAATGTCCAAAAAAAGCATTGTAAGTGTGACCTGCTTACTTGAACTCAGTTTGACAGATTAACACACTCATGTGATCTGTACTGGACTGTCCAAATGCCTAGCAAAAACATTCAAGATTAGACCTGTGACTATTTTAAAACACAGTACCATTCACATTTTCTGTAGACAATATACACTTCCTTCCTCTGTCATCAATAAAAGCCAAAAAATC
This sequence comes from Spinibarbus caldwelli, assembly GCA_039654775.1. Classification (NCBI taxonomy): domain Eukaryota; kingdom Metazoa; phylum Chordata; class Actinopteri; order Cypriniformes; family Cyprinidae; genus Spinibarbus; species Spinibarbus caldwelli. The sequence goes on along the minus strand of CM077228.1, from coordinate 19,954,710 downwards.
AATTATCAGATTGTCCATGTAGTAAGTAAAACCATTTCCATGTGTTCACAATGGATCCTGCACCTGTTTTAGAACATTTAAAGTTCTCTCTCTGACAGGCTTTCATATGCAAACAGAAGAATAAAGAGAGGTGGAGTGAATGACATTAGGCCTAAGTCCAAATGTTGAGCAAACTGAGCTGCAGGTCAAAGTCTGTCAGCTCCAGTAACCAGAGCTCCTGAAGCATATCAGAACAATGTAACATGAGCGTATAGACGGCCTTTGTTTTTTAACAACCACAAAAAAAAAAAAAGAAGCATTCTGTGTGTCCTTTCAGTTTGGTCACAAAAGGATGTGTTTAATGAAGACGATGATATCATTTTCAAGATATTATCCCACATAGACTTTAACTGCAGAGACTACTTAAAGGGATAGTTCACCCATTCTGTCATAATTTACTCACCGTGTTGTTCCACACCTGTATGATTTTCTTTCTTTGGTGGAACCAGTGTTGTTATTGGTCACTAAAACTATTAAAATGTTTTCAGTTAATTAAAATAAAATAAGATGAAACCTGTTGCATTGGCAACTAAAATAGGTTTAAGTTAAAGCAATAAAATTACTAAGATAAAACTGAAATAAAATTAAATTAAAGCTAAATAGAAATACTAAAAGTAAAAACTAAACTCAAACATTATTAAATATTATGATAGTATATAAATGATACTAATAACGCTACTCGTGAAACACAAACAATATATTTTGAATAATGAGTCAACTATTTTTGTCCATACAATAGAAGTCAATGGGGTTTAAACAGGACATTAGACTATATATATATATATATATATATATATATATATATATATATATATATATATATATATATATCATTACTGAAAATATCTTCTTTTGTGTTTCACAGAAGAAACAAATGTTCTGAAATTATATATGGATGAGTACACAACAGTAAAAATGTGACCTAAAAACCTTGATTACAGTATGAAATTTTGAGATGTAGCCCTTCAGCTCAAGAGACCTCAGTAGAATAATGTATGCAGATAAAATCTTAGATATACATGTCAATAAAACATGCATATTAATTATAATCATAACAGGCCCCACATACTTACTGTAATATAAGTTACAGTAACCTGGGCCCAGATTTGTTACTTTGATCAATAGAACTAAACATATAGAAAAAAAATGAAGGAAAAGCTATATGTGAGCATATAATTATATATTTTCATATAAAACATGGAGTCCATGTTTATAAACACAACAAGGTCATAAAGCACAAACACAGCATAAAAAAGAGAGTAAAATAAGTTAAAATAATAAAATAGATGTGTGCATGTCATCTTACACAATGTATTCAAATCAGTGCACAAGAAGGAATAAATAAATACACTGGCTGAGAATAAAAAACAATGAAAACCTAAATCATATACTAAAGTATGAATATAATGATCTGGGCCTGTTTAATAAACAGAAGAGTAAAGTAAAAAGACACTGTATAGTCTTATATTTGCATATCTATTAAACATTAGGAGTACAATATAAACACAATAAGGCCTTACAGCCATACTGTAACATAACACATACAGTGACAGTTTTGACCACCTCCTAATCGATAGAAGTCAGAAATGAACAGATGGAAAAATAAAAGAAAATCTATATCTAAAATCTATCGATAACCCATTTAATCTTATATTACTGTAAAACTAATTAACTAACACTTTAATTCTACATCAGATATGCTTATCAACACAATAAGGCCCTACAACCTGATTTCGGATTAAAAAATAAGGTAAATAGGGTAAAAAATAATGCCACGTATATGCATATAATCGTATATTCATGAAACACTTGGCGTAAACACAATGAGCTCGTGCAGAACATAAAGCCCTGATGATGGTGTGACATTGTAGCAGGTACATAGAGGCGGGCCCATATGGAGCATCAGTGAGACTTTACAGCTCTTCATTATATTACATGAAATATATAAAAATGTATATTCTTATACCTGAGAGCCACGCGCACCGAGTTCTCATCTTGTCCCGAAGACATGCTCCCGGTCAGGACACAAGAGATAAATATAGCTGAATTTCCTTTTCTTTATCGGCTTAAGAAGCAGACACAAACAGAGCGTCCCTCCCGGCGTCTATTCTGCCATAAGGCTCAAATGATCCAAACGGGTGCTCTTTTGACAGGAAAATAATGCAAATATGAAATAAAACATCTCGCGTTACATGTGTGACTGCGCTCTCTCACAATCATCTGCTATTGCTGAAGAGATGACATCACCACGCCACGCCTTCATCGTGCGCTTCAGACCACGCCCCCTCTCTACAACAAAACCACACATGACCGCATAGGTGGCTTGCTTGGGACATGCAAATTATCCAATACAATATATATATATATATATAATATATAAAACATTTCCGATACAATAAAATATCCAGTATATTATACATACATATTTTGCTCCTTATTTCATTCATTCATTCATTCATTTTGTTTTAACTTAGTTTAAAGATTATAGCACAAGCCTCTTGAATATTTTGCAAGTGCTGGTTGGCTAGAGACAGAAAATATGAATCTTACAGCGCCTCCTTTTGGACACACAGTATTGCAGGTATGATAGATAGATAGATAGATAGATAGATAGATGTTCATTGAAAATTGGTTGAATAAAGTGCTGAAAGCAATAAGAAATAATAACAAAAAGAAAATGACAAACAAAAAAAACACTATAAAAAGCAAAACTATTTCTATGACAGACTGATCGATCAATTGAGATAGATAGATAGATAGATAGATAGATAGATAGATAGATAGATAGATAGATAGATAGATAGATAGATAGATAGATAGATTGATTTCACAAATCACAATCTTTTTATGTTTTTGATTGTAACATTTTATTTACAGGCTGATTTTATTAGTTTGTTGATTGTTGACATACTTGACATAGTCAAGCCTCATTCACATATAGTTCAAGTATATTAACAAAAAACAATCAGATTGGTTAAAAAACATAACCTAGCATACGGGCAAGGAGTTATACAAACAAGAAACAGTTAATTTTGTTCCCCAGTACTTTTTTTTAAAAATGCAGTATTTTTTTTTTTTTTTTTACTATCCCAGAGGCCTCTTTGTGTTTTTACTTAACCTAGTGATTTTATCCCCCCAAATCCTAGAAGCTATTCTTCAAACTAGGTCAGCATATTCCATAGGTATTAATGTCAGGTAACAATGGAATATAAAAAAAAAAAAAAAAAAAAAAAAACCTTTTTGGGATGCAGATCAAAACTTGACTAATATTTGTAATCCATATAAGCACATCCTAGGAGTGCACATTTAAGGTTTTGGTTAAATTTGTGTTCTTTAAAAAAAAAAATAACGTAATTTTGAGTCTGGCATAGTGTTGTATTTGCTCACAAAGACTAGCGAACTAGTCAATGAAATCTTCTAACCATAGAATACTAGAATACTTCTAACCAAGTAGGGTTTCAAACAAAATAATAATAAACAAAAATAAAATGAAGTTCAGTATTTGAATGAAAAAGTTTAAAAATGTATTAAAGATAGCTGTCAGACAAACTTCACAGTATATCAGTCTGAATGAAAGGACATAGAGTATGTGCAATACATTTTGAAACAACCTAATAATACGACTTGACATGAAATAGTAGAACTGAGAAACAAATCTAAAACATGATGACGAACATGTTTCTCGCTTAGTCCGGTGACCTAGAATCACACATTCTCTGTCTGTTTGTCAGCTCAGTGTGGACACAACAGAACCACCTCCTGTGTCCTGTGCCCTCACTGTGTGTATCCAGCATATTGTATTTGTTCAGAAAACCAGAAACCTGCTGTCTTAAACCCAGAGCTCTCCAGCTGACTCACACAATGACCTCTAGATAGTCTCATCTCATTTTCTCTTTCTATGTTCTTCAAAGGTTGATTGTGTAAAAGCTTGTTTTGTAAATGACCTACATGATTTTCTATTACTAAATGTATAGGTAAAAAAAAAAAGACAAAAAAAACAAAACAAGTTTGATCACTATTGTTGTTACCACAGGATGCCATGTTTTTGTTTCCGGATATGGAGGAAAGTTGTTTAGGTTAAAATATAAATAAAAAAAATGAGCAATACTTCCTTTGAAGTACACTACCTAAATAATAACTAGCTGAAAGAGTTAATCCAGGAAAGGAAAAATACATAATTCGAGACATAATTTATACATTTTTGGGCAATAGGATCAATAAAGTGCTGAAAACATAACCAAAATAAGAAAATCACAAGCCAAAAAATAAAAAAGAAATAAATAAAAAACATCACATAAAAATAAAAACAAAAGAACAAAAACAAATAAGCAAACAAAAAGTAAAATAAAACGAAACAGCAAAACAAAAATATAACATAAACAAATAAGTAAAACAAATGAACAAAAACAAAAAGCAAACAAAGAAAACAAAACTAAATTATAAAAATAACAACAACAAAAAAAACAGAACAAAAAAACAAAAACAAAAGGGAACTGTTTCTACAATTCCTATTAAACTCCAATTTCAGTATCGAATTGTCATGTATACACATCAAAAGTTAAAATCATTGAAAATATTAAAAGTACCAAAAGTTTTCCTGAACATCAAGCATCTCCAGGCTTCTTTCAGTCCTCATCCTTGTTCTCCACCGTCTTTAGAACCGAATCTTCGCCCAAGATCTTACACAGTTCATTCAGTCTGAGCTGCATCTTAGGGATGCCTGCGAGCTGAGACTCCAAGCGTTGTTTTTCCTCCGTCAGTGAGAGCCGTGTGGCCGTATCCAGCTGCTCGAACCGCCAGCCGCCCTCCCCGTCAAACTGCAGCAGGTGTGTGTGGTATTTCCTGAGGATGGGTGAGAAGAATATGAAGTTACATCATTTGATGAAATCTAAAATATAGTGTATGTGTGTACAATGCATTCCGTGCATTTTTTGCTGTAGTAACTGGTAAAATGTTCCTTTATGCAAACTCATTTACAACAATTCCCTACTAATTAATGTTTCTTCAATAAATATTTACATTCATATAAATAAATACTACTACACTTTCAGAGAGAGATTATTTTAGAGATTATTTTTGATCATTTTAATGCATTCATTTAGCGCAATATGAAAATAAAACCAAATTTAAAAAATAGCAATTTAATCATGTTGTATTATATTGTATATAAGATATTTTTTCAATATCTAGAAAATAATTTACTGTCTACCTAATTTGAATATGTGACCCTGGACCACAAAACCAGTCTTAAGTCGCTGGGGTCTATTTGTAGCAATAGCCAACAATACATTGTATGGGTCAAAATTATCGATTTTTCTTTTATGACCAAAATCATTAGGATATTAAATAAAGATCAGGTCCCATGAAGATATTTTGTAAATTTCCTACTGTAAATATATCAAAGCTTAATTTTTGATAAGTAATACACATTGCTAAGAACTTCATTTGGGCAACTTTAAAGGCGATTTTCTCAGTATTTTGATTTTCTTGCACCCTCAGATTCCAGATTTTCAAATAGTTGTATCTCAGCCAAATATTGCTTACTCCTAACAAACCATACATAAATGGAAAGCTTCAATTTAAAAAAAAAATAAATAAATAAAATATAAATAAAATGGACGCTTATGACTGGTTTTGTGGTCCAGGGTCGCATTATTTTTTTCATATTTCATGCAAATACTGATTGATCAATCAGAATTAATTAGAATAACACAATTAATTTATGTTATACAGTCCCTTCTTTCAAGATTAATTTCAAGAAATGTAAAGTTTTATGTTTCTTACCATAGAGAGGGTCTATGGGTGATGGACAGCAAGGAGATACCAGTATCCTTTGCAGCCTGAAATATTTTACCCTCTACATCAATGCTGACCGCACTGGTGCACTCATCCAGCAAAGCATACTTAGGCCTGAAAAAATGCATCAATTATTATTATTATTATTATTTAAATTCAATTAAAATACATTAAAACAATATGTGCAACGACATCTTACTTGTGGTAAAACATGCGTGCCATGCCCATACGCTGTTTCTCGCCTCCAGAAAGAACATCTTTCCAGTCCAGCTCAGCATCCCACCCTGTAAACAGACACAGCAGTGAATTACCTCCAAAATGCTTTTGTATTAGTGGAATAGATTTTTTTTTTTTTTTTTTTTCAAAATAAATGACAAAACAGCCTTTTTAATGATTGGAAAGCTGGCTCAAAAAACTGGAATCCTATTCCAGCACACAATAATTCTTTCAAGGATCAAAAAGAGATTGAAATGGTGAAACACTTTAGTAATGCTAAGTGGGAATTACATGTACAAACCTCCTTCCCGGGTAACAATGTGGTTTAGATTGACAATGTCCAGAATAACTTCCAGGTCCTTATCTCTGTAACCCTTGTCATGCATGTCGTCTAGAGAGTCGGGGTAGATGACCTGGTCCCGTAACGTTCCGATGGACATGTATGGTCTGGAGAGAGGATAAAACATTTTTACTGTTATTTACTGATATTATGTCAGGTGAAGTGAAGTATTTAAGCTTGTGTGGTATTATATATCACCACAGACAGACAGACAGACAGACAGACAGACAGTAGATAGATAGATAGATAGTTAGATAGATAGATAGATAGATAGATAGATAGATAGATAGATAGATAGATAGATAGATAGTCACATAAGCATAACAGCCTGTGTATAAAATATTAATGGGCTTCTTGGGTCTGGCTGCGCTTGCACCTGCAGGAATCGGTAAATATTTCACTACTGAGGACTCTGGTTTCTATCACTCAGCAGTTCACAGAGCTTTAGTTACGCTGTCTCTGACTCTGGTTACAGCACTTAAATCCTGGCGGTGCAACGTCTGCAATATGGAACAGAGATAAAGGACAGTAGCTTTTCTGAAACTTATCGGCCGTCTACCTAAATGCATTTTAATGCCTCGTAGGCAAAAATTATATGCATAATAAATTAACTGGGTCTGGTCAAAATCAAAAGCAAAATTAAACATACAGTGTCCTTCACAGAGAACGCAAACCCAATGCTTTGTGACACAATGAAAAAATCTGAGGCGAATCAAGAGAAATGTTAATATGTGAAATTAATAAATGTATGTAATTCAGTACTAAAATACATACACTGCCGCTCAAAAGTTTGGGATCAGTAAGATTTTTAATGTTTTTTAAGGGAGTCTCTTCTGCTCATCAAGGCTGTATATGTTCGATCAAAAATACAGAAAAAAACAGTAATATTGTGAAATCTTATTGCAATTTCTAATATTAGTTTCCTATTTTAATATACTTTAAAATAGAATTTATTTCTGTGACGCAGTGCTGAATTTTCAGCATCATTACTCCAGTCTTCATTGTCACATGATCCTTAAGAAATTCTTCGATGAATACAAAGTTAAAAAGAGCAGAATTTGCTCAAAATATAAATCTTTTCTAACAATATAAGTCTTTACTATGACTTTATTAATTTAACACATCCCTCCTGAATAAAATTATTAATTTATTTAAAAAAAAGAAAAGAAAAAAAAATTACTGACCCCAAACTTTTGAATAGCATTGTATATTGTAACACAAAATTTCTTTTTTTAAATAAATGCTGTTTTAACTTTTTATTAATCAGAGAATCCTAAAAAAAATATATCACAGGTCCCAAAAAAAATATGAAGCAGCACTACGGTCTCCAACACTGATTATAAATCAGCATATTAGAATGATTTCTGAAGGATCACGTGACAATGAAGACTGGAGTAATGATGCTGAAAATTCAGCTTTGATCATATAAATAAATTATATTTTAAAGTACATTAAAATAGAAAACTGTTATTTTAAATTGCAATAATACTTCACAAAATAACAGTTTTGTTTTCTGTATTTTTGATCAAATAGATACAGCCTTGATGAGCAGAAGACACTTCTTTAAAAAACATCTTACTGATCCCAAACTTTTGAGCGGCAGTTGTATATAAAAATATTTTTAGATATATTTTATACTTAGTAGAGTATTTAATTGTTACCTTAGTAACATACTAACATCAAAACCTATTGGAATCAATTGTGAGTTGAGTCTCCTATGCAACTTATGTAAAGACTGTTGCTTTTCTCATTATACTGTATGCACACAGTAAATGTGATCCAATGTGCTTCTTGTACGTATATACATGGTTACAGTATATTTTAGTTGTCAATATGTTATAGAGTTGCAGAGCATTTTGTTACTTGGTATGACTAGCAATAGATTTGTAAATGTAACACTACTTTAATGATTTGTATTACATTTCTTCATTTAATTATTTACTGTATTTCCATAAACCATGCCCTGCAAAAACAATGTGGTTATGAAAGGGGTCCATGGTTACAAAAGCAGCAGGTAGCGAGAAAATTCTCTGCGTGTATAACAGTGCTGGTACAGTAAAGGGTTTTTCACACTACGCTTAACCCCAGGTAAAGGTTTGTTTCACAATTGTACTTTGGAACCAGGGTTACCAGCACTTTTTTACCCAGGTTATGAAACCCTGCTCTGGCTGGAGCACCACTTTTGCAGTGTTAATCCTATATTATGGAGGAATAAGAGCAATGCCCTTATGTGAAATGTGTATGTTAGTGTGTAGTACTGCTAATTCTGTACAGGTGTGTGAGTGTGTGAGATCTCACGGGTAAATGTTGTCTGTACCTCTGTGGGATGTAAAACATGTGCTCAGGTGATGGTTTATACAGAAGTCCACCATACACAGGCCACAGGCCACTGAGGATCCGGAACAGAGAACTTTTCCCGCATCCATTTGGTCCTGTGATCAGCAAATGCATCCCTTCCTCTACCTGCAAACAATATCCAGTTACAGTTCACACGGTTAAGTAAAAGGTACAGTATGGTATATAACTTTCAATGAAACCCTAAAGACATACTTTTAGTTTGAGCTCAAACCCTACAATTTAAAAAGTGTGGTGGTACTTTACAATAACTGGGTTATTTGTCTGTTAATGTGGAACTTAATCGATGCAAACCAAAATATATGATTAAAATAGACAAATTCTATATTAATGCAAATATTTGTCACGTAGCTTGGCTACCATAAACAACTAAACTCCGCTTTGCACAATGCCAAACAGCATTCCCTTCATAAACTTGTCTTGACTTGTTTAGCACACTTCATGTTTCTGAGTCGCATGTGTAAATATAAAACTATGATCTTGACAGATAACACGAGGAATATATCTACAGTATCATTGTACGTGTACTCACCTTGAAGTTCAAGGAGGACACAACCACATCTCCATTAGGAGTGATTATAGGCACATTTTCACAGACTATACCTTTATCCACATCAATCACTTTGCCTGTAGAAAAAGAAGAAAAATGTATACAATCAAACAGAGTTTTAGAATGCAATCAAACATCTCTCCTTAGAAAGTTACGGCCATAAATATAGTACACATTGGAATCCCATTACTGTTTTTGCAAAGCATTAGAAGCACATTTTATTTAATCGTGTGAGACCTGTTAGGGATGTTTGACATATAACTATTACCTAAATAAATAAAATTAACCTTCTACAGCACTGTGGGAAAACAATTAAATGACTCCATTTCCTCATGTGTTTAAAGGAAATTGTAGTGTTGACATTATTCATTGACATTATTCATTAACTTTAACCATTAAACCACTGTGATTTAAGTTACTGTATAAAAAAAGATGAAAAGAAATTAATTATTGTAAAATATGTTGTTTAATAACTACAAACCACCAGTTGATTCCAAACTAGCTGGCTGTTTCCTATTCTGTACTTTTTCTGTAATTTTATAAATTTGATCTGAGCATTTGTTTGCTAAACTGCAAAATCTCAAAAATCAAGGGTTTGACATGCTTTAAATGCTGGTAAAAGGCTTGCAAAACCTAATAAATAAACATGTATAAAACTTGGAAAATGATACATATATATATATTGGAAAATGATACATATACATACATACATACATACATACATACATACATACATATATATATATATATATATTCCAACTTAATTATTACTTTTTCATTTTTAAAAGTACCCTTTTTGCGAAAAGTGCCTCCTGTGTCAATCAAGTTTTATGAATATTCTCTCTACTTCTGTTAATATGATCTCTAGTTACCCCCCCTCCCCCCCTTCTGACTTTCTTTCTTCTGTGACTTTTAATGTTCCACATAAGACAAAAAGTCATACATGTTTAGACATGAAGGTGAGCTCATTTTTGGTTTTGGGTGAACACAGCAGCAGAATCACGCTATATTCATTAGACCTTTGATTTCCAGAGGCCCATCGATGTGCATCTCAGGTCGGTTATCATCCCCGCTTATCATCATCTCCCCTGTGGTCGAGACGGCAGATGAACGTTTGTATGTTCCCCTCTGGACTTCGTCAAATACCAAGAACATGTTGTGCACACGTGCCGTGTAGCCAGCCAACTCGGTGACCTAAAGCACACAGAACAAATATAAGTGATTGGAGTGATCCTTTAGAGGCTGAGGTAACCCAACAACAGATAGCATTGCTCAACTGCTGTTTGTCTGATCCAAAGTAAGTGACCAGGTATTTGGGGCACTTATGTAAACAAGTGACCTGAAATTTCTGCATTCTAGCATCAAAAATGCTAATCAGCCTTTGCTAAACCCATTGTGTGAAGTTTATAGATCAATCCTTTGCACAGCACTGGGCTGAATGCTTAACCTGATCCAATGCATGTGTTAGGAAGTGTTTAGCCAGTGTTTTTCTTTGTTTAGGCAGACACACCACATCCCAAGAGCCTCGGCAAGAAACATTGTGCTTTCCTTTGGGGACTCAATGGAGTCAACAGGAAAGATTCGTCTCCTGAGAGTAACTTGTTAACTGACCTTCTAAGGGGTTTGAGAATCTAGAGGTGTTTTTTTTATTCTTTGCTAGCTTGATGTGCTGTGCTATACCTATATAAAAAAGCAAAATTTGCTTATACTTAACTTATAGTCTCAGAATTAGACATGTTATTTTCTTCACTCTTCTATTGTGACTTCCGTTTGAGTGAAACTATCCAAAAGGACAAAAAGTGCTTGTCCAAATACCCACACTTGTGGTCTTTGCACTTGAATATGTGTCAACTTACAGTACATGACGTATTTCCTGTATTTGGTCCAAGTGTTCAAGTGGGTGTGAAGACCACAAGTGCGTATACAACTTTTCATTACCCAATGGGACACACTCACAGTTTTGTAAAAATGTAAGTGTTTATAGAGCTTTATTTTGATTTTCAATACTTTGCATTTTAAAAGAAACTTCGAAATGTCTGTCAGTAGTCCCTATATAACACAATTTAAATATATTGTGGTGTTTCTAATTAAGTGATAAAGAGCAGTTGGGAACGTTTAACAAAATACGCATCTCTGCAGTCTGGACCAATAAAATGTGCATTGTTTTACATTGTAATACTAAAATACATGTAATATCTAATTATTATTAATATTTAACGTATGCTTTCCGCATGATGTTTCTGCAACTTCTCAGAAGATCTTGCCAAAAAGTCTCACGATTTATTTTCACAACATAATGCATGATGGGATACGCTTAACCTCGAATACTGCTCTTAAGTGTGAATTTAGTACTTCCTGTTGCGTGCACGCGCTCTCAAGTGGCCAAGACCGGGTGCGGGTATTTGACAAGTGCGGGTATTTGGACAGGCCCAAAATGTAGGGCGGAGAATTGTTTCTGCCCATCAGTTGTTGAATGGATGGAGGCAGAGCTGAATGCAAGCCTGCAGTCAGCAGAGTTTTTGAGAACAAAATGATTGAAGAAATTTTACGTATGTCACTATAGACAATTTTGTCATTTCACCAGAAGATCAAAATGCAGTAACGCATTAATTAACCTTAGTTACTTAACCTACCTATATTGTAAAGTGTTACCCTAAAATTAACTAAAATAAATGAAAGCTAAATACAAATATTAAAAAATAAATAAATGAGTAAATAAATAAATAAAAATACACAAAAGCAAATAACAAAATTACTAAACTAAAATAAAAAAGTACAAAAAATAAATAAATAAAAGTATGGTCACATCTATTAACAAGCCATTAAATATTACTTTTGCCTCAATAAACTCCTAATTTGCTGTTTATTAATAGTTAGTAAGGTAGTTGTTAAGTTTAGGTATTGGGTAGGATTAAGGATGTAGAATATAGTCATGCAGAATATGTGCTTTATAAGTACTAATAAACAGTCAATATTACAGTTAATAACAGTTAACAATTAATAATAGGCATGCTAATTAGAAACTAGTTAGAACTAGTTAATAGTGAGAATTGGTCCCTATACTAAAATGTTACCAAAAGTATTAATATATCCTATATACATCATTTACAATACCCTAACAACATAGCAGCTGGTTTTACACTAGCAAACACTACTCACATTTACATTTCTTGAGAAAATGTCAAAATATTAATTAATTATTAACAAATCACATGTAGGGCTAGTTGACAAATATAATTAGAACACAATATGCTATTTAAAAGGTCTGAAATGAGTGTTGTTGTTCTGTATAGTATCTAACACTGTAATGGACACACACAGCCAGGGGACATTTTATAACCTGTTGAAGTTTTTTATATTGTGTATTGACTTGGTGCCATGATTTATTTTTAATTTTAAACAGTATTACTTAATGGTAATGCAAATTTTGTGAACACAACTGTGCATGTCAGACAATAAAACATGGGGGCTTTCTTTGGTGTTGCCACCCCTCATAGACCCCATGCCACCCTAAAAATTATTTTCTAGATCCGCCCCTGCACACAGCATCTGTGAAGCGGCTCTGACTGATGCTCTCTGTTAAACAGATGGTGGATTAAGTTGCCCAGCAGGCTTAGTCAACAAAGTGGGAGTTGATACCAACACTGATCACTAGCCTACGTTAAGATTCCCAGCTTTCACTGCTGCATGACCTGGAAAGGGTTGCCAGGTTTTCACAACAAAACCCGCCCAAATTGCTACTCAAAACTAGACCAAACTAACCCCGTTTTGAGGGGGTCCCCTGGTAAAAATCTCATTTCGGGAACTAAAATACACTTCCTATTGGGGTTGCTTCAACCCGCGGACATGAAAAACAACCCGTGGCAACAGTGATAGAGCAGCCCAATTCCATGGGAAAACCGCGACTTGGCAACACTTTGACGAATATTAATGTCAACAATGGACACGACCGCTGTTGCAGCGCAACCACAACAGCTTGAAGTTGTCTAATTTGGCACGGTCTCCCTGCTACGCTAATAGTAGTAAGGCTTTCTTCTTCTTTTTCTTTTTTTTTTTTTAGAGTCTATGGTATATACATATCCTTACAAGTACAATTTTAGCTGTATTATTTGTGTCCCCCTCAAAAATTGCTCTTGAGAAATTTTATGTTTATTGTCTCCCCCAATTGTTAGACGAAATTTACGCACGTGTGTGTGTTTGTGTATGGAAGCAGAATAATGACAATAGTTTTTGAAACATAAAGCATGCTGAATTCCACAAATCGAAAAATACCCCCCTTAATGTACATAAAGTACATCAATATTTTATACTACAACCTTTGGAACATGAACAATTCCTTTTGAGGTCTTACAGATTTTTTTGTTTTTGTTTTAAATAATTGACCTATCGGTAAGCCCCTCCCCTCGAACGCAGTCTAGCCAATGGTAGTCGAGTATCAGTTGCACTGGAAGCGGAACTCGGACATCTTTAGGTTTCAGCGCCATAAAGAAACACTGGAAGATCCGAAGCTCGCATCGGTTTTATGGGGTTTATGCTTCAAAAATGGAAAAACGACGTGCCTGGGGTACTTGTAACACTGATTCCAGGTATCCTGAGAGGATGGGCAATATAATTTATTTTATTACATTTCCTGAATCCAAACAAAACAGAGCAAAATGTCCCTAAGTATTCAACCCCGATACAAATGAAGACAAAAACGTTCATTTTCTGGTTGTCATACACTCATTAAGTTACAATTTTCATCTGCTCAAGCAGAACATTAATGCTATCTTGTGCTTCAGCAAGGTATCTCTGGCTAATACTAGCTAGTGAGTCCATGCTAATGTACAACCCTAAATAGCGGACTCGAGTCTTGTACAGTGTAGGTCAAAAACACAAACACATAAAAGGTCTACATTTCAGTGCCTCTCCATATTAAACTAGTTAAATGTACATTAATTTAATCGTGCCCTGCGATACATGAAGAGTGTTCATCCTGCATGTTGTCATCCGCGATCGTGATGACCGACCTCAATATGAGACTTCTCCCGCTTGCACTGTGATCTGTAAAGCCTCGCTTCGAGTTACCCACCGTATTTTTAAATAATTATAAATTTTTAAATATTTTATAAATCCCTCCATGGAATATTTAATTCCCATTTGGTGGCCTTCTGTGTCCAAAATTGTGCAAAAACATTGTGGAACAAGGTTTTCACACTGTAGCTGTCATTGTAAGACTGTGAGCAACTCCTTTTGTTTGTCCGAGGGAGCAACAGTAACTAAGGGGGGTGGGGCTTACCGATTCAATTGTGAATTGTACATACAGTAAGGGAGATATTGGCAAAATTTCACAACGTACTACAACCTGTGGAACATGAAAACCCCTTTTGGTGAATTACTGTAGTTTTTAAAAAAAAAAGATATTTGTGTTCTGTACATACCGTAAGGGAGATATTGGCAAAATCTAACCTGTAGTAAGTCAGTTTTGTATCTAGCAACGTACTACAACCATTGGAACATGAAAAAAAAAAAAAAAAAAAAAAAAACTTCCCAGGGATCTTTTATATGTAAATAATTGTGTACTGTACATATATATAAAGGGAGGTATTGGCAAAATCTCATCTGTAGTACATCACTATGAGCAATACAAGCTTTACAATTTGACAGGGTGTTATTTTAAATGTTAAAAGTCATTTTAATTTAAATACATTGGACATTTTAACCCAGTCGGTGGAATTGTCAGACGGCCCCTTGGGTGCAATAGCGCGTCAATGCTTTCTCCGGTTTACATTTGCAGCAAGAATACACCTAGGCGGTTTAGAACTCCTTTTTTATGTCAATATAAAGTGGTTGCTTACTGTTAAAACTAATCGCGGTATTGATATCTTTGTAGGACTGTCGACTCTATAGATCAGTGGTAAGGGAAAGCAACGAAAATGCAGCGCGTTGCGTTCTTCTGACCTCATTTGCTTGCCTGTATATAGTTTACATAATCATCAGTAAAGTGTATTCTGAGATCTGAGGTCTTATATCACTGTATTAGTGATATCACTGTATTAATCCTGAAGTGTGACGTATGAGGGGAACCCCAGTATTACAGCACAGCATCACACAAGCCATGATACAAAGTTACAGAAGCCAAGTAACCGAAAGCAATATATGTCTTCCTCAGATGTAATGTTAGTTCTGTACTTCAGCATTGGGTAAAAGAGCATTATAATCTCCTTTGTGGTAGAGAAAGCTGCTTACATGTAGGCTACAGGAAACAGCGAAGATGTTGAATTAAACATACACACAATCAGCGTTTCCACGTTTATACTGGCCCCGATAATCAAAACTTCTACTTAGCGCTTGCTCCATTTCTGCAAATCAGTTTTTGTAAATGAATGACTTGATCCACATATGGCCTTCATCAACAGCCGCTTGCGCCACCTGCTGGTGAGCGGATGACATCAGCTGGAGATCATGCATCGGTGCTCTACTGCTATTCCTGCGGTTCCCGGATGTGCAATGTTGAATTTTCTGCCGAATTTTAACCAATGAATTTGTGGCAGTGAATTTGGAAAGTGAAATAAAATGACTGAAATTTGCCTGTCGAATATTATACATCGTATTTTTAAACAGACTGAATATTTTGGAAGTGAATTCTGGAAGGTGAATATGAATTATTGAATTTTTAATTATGAAAATGTGTGTGAAATATTTTGAATTGAAATATTCACAGCTTAAATAAACAACTATGTTAAATTTCAGGGCCTAAAAATGCAAGCCCTGGAAATACAAGGCATTAAAATGCAAGCACTGTTAATTGCAAATACGTTTTTTTTTTTGTTTGTTTTTTTTTTTTCGATTTGTGGAATTCAGCATGCTTTGTTTCAAAAACTATTGTCATTATTCTGCTTCCATATTTGTGTGTGTGTGTGTGTGTGTGTGTGTGTGTGTGTGGTGTAATGGCCAGTGTTGGGTAGGTTACTCTAAAAAAGTTATTCATTACTAGCTACTAGTTACTGTGCAATTAGATTACTATACTTATTATTCTAAAAAGTATTGCAATACTTATTATCAACCTCAAACAGCTAAACAATACAAGGATAGACATGAAACTGCTCTTTTAATTCTTTAAAATACATAATATACAATAAATTGCATATATTATTCTTGAAATTATGTTCAATTTTGATGTTAAATCCGCTATTGTTTTATATAGAAATGTTCTATAGTTTATAGAGTGTTTAACATAATTACATCAGAAATAACTGTACTTAAATTACAGGAAAATGAAGCTTAATCCTTTACTTTTTTAGGGGAAATTAATTAAAATGATCATTAATTAATCATTACACCCAACACTGGTAATGGCTGCTGAAAACTCACATTTACCAACAAAGAAATAAATTATATTTTCAAACATATTCAAAAAGAAATCTGTTCTTTTACATTGTAATAATATTTCACAATATTGCTGTTTTTACTGTATTTCTGATCCAATAAATGCAGCCTTGGGGAACATAAGAGTCTTCTTTCAAAAACATACAGTTTTACATAGAGCTTAAAATAGCATTTATTTCCTTTTATGTAAAAAGGAAATAAATATGAAAAATGTCAAGAAAGAAGAGCATGTTTAATATTTTACCTCTTTATAAGAAGACATGATCCTTTCAATGGCATCAGCCCCTGAGGCCAGTAGATTGCGAGCTGTTGTAAAGGCCTCTGTTCTTTCACTCACCAACACTTGTGTCTGACCATCAGCCAGCTCTTTAAGAAACAAATGAATATGAAACATGACATATTTAAGCAAATACTACTCTTATATGACCTATATTTCTGAAATAGTAGCACTGGAACGTCATTTAAAATAAGGCTCAACACAGAAATTGCAATGAGATAAATACAGTAGTCACACAAACTACACTTCCACATACCGTTGTCAGCAAAGCCAGTGGCAGTGATAATAGGCACTGCCACCATAATCAGGCCACTTCCACTCCAGACGTACTTCATGAGGAACTGTTCAATCATGATGTACCACAGACGTTTTGATAGAATGAGGTTCATCTGCTCCGCCAGGGCACTATAACACTTCTGCAGCTGCCTCATCTCCACCTGCCACATGAGAACAGATTAAATATACTGACCATTCACAGACCTCAAAAAGAAAATGGCTAGTTATGGAAAACAGATATTAAACATTAAAAAGAATTACAAAGTTTGCTTACAGTATACAAACCTTCTTATGCATGACTACAGAATTTGCAGTATATACACTGAAAAAATGGTAGCATTGAAATTAACTGGTTTTAAGTTACAAAAAAACAAACAAAAAAAAAAAAAAACAAAACAAAAAAAAAACCTATGAGTTAAATCAAACAGAAATACCTATTTAATGCTAACAATTACAGGCTACCTCTTTTTACGATGTATAATGTTTAGCGTATTCATCACTTTATATTATCTAGGCTATGCAACAGGGAAAGGGCATGTGTACATATGATTGTATATAAAGGTATACATACATGAAGATTGTAGCCTATATGGCAGGAAAAAATAATTTTCTATCTATATGTGTTTCTGTCTATCTATCACAAGTAGGCTTTCAAAAAAGTTGTCAAACTAACATTAACTAACACTTGACAAATCTCTTTGTAGTTAAAAAAAAAATATATATATATTGTTATATGAGTTTCTTAAAGTGTCAATTTAATTATAGTTCCTTACATTCATTTTGAAATGTGATTCAAATTCAGGAATGAATCCCTATTCAGTTATGTATGTAAGCTCATTTCTGGCACTTATATATAAGTAAAACGAAATTATGTCATAAACGTAAAATAACACGTGACCCTGGACGACAAAACCAGTCATAAGTTGCATGGTTATATTTGTAGCAATACTCAACAACAATATACTGTATGGGTCAAAATTATAGATTTTTCTTTTATGCCAAAAATCATTAGGTAATCATTGAGTAAAGATCATGTTCCATGAAGATATTTTGTAAATGTTCTACCATAAATATATCAAAACTTAATTTTTGATTAGTAATATGCATTGTTAAGAACTTCATTTGGACAACTTTAAAGTCGATTTTCTCAATATTTTGATATATATATATATATATATATATATATATATATATATTTACCCTCAGATTCCAGATTTTCAAATAGTTGTATCTCAGCCAGATATTGTCCTATCCTAACAAATCATACATCAATGGAAAGCTTATTCATTCATGATGTATAAATGTAAAAAAAAAAAAAGAAACTTATGACTGGTTTCGTGGTCCAGGGTCACATGTACTTCCTCACCTTATGTCCCTATAAAATGTGACTTCCTTTGCTTTTTTTGTAACATATAAACACACACACATATATATATGTATGTATGTATGTATGTATGTATGTATGTGTGTGTGTGTGTGTGTGTGTGTATGTATATATGTATGTATGTATGTAGGCCTATGCACATGTGTACATTGTGTCTAACACGTTTAAAAGTCATCTGTAATTTAATAAGCAATCACATTTGCACTACATTATTGACGCATTCCCTCGCCTTATGCCCCCCAGAAAGCAATTACTAATGTTATATTGATTTTTATACATGCACATGTGCACTATGTATTTCCTCACCGTGTGTCCCCTATAGAAGGCGATCTCCTCTGCATTGGCTATGATTCTGGAGTGCACATAACGCAAGTAGCCCTTCCTGTGCGCCTCCTCCGCCACCAGCTTCCCGAACCTCGGCGAGCAGGCGCGCAGAACCTTCGCCGTGGCGAACACCACCAGACCCGCTAACAGAGTCGGTCCGGTTGCGTTCGCACCGCGAGATCTCGCAGTCTGTATTAAAGTATACGAAGTCAGTATCACGTCCAGGATGGGTTTGGTGAGGTTTGAGTACAGATGCGCAATGGACTGCGAGAACATCATCACATCCTCGGTTAGAGACTGGTCCGGGTTCGCCAGCCTCGCGTCCATATTGCTGACCTTATAATAGGTCTGATCGGTGAAATACGTTTTATATGCATGATCCACCAAACGCGTGCGGAACGCGAGCGCCAGCTTGCACTCCAGATAACGGATCGCGCTGTTGACAAATGTGGCCGGGATGGCGATCAGAAGCCATTTCATCAGTTTGATCATGAAGCTCCGCGGCTGCTTCTCTACGATCGTTTTCACTATTTTACCATCCAAACCTGCCACATAAATAGACAGAAACGTCCGTGAAACCAGAGCTAGTGAATGTAAACATAGTAAACCCAGTTCTTTAGTTACAAACCTCGGGAATACGATTTTAACCAGTTCAAGAATCTGCTTGAAGAATTCCGCATTGACACCGGGTGATTTACTAAGGCTAGAGGCAGTCTCTGGTGTAGCTTTAGGAGCAGATATCAATCCATTCTCGTGTCCCGGTGCAGACGTGTTGTTCTTGGTTGTTTTCCGTTGATTTATTTGTTTGCAGATGATGGGGTAAAGCGTTTTCGCCCCGTACGCGGCGGCCGCCAGGAACAGCGCTCTTCTCGCCGCAGTGCTCTGATTCCATCTCACTTTTGATGCTGCATGGAGGATGTTGCTCATTTTTTAATCCTGCTTTTACAAAAATAAGTCGTTTGCAATATTCAGATTGTTCCAAATTACATCCATAAGGTCACTCAATGTCTCAAACAGAGAATATATACATATAATTCATGGTGCCGTAAGCTTGAAACTGCACCGCTAGGTAAGACATTTCCGTCATTTGGGCTTTTCTCGCAGGTTACGCCCACACTCCACGCTGATTGGTTACCGTACTTTACGTATTTAAATATAACAGAATGGTCTGATCCATCATAGATAAAGCTGTAACATTACATTATTTAAAATTGAACTTGAGAATTACATTGAAGCTTTAAAAGATCTAAGAAAGAAAAAAGGATGTATAGAATTTTTGAATCCTTTTCTTATGGAAATTTCTTGCAAGTTATCTCCAGTAGTAGTTTTTTTTCTTCTTTCTTTCTTTGTTCCTTTGATGCTGTTATGAATGTAACTGATAATAGTTGAAAACACTGTGATCCTCTATATGTATGTTGTATTAATGTTCTTGTTATGCAATAAAATATAATATATTAGGGGTGGAATGGTACACAGATGTCATGGTTCAGTACGTAACTCGGTTCGGGGGTCACGGTTCGATACGATTTCGGTACAACAGGAAAAAACAACAAATATGCTATGCTCGGTTTCTTTTCATTTATTTTGAACAGACAGTAGTACAAATTGCAATTTTTTTTCCACCTAGATGTGGAAATACTAAATATTATATATAATATTTATATTATAGCTGCGTTTTTTTTGTATGTTGTTTCAGAATAAAAACACAAGGTTTACATTTATCAAACGATTTCAGTGGTTTGTGATCTACATGGAGTTAAAAATAACTCTGCCTCCAGTTATTTAGTTAGGCTTGGAAAATTATTAATTTTCTTAAGAAATTGTGAAAGCTCACACTTACACTAGTGTTGATTTGGTTGATTTTTTTTTTGGTTAACAATTCTAATATTAATGTACTATAACTGTGATGTAATGTAATTTTAATGTACATTAAATTAAATTAAGTTGTTTCATTGCTTTCTCTGTCTTCAACCCCAACATTTTAGCTTTTCTCGTGCTTCAGGTCAGAACACAGCTCATTCCCTTTGAAATACTGGGAAAAAAATCAAAATAATACATCTTTAAGCACTAATAATTTACCATCATTGAGAAAATTTAATAAAACCAGCGAATACAAATCAAAAAGTGACACACTGGTAGTCTGCTTTTTATTTTCATAGCACTATACAGATATAAACTCCACAACAAACAATAACAAATGTGACTGATAATCCTTTATGGATCTTGTAAAACTCACAGTTACAGTGGTAAACTAATATGCACTGATACAGTGCACAGTAAAAATATAGTAAAAGTGATATGTAATATTAAAAAGTACATGTAGTACAAGTTGTAGTAAAGTGAATAATATAAAAAGCGAGTACAACAGCACAATAACATAAGTGATATAATAAATTTATGATAGCACAAATTATATGTGTAATACCATAATACATAAATGAATAACAAAAGATGAATAATAGCAAGTAGAATATGTAATATCAAGGGTGGAATAATACAGAATAGACAACAATGAAGAATAAATTAATAGTAAATTATGAAGTAAATTAAATAATCATGAAAAGTAAGTACAGTTTTAGAATGGTATTTGTGTAACAATTATTAAACAAAGTAAGACACAACTAATGATAAGCAAAAAATTGTGGTCATGAATTCCAAATTGTGTTTAATTAATGAGCTCCCTGAGTATAATATATATCATTATTACAACATCAAGAGCAATAATCAACAATGATTTTGTCATGATATTGCAGCTTCACTCACTAAGGAGTTCCTGTGTTTCTCATTTCTAGGCTATTAACATTATACAGTTTTTCTGTAAATGCACATACAGTACATGATCAGCATTAAACATAGGGCTGTGCCAATTATCGAACGATATGATCATGCGCATCTAGTCAGTAAAGCCGGTTTCGTGATTAGAAATTGATCTCCTTCACGTGCTTTCAGATGGAGCGGCATTTAATACACAGAGCCGTAGTTCGCGGACAAGCTACGCAATATCACATTCATTATCGACGACTCTGTGTATTAAATGGCGCTCTATTTGAAAACAGGTGATGAAGATCTAGCTTAATCACGAAACCGGCTTTACTGATTAGATGCGCATGATCATATCGTTAGATAATTGGCACAGCCCTGATTAAACAGCCTGTGTAAATAATTTTAAATGCAGTCTATAGTATTGCGATTGACTGAAGAAAATGGTTATTTTTAACTATTTGGCAAAAACGACAGAAACGTTTAATAAGGTAGGCTAATTATATTAAATCATATTATTATTAAAAAAAAAAATTACCCTTACAAAGGTTAAAAAAAAAAAAAAAAATGCTCCTGGAAGTCTGTTCCGGGGAGAGAGAGAGAGTGGTTTGAATATGATCAGGGTCATTCTGGCCATTCATTCAGGGCTATTCTGGGTTTTAACTAGTACAAATACAACATTAGGATGTGGAAGTATAACCTCTTGGAAATGCAGAGAACAGGCTTTCTTAAGCTTTCCTTAATGCTTGCTTTGTCCTGTTTGCAGTTGGCTATATATATATATATATATCTCTCTCTCTCAGTCCACAGTTTTATGATAAGCTATGAAATCCTTATAATCAGGTGATGATTAACTTACTCTTTGTAAATAAGTAACGTTAGTGAAATTAAAGTGAGATGTTTTAGCTCCATCTCTATCCTGACAGTGTGACATTCTTGTCAAAGTGCTCACTGTACATATTGTGCTCATAACACAATTTATTTTATGATATAAACTACAATATAAATTTGTTAAGAATGTTTTAGCTCTTTATCTTTCGATGCCGTCCGAATATTCTCAGTCCTTGCATTCATGAAGACATGGGCCCATGGAAAGAATTATGAACAAGACGCCAATTGTCTTTTCACAAACTTCTTTCAAGTTTATTGTTACATCCATACATTATATAGTCTCATTGCTAGGGGTGGTGCAGTGGTACATCCAATGAGAATTATACACCACATCTGTGTGGTACTCAGGCCAAGAAATATACGTTATATAAAATGGAAGTCTGGCAAGGAAGTTCTGGACATATTAGGGATACACTTGGACGGAGAGAACTACATCTTTATGCCAAGTGTCGATATGCCAAGTCACCGCTGAGCTAGGAGACCCCCCTCCTCAGTTGAACATTTGAACTCCATTTAAGATGTATATATGTGAGGATAAGAGAGATACAGTCAAACAGAAGAGAGAGAGAGCGAGAGGAGGGAGCGAGAGGAGGGAGTGAGACACAGAGAGAATGGGGAAAAACACGTATGGGAGGAGGGAGCGATCAGAAGAAAAGTGAGAAGGGAGGAGGGATTGCATAGAGGCAAACTCACAGAAACATCTGGCAGAGAGCATGATATATTTTAACAGTTCCCCCATTTGTTTATATAATAAACACCATAAAGGCTCTCTGCCCAATTCCCCTTCTCTTAACATTCAATCAACATTTTTCTCATCCCACTTAAAATCAGCACATATAACAGTTCTAGTCATCAAGGCACTTACAAGCATCTTTTACCAACTTGTAAATCAAGACAAAAATCATTCTGAAGTATTCGCTACTTCCCTTGCCTACAATTCCTAGGCATTCCTAGACATATTCAGTAAACCTTCATTAAGCAGCATCCGTATCAGGGGTGTATGGGATGTATGCAACACAATATTCCTACGATAACACACTTTGCCCTTCAGACAGTCTATTGATTTTGCAGTGCAGGTAACTGTAAGCCTGGTAGCTTTTCCTTGGCCTCAGATTTAACAATATGGTTGACTGGTCACTAACACGTTCATAGCAGATGTATGGTATATCTTCATTATCTAGCCGGTTTTCCTCACCCATCTCTTCAAAGAAATATGTACAGGTGAGCAGGCTTTCAGTACAGCCAGGCATGTTACCAGTTTTGCAGCCATGGCCTAATACTTTTAGTACTAGTCTTGCAAGTTCTAATTTCCTTCACATAATTTCCTATCTAAACGTAATTAAATTGCAAAAATTTCAATGCTTTGCATTACATTGTTCACATCTTTGGTTTCTAAAAGGTTATGAATACCTATTTATTACCAACCAGATATCCGTAAGGTATGAGACCTTAACCAGGACAATCAGATTTGGGCCAATATAGGAACTAACCCCTATGTCTCCTGGACTTCTGCTGTGTCGAGGACTTAGTACAGCTCTCATATAATGTATGCTACCATTTTAATTTTAGCCTGTGATAGTAATGTATCCAGTGTAAGTGTCAAGTTAATCTAACAAATTAACTTTTAAAGTCTATTTCAATACTATAGACCTATGCAGGAACTCGAGTCAGCTAAAATAATAACATTATCAGTACTGTCAAACAAACAGACAATCAATCTAAACCACATCGCAATCTTCATTCCATGCTGTATCAGAATGAGGTCAGGATCAGGATTATTTAATCAGTCTCTCTTGCATTCTCCTTGTTCTGCTGAACACTGAGTTGCTCCTCAATCTTTCCTTGATTCCGGAAGGCTCTTTATCAGTTGGAGCAAACGGCGGGCTTTTAAGCCACCAGTTGAGTTTGCTCATTCTCCTCGTTGGTCCCCCTAGGGGACTCTTCTGCCCCTGCCAGGGTTAGAGGCACGCCTGGTGTGAACTCAGGGTGTTTCTCCTTCCAACGACGTTAAGGTAACACCGAAACCATGTATCTCACTCTGTCAGTCCAGATTAGCAGAGTAAACCATCCTTGATATCAGAAGAACTACGTCTACCTGTGAAAGGAGATCTTAAAATGCTTTTGTTAGGGACAACACATGTTTACTCCTCACCCAGTCGATCCTTGTTGTAGTGACCTGTGAGGAAAAAATGAATGTGGCCTGAGGGCTGTCCATTTTTCCTATAACACCAGCAGATTGACAGGGCTGGGACCCATATCATTCCAATTTCAGTCAATATCATTTATAATCTTATCTGATTTCTTTCATATTCCCCCTGTATACCACGTCTAAGTGGTATACACTGAATTTAAATTCATCTCAATTATTTCTTTGTTGTTTAAAGGTGTCTCACTATTCATCAAATAGTTTCTTAAACATGACTTTTTTTTATTCAGGCTTCTCACTAATATCAGTTTTTTCTGTGAAACACTCAGCCCACATGTAACATGTTAACAAACACAATGTATTTCATACATTTGACACAGAATCAATTTGATGAAGTCCATCATGACATCCTGAAAAGGAAAAAGTTAAATATGGGGTGGACAGGGCAAGCCTTCTTGCTCTGCCTTCCCATGTTTTACCCTGCGCAGGTGTGGCAATTTTTCTTTCTGCCACAAAAATGTCCCAGGCCAGGATAATTAGCCAAATTAATCCATAGCCATTATTTATCGGGCATAATCTACATTGTATGCCCTCTTTGAAAATTTGAAAACAGCTGTTCATGGCAGTTTGTCTGCCTTGGTGCACCATCACTCACACACTTTCACACACTCTCACACACCCCACCTCTGGCCAGAGCATCATCTCTTTTTGTCACTGCCTCCGAAGACAGTAAACTGAATGGGGAATGTATGTTGTTAGGGTGGAATACCACCAAGTCTACTCGAATAAAACAATTTCGATAATGACAGAAACTACTCAACGTAGGCACTGTGGCTTTCCCCTTGCGACAGTGTCTAAACGTTGGACTAAAACAGCTGGACGATGTCCATCACAATGGGGTTGAATTTCATCTTGCGGTCATGAACTCCAAAGTTTTCAATATTTTTTTCCAAATAAACTTTTAGGCCTAGGCATGCCATAATTAAAAGAACCAATTTTAATTTCTGAAATATAATTCATTATTCAACTGTGCACTTTTCGTCTTTATTATCTCTTCCTATTGCTCATGAGCTGCTCTAAAAAAATTGGAGATCTCCGCATGATCTTGGATCCATGGCCAATAACATTAACATCATGTTACCGCAATCTCTGGGTAGGACAGCATTTGTGATTTCATGAATTAGAATTTTTAGTATTATTACTGATATTCAGCCCTAGGAAATATCTATTAACCAAGATGGAGTGACCAGTTTCATTGTTTTACCATTCATATTTTGATCTTGGACACTTTGTGCCCCTCTATTCCCTTTATTTATTTATTTTTTAAGGAATCCTAGAATTTTTATCAGCTTGACAAGAAGCTCTGTCTTTAAATCAGAGTCTAAACTCTCTCTGTATTTTACAGTATCTCCTCTCTATGCTAACTCCAGTCCAAATTTTAGCTGATTGAGAAATCAGGCAAACACATTCCTTCTTTCTATGGTGTTGGACTGGTGCCTATTAAAAGAAAGCAGTGTGTTGTTAGTTGAACAGATTACAAAGAACTGCTATAAAACCAGTGAATTATCAAGTTGCAAATTAATATGACAAATCAAAATCCGAGGCGGTCTCTGTAGTGATCATTGTATATGCAGTACCTGCCCACGAGGGAAGAGGTAAAAGTCTCTGATATCATCAGTTAGTTGAACATGTTTTGGGTGGTTTAGCGTCTCTCTCTTCATGCAGTGTCTTCCGGTCTGACACTCGGTGATGAGGATCTGGTGGGGCATCGGAGTTTTGACTCGGAATGCAGTTATCTTCCTCTGTGCCTCTCATGGCAGATATTTCATGTCTGCATTGTCTCTCAGTCTTTCTCCATTCTAGCCCCTGAAGTGTCGGATTCCTCTTATAGGGGGGTTTAGCTGATCGCCCATCAGCTTTTCCTGTTCTCCACAGCCATAATGTCTCTTTCTTCATGTTGCGTCGCCCATTGGCAGCTGTCCCAGAAGTCATCTGGTTTCTTCTATAAAATGAACACTCAAGAGAACCGCATTGTAAATTTTGACCACAACTGCATATAAGCAATCTGTGCTATGGTCAGTCATCTTGTGCAACTGTCCAAAATTTAAGGAATCTCATCCAGTTAACAATATATAGCAGTTCCTTATTTCATTTTAATAAAGCAAGTTCTTCTTTGCGAGAAAAGAGCAAACAATTCCTTCTTTGCAGAATGCAGAAAAGAGCAGTAACCTATTCTGACTGAACTGAGCATGTCATACTTCTATAAGCCTTATAAATACATCAGCATGATGCATTGTATTATAACTTCAGACTGAAATCTTTTAAATAGTCCAGCAAATGTGGCAATCAAAGTCAAGGAAAAAAATTATTTTCTTCTTTTCTCTTTTTTTTTTTTTATTATTATTATTAGCTGAAAACGGCCGTTTAAAGTAGTCACTCAATCTTGTTCTCATTGATCACAATGCAGAAGTTATTTCAGTTAACACAAACTAAAGTCTTAATCTCTGCACTATATCACATTTCAAGCTGTCCCCCAGTGATAACGGACACAAACTTCATACATCTAAAGATAAGATGTAATACAAACTAAATCTTTGAAGACCTGTATTTAGCATTATACTGTTTCTTAAGTTATCAACATAATTCTCTCCTGGCTCCCACATTTCATATAAAGTATAACCTTTAACTTTTCGGAGCCAATAAATAACTCAAATCTCATGAAAAAAATCTTTTCAGCCAAGTTATCTAAATACAGTTGTAAATCTCTGCTCTATACATTGTCATCCACGTAATCAACAGTATTGTCTCCTAATTTTGGATTTGCTGGTGACTGACAATGCTTTCAAAAATAGCAGCGCACTTGATCTAACACAGCAGAGACAGAACAAAGCAAGAGTAGATTCATTTAAAACTTCACTAAATCCTAGTGAACTGAATGGCAAATAGCCAGTTGAATTTGTACTAAACAATTTTCTGAAACATACTAATCTGCTGTTTCATCCGTCCTGTCCAGATCAAGTGACATAGACAATTAGAAAAATTGTTATTTAGCAGTTTATTTGTTTTAGTGCCTTGCAAGGACTTCACTATACCAATTTTCTTATTGCATTTAGAAAATCATTCAATCTTGAAAGGACTGAGAATATCTCAATGTGAGAATAGGTAACAAAGATAGCTTTTCACTAAGCATCCATTCCCTGTTTTAAGAATGGGTAATGAAAAAGGTATTTTGCAAAACATCTATTCTCCTTCCCACATATAAATTGTGAGGATAATCAATCGGTCGCGATCCGATATCCCATACTATAGCCTACGTCCCGTATATATTAAAATACGAGGATAATACACTCTGCCAAATATGGTAGAGTGTAAATTCACGGCACGAAAATGTGCTCAATTTCTTAACAGACAGTAAGAATAATTCATTAAAGATTATTTCTCACCTGTCTGTAGAAAATTCCCGGAAAGACGAGCCCCCATTTGTTAAGAATGTTTTAGCTCTTTATCTTTCGATGCCGTCCGAATATTCTCAGTCCTTGCATTCATGAAGACATGGGCCCATGGAAAGAATTATGAACAAGACGCCAATTGTCTTTTCACAAACTTCTTTCAAGTTTATTGTTACATCCATACATTATATAGTCTCATTGCTAGGGGTGGTGCAGTGGTACATCCAATGAGAATTATACACCACATCTGTGTGGTACTCAGGCCAAGAAATATACGTTATATAAAATGGAAGTCTGGCAAGGAAGTTCTGGACATATTAGGGATACACTTGGACGGAGAGAACTACATCTTTATGCCAAGTGTCGATATGCCAAGTCACCGCTGAGCTAGGAGACCCCCCTCCTCAGTTGAACATTTGAACTCCATTTAAGATGTATATATGTGAGGATAAGAGAGATACAGTCAAACAGAAGAGAGAGAGAGCGAGAGGAGGGAGCGAGAGGAGGGAGTGAGACACAGAGAGAATGGGGAAAAACACGTATGGGAGGAGGGAGCGATCAGAAGAAAAGTGAGAAGGGAGGAGGGATTGCATAGAGGCAAACTCACAGAAACATCTGGCAGAGAGCATGATATATTTTAACAAAATTAAAACTTAAGAATTCATTTAAACTTTGATTTCTTATAAAGTCACAGCTTTAGCGATATCGCTAGCTATTAATAGTCTGACACTGGTGGCTTATTAAGCTGTCAACATAATACTAAAAATGACCAAAAACATGCAGAAACAACTGTTCAGTCTTACCTGTGAAAGATAATACCCCGAGATCTGTTTTTATTATTGTGCGACGGTCTGGACATGCCCAAGCTGCAGACGAGTCAGGTATGTTTTCTTCTGTCCCGATATGAGAGTTATGGAGAGTTGCCCGGACCAATATGGCGGAGACGTTGACTTGTGGTCGAGCGTCCAATAAGTATTTATGTCTATGCCGCCTACATCCAAGTGAGACATCAGAAGCCACGCCCATATCTAATTCAGCCACGCCCACAAAGCTGTACTTCAGAAACCACGCCCCTATCATATGCGTCATCTGGTGAGTTCCCCACCCTCGTACTGGGGAAACCCGGAAGTAACGTTATGTCGAAGCAATGTACGGCCGTTTCGGGAATGTAAATGTTGTCTTTCATTTTACTAATACACGTTTTCTTATTTCTTTAAAGATGATTTCGTCATCACAACAGCCTGTAAAACACTTGCACTGGTTGATTAAATTAGGCTAATTGTAGTAAAAACCTCTACACCTTACCTTATTCATTTATGTAATGAGATAATTTCACATTTATTACGATCGATTTTAAACTAAGCCACCTTTTAAATTGATCAAATTTAAAGGGGACACTTAGATTTTGTTATTGTAAAAGTCACAACACATTTTTATTAATTTATAATTGTCATTTAATTTTCTTAAGTTGTGTTCCACTTATTTGAATGATAGGATTGACAGTTCTCCATATGCAGTAGAATAGACATACATAGGCTAAATAGAGATTGCTTGCTTGGATAGGTTATACAAGTAACATGGCATTGACATTCAGGCCTTGTTCATCAACAAAACTTCATATCAAGTGTGTCCAGGTCCTCCACATATTTAAAGATGAATAAACAGACATCCCTTGCTTCATTGGGTATTTTTATATTTATTTTACAAAAATAATTACATTTAAAATTTTACAAAAAAAAAAGAAGAAAAAAAGTTCTATAAAAGATGTTCCAACTATCATAAGTGAACGGTTGAATGATCAGATAAACAGTTCTTGAAATGCAGTACACGTATATAGGCTACGTACATAAGCAATAAGCTACGTATAGAGATTCCTTGCCTTGTTAGATTATTCACAGAAACATGGCATGGACTTTCAAACCTTGTTCAGCAAGACAGTTTGATATGAATATGTCCAGCTCCTCTGGACACTCAATCATAAATCAGATAACGAAATAAACAAGTGATTAAAAATAAATATATGAAAACAATATACAATAGACAAAAGGACAATACACAATATATTGTATTGTACAGATGTGCTATATACAAATTATGCAAGGGAATGTGAATAGATGTATGATATATTAAATCAATAACATATGTATAATATAACTATGGATAGTTGGGTATTGCTTATGTTTTATTGCACAGTGGGGAGAACATTTAACTGTTTGTGAGGTAGATGGCCTGAGGGAAGAAACTGTTCCTGTGCTGGCCGTTCTGGTGCTCAGTGCTCCGTAGTGCTGACCAGACGGCAACAGCTCAAAGAGGGAGTGTGCTGGATGTGAGGGGTCCAGAGTGATTTTGCCAGCCCTTTTGCTCACTCTGGATGAGTACAGTTCTTGGAGAGTGGGGAGAGTTGTACCAGTGATTCGCTCAGCAGTCCGGACTAACCTCTGTAGTCTTCTGAGGTCAGATTTGGTAGCTGAGCTGAACCAGACAGTTATTGAAGTGCAAAGGACGGAGTCAATGATGGCGGAGTAGAACTGATTCAGCAGCTCCTGTGGCAGGTTGAACTTCCTCAGCTGGCGAAGGAAGTACAGCCTCTGCTGGGCCTTTTTAACAATGGAGTCAATGTGAATGTCCCACTTCAGGTCCTGAGAGATGAATAAAAAGACATCTCTTGCTTCATTCAATTTGACCCCAGGTAGCTTTTGAAGGCAATCTGTTGATTTTTACTGTCCATCTGGAGAAAGGCAGGCCCTTTCACCACCCCCCAGAATAACTCACGGTGACTCTGTATCCAGCACCACGCTGGACCAATGTCCATTGCAAACTTCCACTTTATGTCCTCTTGGTGCTCCTGTTAAAAATAGAGAACACGTGTGTGTTGGGGGGCATATGTGTCCACTAAATAGTATTTACCTCATCATTCTACATACAAGAATGTTTGTGATTTTAAACCACAAAAATCAGTCAATACAGTATCTAGGTAAATGCTCCCACCATACCTCCACACACCACTGCATGGCTTATGTGGTCCTCCAAGTGAATTGTAACGAGTAATTTTCTTTACTGTTGAAACTGCAGCAGGGACCCCTCATCCCAGCAGAACTGCTCTGCATCAGGCTAGGACCAAAAATGCATCATGACAAACAAACATTGACAATCATTATGTTTGAATTGAATTGTGATCTTTCCATTAATATAGAATGATACAAAGATAATTTGTCACAAACACAGAGTTATCCAGCAATTCATAGTGAAATGATGCGGTTGCTCAACCAAGTTACTGTGCAAGGGTACTGTGATCAGTGTATCCGCCGAGAGCAGCCTCACAGCAGCTAGTCCTTCTGACATTTGCCGCTGGCTCTGATGTCTCTGTAGTGGTTAAACATGAGGTAAAATTCGTTTTGGGTATATCTAACAGGCAATCTTTGGTCTCATGAATTTATTATTTCTTCCAGGTCATATCATTTTGGCTGAGCACAAAATTGTTTCATAAATTATTTATTTATTTAATTGTAATACTGTGCTTGCTTTAATGTGACAGAATTGTTTGCTTTTGTCTTTATTTCCTATTACATAAGTCTCTTATACTTTATACTTATACTTTTATAATGGCTATTTTTGTTCATTAAAACTGACATTTTAACAAAAAAAGTCATTATACATACAATGAATCAGAGTATATGTGCACATATTACCTAAACCACATATTAATGTTTTATATTTTTAAAATGAAAATGAAAAGAGGATTGTGTTTTATATTTTGAAGAAAACGAAAAGGTGGTGGTGTTTGATATAATTTTGTTTTATTGTAATGCGTAAGTTAGGGGGTGTGGCCGAAGCGTGAATCCATATTCAGAAAGACAAGGGAAACACATAAGGATTCCTAAGGGTTGCCTGTTACATTACAGTGTACAAAATATCACTTACCACATAAACGGAGTAAGGAGAGATGACTGAGGACGATGGCGAATGGTTTGCAGATCCTCAGCATCACTGACAAACATCTAATCTTGTAAAATGTGTGGCAAGTAGGCTACTCCATAGTATAAACAGAGTAACTCACGCGTGATCGCGAATCTTGAAAGTGAAACTAAAAAGCGATCGTGCATTCAAAAGCAGTTTCAATGCCAGGCATAATAGCGGCTCCCTGATGCCCGCAATTATATACAATACAGTATAATTACCCAATGATATAACTGCGAGAGAAAGTATTGAAATATGTATTTTCCTCCCATCTCGTATTTATTACCTTTAGGGGTTCCCTAGTACAGGTCATTTTCTTTCCAAACACGGTATTGTGTTGCAGCGGATTGCTGGGGGGGGGGGGGGGGTCACGATGTCGGCTCAACATCGCGATGTCTATCAGCCATCGGCGATGGACGATGGCATCATCTATCGGCCCAACCCTAATTGTAATACAGTGTAGATAACTTAGGCGAGCTGACTGACGTTATCAATTACGCTGCTGTACTGAGGACGCAAGTCCGAACTTTGCGTACTTGGTATTGAGAAACGGCCAGAGTCCTTGTTTTCAAGGGCGCAACTCATGGCATTCACTGTTCTTCTGCTGGCGTTTATCAAACAGCGTTGCATTACTGTGGGCGTCCTCTTCTGGATTGGGGAGCGGATAATCGAAAATGGGCAAAAAGGCAGGAACGTGGGTGGAGCTGGTTACTGAAACCACGCCCGCCTAGCGCGACGGTGGTGACAGCAGGGGCAATCCACCTGTCACTCAAGTGGCCACGCCCTTAATTATGCAGAACTATTTAAGGCTTAATGTAATTTTAAACGGATGAATTATAAAAAAAAAAATTCACCCCCCTCACAGTTGTCATGAAGGGCAAAATTAGCTATATAGACCAAAACCACTTTTTGTACCAGGCTGTAAACACTTCTTTTTTTTTTTTAATAATTAAAGTAATGAATTAATTTTATTTTATTTATTTATTTATTTATTTATTTATTTATTTAGGTGGTTTTTTTTTTTTTTAATTTATTTTTTAATTTTTTTTTCCCTGCTGTAAATTTGGGCATTTTAACATGGGGAGTCTATGGGACTGACTCCCTTTTGGAGCCAGCCTCTAGCGGCCAGTCGATGAATTGCAGTTTAAGTCACTTCAGTGTTGGTTTCAAGACAGAGAGCGGGAGGCTGCAGCTTGGTTGAGACCCATTTATTTATTTATTTTATTTATTTATATAATTTATTTATAAAATTATTAAATGTATATGCTGAACAATTAACATTCAAAAGTATAACAAAATATTACAAACATGGTGTTCACGTTTTGTGTAAGAAAAAAGCCAAAACAAAAAGAAAAGGGAAATAAATTTATTAATAATAATAATAATAATAATAATAATAATAATATTATTATTATTATTATTATTATTATTATTATTATTATATTATTATTATTATTATTATTATAAAAAAATAACAAGGAGGGTATAACGTTACATCAATAATCACAATAGAAAAGAGGAGTTTAGTTATTTGAGCGTGTCCATAGTTCTGGTTTGTTTCCGATTTGAAAGGCTTTGGTTGAGACCTGTTGAGACGTCACAGCTCCTGCCAAGGTCTCGAGACTAAGCTCGCTCGCGCAGTTACGATTTATGTTATTTACCTTATATCTTATCGGTTGCTGCTCCTAACATTGGCCAAATAGCATAACCTGAAACGTTAGTTTTTACGCTGTCAGTATTTAGTTGTCTGTAACGAAAGAGAGTCGGTGGGTGAATAAAAACAAAAAAACCCGCCTAAACTGAGGGCAACATGAACTGGGTCGGAGGATCTAGGTTTGTGCTAACCTGCTAACTTAATTGAAACTTGCTAATAATAACTGACTTTATATCCTTGCTTGGCTGTTAAATTAACATATCATGGAAGTCAAAGCAGAGATGTCAAAATTACTTGATATAAATTCATTAAGTTATATATCTATAATGGCGCCTTGTCTTAACTAACCAGGAGCAGGTATATGAAAAGCAAAGAAGACACAACAAAACAGAGAGTAAGTATTTTTTCACTCTCCAAACCAACTGTTTGGGACTTTACACTCTTTAGTAACTAAGTTACACGTTCTTAATTATGAATTTACCTGTATGAATTGATAGGGATTGGACTAGGGTCACAGGTGGTGAGGTTTAGTGTGTTATTTTATCTTAAATCTGTGCTCTTGTAATCCTCTGTTCCAACTCAAGGCGTTTTTTCAAAAGCAAAGGATGAAACGAAAGTCAAATATTGTGGACTCACCCAAAGGATACAACCCTGACAATATGGATCTGCTGACATTATTCATAGTCAACCAGATTTCATCAAAGAAAGAGCAAACGGGTACAGTGATGGTGCACTTATAAATGAACACTACTCAAACATTATTTTATGGCCTTTTAATAAAGCTCATGTGTAGAATCATATGTTATCATTTGTCTTCTAGAAAACCCAAAAACAAACCTTTTGACTGGTGTGGAAAGAACCAAAAGAGCTTTGAAAGAACCCTCAGAGTTACCAATGAGCCCTTGTTCTCCTTCAAACCTGAACCTAGTTACCAGTCAGCCACAGTACTGGTATGTTTCAAGAAGCTTTGTTATTCCTTCTGGGCTATATTTCCAAATTATTTCATCTACAGATATTGAGTGTTTGTTTCAACAGTAATGATACGCCTGGTTATAAAGTCAGAAAATATCGTCTCTCTGAAGAATTCAAGTTCACGCCGGTAAGAATGACTTTGTAGAATTCATATGTATAAGTTATCATACAGGATTTAATAATGGTTTCTTCATCCTTAGCTGTCTCCTTTGCTTGAGTCGAACCTGTCTGATGCCAGTGGCTCAGAAAACCAACCGCAACCACCCTCAACATCTTCTGGCTCTTCAGATCCAATCCAACCCAAACCTGCACCACACACATCCTCTTCTCTGCCAATTCTGGAAAATCTTAACAATATGATGAATACTCCTCAGGTGTGATTATTTAAAATCCACAGTTTTTGCAACACAACTAAGTCACCCAAATTGTTACAGTTTGTCTCTTTTCAGTTTGTGTCATTCTCTCAACTAACAAAGCTGGCTAATCCATGGCCAGATGAAGCTCTCATCCAAGATGCGTCACACAACAACTCAGCAGCTGGAAATCAGTTTGAGAGCACATTACCAAAGTGAGTACAATGATATTACTATATCCCGATGCAGTATGCCAATAAAAGAGAATAGACATGGGAAAGTGCTTGTAACATGGAATTATCACAATTTGTTGCAGCCCAGAGAGGGGAGGGCATTCAGAGGCCTCAGTTTTATATCCACTCAACCCTTTGAAGAGCACTGAAGAACCGGAGGAGCCACTGTTCATTGATTTTAAGAACTTAGATTATAAAGGTAAAGATATACTGTAGCTTCTAGCACATAAGATGGCACAATAAGATAATGCACTGTATAATAATAGAAATGAAAACCAGTAGAGTCACAACTTTCCAGAAACTATATTATATGCAATGATTGATTTACTTACTCAGTTAATAATCTTTAACCATTAGCACTCAGTCCAGAGTACAGTCATTACTTTAATACGTTGTATGTTACAGATGTTCTTTATAATTTTCATTTCTTTTAGTGCTCGACTCAATGAATTCTTGTGACAGATCACAAAACATGGACAGTAATGGCCACCTCTCAACACAGGTATACGCATGTGCATTCAAGTCTTGAAACACACATAGTTTTGCTGGTAAAATTGCTTACTAACTTTAGTACATTTATTGTTTACAAATACTACCCTCTTGTGGTTAAAAGCAACATTGACATAAGCTTCAGTATATTTCTAATAAACTTGTTTTTAGATGCCAATTTGGCTTGTGTTTTGACCTTCTCATTTTTTTTTTTCTTCAGGAATCTGTATGTACTGACAGCAACACATGTAAGTGTTCTGGTTATTGTTATTCATAAAGTATCATTTTAATGGCGCTTACTCAGAACAAGAAGTTTTATGTTTCAGCAGGTGCTGATGGTAGCAGTGTCTTTGTGCATGTTGGTAAATCTCCAAGAGGAGTTCATCTCAGCTCAGATGACGTAAGACATAAAAACTGTCCTGTAATTTGAATAATCCTAATCACCGTAATAATGAAATTGGTTTCTGTAATCTCTCCTAGTATATAGTGCGTGAAGAATGAACACATCTAACATAATGGAAGTGTTTGGCTTTGTTCCTAAAAGCATTTCAGTGGATATATACAGTATTTCACTTCATTCACTGAAAGATTATTACATTTACAGTGTTGATAAACACATCTTTCACTTTAAAATGTGATATATTGATACATGATACATTTACATGGAATGATACACACATCATGTGAAAGAAATAAGAAATGATTTCTTTAAAAAAAAAAAAAAATACAATAAAGCCTTTTTTCATAGTTTTATGATCCCCAGAAATTTTCTAAATCAATGCAAAAAATAAAATAAAATTATAAATAAATAAATAAATATATAAATAAATATATATATATATATATATATATATATATATTTATATTATATTACCTTTTGATTCTGGAAGTGTTCTTTATGAAATTTCACCCATGAAATAATTTCTTAATGACTTTGAAAATTTCTCTTGTGGGACAGAAAGAAAAAAATTACCAGTGTCTACAGTGTGCCTGCCCAAAGAAACAGATGTGGCATTCTGAAGACAGTGTCAAGGCAAAGCGCTGTTGCTTATCGGTGGATAGTTTAACAGAAACGCCTTCACAAGCCCCATCCTGCCAACAGGAGGCAAAATCTAACCGTGATGGTCAAAGTGAGGTAAAATCCAGAGACAGTCAAAAATAAGTGAACTGTGGACAAAAACATGAGGAATATCTGTTTGTTTTTCTCATCTGCAGACAGAAGCACAAAGGCGTGATGGAACTCTCCCAATAACCTTGGAAACAGGGACACAAACAGGAGCTTTATCTTACCGAGATGTCTCCGTTCAGTGTTCACTTATTCATCACAGCAACTCTGTCCCTTTCCCCTCTGCTAATCAGAAATCCAGTGCCTTCACCACAAGGTGGCAGTATTCAAATTTTAATCAGTTTCCTAATCCAACTACACGTACTTCTCCAAAAAATGGGCACAAAAAAACAGGAAACATGCCCTCAGGGGCATCAGCAACAAACCAGCAGGCACAGAGACATCCAAAATCACAAATGGGCTTCTCCTTCCGCAAACTTAATAGTCAGAAGAGCATGAAAAGGGATCTGACGTCAGCTTCGAAACATCCTTTCTGCAAAGCCTCAGGTATAAATAACTAACCCATTGTGAAACCTTACAGAACACATTTTTCAATTTTTTCTGATCAACATGGATCTTCTCAAAGGAATACTTCACCCAAAAATGAACATTGCCATTTTTTTTTTCATTCCATCATGTCTTCCCAAACTTGTATTTGCTGTTCTTTTCAATAAAAATAGGACAACAAAGCTTGATAAAATTAGTGCATACAACTGAAGTTGTACAGTATTCGAGTAGAAGTCATTTTCAGCATGGCACATTGTGTTTGGTTACAATATGAGCAAAATTGGTGGCACTAACGTCAAACCATGATGCAGTGCATCTTGATGCGACAAGGAGGAAGTAGATTGGGAGAAAAGTAATGCTTTTTTCATCAAGGATGCATTAAACTGATCAAAAGTTACAGTAAAGACATTTAAAATGTTACAATAAATTCTGTTCTTTTGAAATTTCTATTCATAAAAGAATCCTGCAAAAACGTATTACTGTTTCCAAAAAGTATTAAGCAGCACTACTTAACGTTAATAATAATAATAATAATGCTTCTTGAGCACCAAATCAGCATATTAGAATGATTTCTGAAGTATCCTGTGACACTGACAACTGGAGTAATGGCTTTGCCATTACAGAAATAAAATACATTGTAAAGTATATTAAATAGAAAACACTTATGTAAAATTTCAATAATATTTCACAGTATTACTGTGACATTATTTTTGATATAATGAATGCAGCCTTCTTGAGCATTTCTTGAGTTATTTC
This sequence comes from Spinibarbus caldwelli, assembly GCA_039654775.1. Lineage (NCBI taxonomy): Eukaryota > Metazoa > Chordata > Actinopteri > Cypriniformes > Cyprinidae > Spinibarbus > Spinibarbus caldwelli. Next base: position 19,916,513 of record CM077228.1, on the reverse strand, counting down.
TTTCAAAAACATGAAACAATCTTAATTTTCTTAGAATGTTTGCCTCATTTATGAGTGAACTATTCCCATTTCATATCATGATACTGGTTTAAAATCTGAAAAAGTGTGTTTATGTCCTTTGTTTACTCCAGAACAAAAAAAAGAGGAAAGCAGGAAGAAAATAGACAAGTGTGACTACGCTCGGTTGGGAAATGTGGTGCGAAACCCTGTCAGGGACGTCAGGTGTGCAGGAGAATTTGTGAAAGAGATGAGATGAAGAACTTCACAGCAGAGAAAGGTGTGAACTGGGTTTCTACAGAAATGAAAAAAACTGTTGCTGACATTGAAGCATAGAAAGGATTAGACAGTAAGCAGAATTACATTTTGAAAAAATTGTTACCTCAGTTCAGATTTGATGAAAAACAATACTGTATGTTATGTATCTTTATTATTATCTCCCAAGTACATATTCAAGTTTTCAAAGTTCATATATTTAGTTTCATAGAATATAAATCTAGCAAAACATTTACAGCAACAGTAATCAAATACTGTACAACACAACATTTGTCTTCACTAGTTTCCATCAACAGTATAAATGCTGCATTTGGTTTCACGTACAAAAACAAAAAATACATCCATACACTTAAAACAGATGTGTTCATTGGTAATAACACAAATGGCTGTCCATGTTGGAGCACCTCCCAAGTACAGTCTAAAATTCAGATACATCTGGTACACATGAAACTGGTCAATAAACCTCTAAATTACATCATACATGTAGACTGAAACTCATTGACTTTTCTAATGTCTCTATTCAGACTCTAGTTGAAGCAATATGTTTTATGTTAGAGATTCAATTGGTGTCTTAAAGGAATAGTTGATCCAAAAATTTGAGATTTTTGTTGTCCTATTTGGAGATTGGCTTCCCCTGGTTACATGCTTTTATTATATGTAAAAGGGCGGCTGGAATATTCTTCAGAACCTCTCCATTTATGTTCCACGGAGTAAAAAAAAGTCATACAGGTTTGGAACGACCAAGGTCCATTTGTGGGTGAACTATTCCTTTAAAATCTAAACTGATATAATGCCAAACACTGTGCCAATTTGATTTGTGCTTCTCTCAACCAAATTAAGTTTTATCCAATGGAATATATCAAATTACACATGTATCTAAACAAAACACAATACACAAGGCCTGATGTGCACAATTATTTATCACTGAACAGAGTGAAACCTTTAAACAGGAACTTGAGTCGACATTATTGGTTGCTTTCACAAGAGCCATCAACTTGGTTTCGATAAAGCTACAATCACAACATAGAGATTTTCAGGTCGGTTTGTCACACCTTGATGTGTATTTGTCTATTTGTATACTTACAAAGCAGCACAACAGAATATTGGATATTACAATGTACTTGTCAAAACGGTTACCCTACACTGTTCCATGGACAAGACCAATGCGATGACTCTTTGTACATTAGGCTATAAGGAAGACAAATTAAAATGATGATGATAAAATTAAAATTTAAAATGTAAACATTTAAATTACATTTAAAAGCAAATAATTACAATTTTGGTAACACTTTAGTATAGGGAGCAATTCTCACTATTAACTAGTTGCTTATTAGCATGCCTGTTATTAACATATTGTCTGTTTATTAGTACTTATAAAGCACATATTCTACATGACCATATTCTACATCCATAATCCTACCCAATACCTAAACTTAACAACTACCTTACTAACTATTAATAAACAGCAAATTAGGAGTTTGAGGCAAAAGTTGTAGTTAATGGTTTGTTAATAGTGACATTTGGACCTTAAAATAAAGTGTGACCAAAATTTTAAAAGAAATGAGTCTTAACACAATAATGATGTAAACTGTCAAAACTTAAGTCAGAATTGTGAAATATTTTATAAGGCCACACTACACTATCACAGGGAACTCCAGAAAGCTACATGACATTTTGTCAATAATCTTTAATCCTACAAACATGAAGGTTCAAATTACAAAATAAACTACTGTACTTCAAAAACTAGACAGTGATCGCATATTACAAACAAGCAATGTGATTTGCTACACATTTTCAAAGCCTCGAAGATTTTGAGTACGCCAGAGGGACACGAAAATGACGTTTATTCACTTGTGTTTGATTTTTGTTAATATTTAGAGAGTTACTTCAAATCACTTAAAGCAGTTGGTTTGGATTAAATGTAGACTACTAATAAATTTTGACACACTGAAATGCCAAAAGCGTGCAAAGCTGTAATATCGGCAATGGGTTGCTATTTGAAATATATAGAAAAATTGATTTGTTAAATATTTTTGATCTCTGCATAATTACATTATGATATTATACATAATTCCATGATATTTCATATTTTAATGACTTCACTGTGAAAAATACTATTAAATGATGAGTAGGTGCATCCAAACTTTTGACTGGTAGTGTAGCTTATATTTTTCTTTGTGTATAAGTGTTATTTTCAAATATAAAATTTGCATTGAGTTCGCACTTAGACATGACATTAAGAAAAAAAATACTATCCTTCTGCATATATATTATTGAATTTACAGCTAACATCTCATTTTATGGAGGATATTCATCTGACAGTAGAGAAACGAGCCAGTAAATCTGCATGTACTGTGACGCAAAAACATACTGACGATATTATAAAAGCTGACTTGGCACTGCGTGTTTGTTTGTGTGTGTGCTCTACAACCCTGATCTTGCCGTCGCGTTGAAGAGAGGCTCAACCTGACCGATACAGTGGGCGGACCTGACGTCAGGGTTGAATGAGGCTCAATCGATACCTTCTCATTCCCGTTTACCAACCCAGAGGTTTCACACGAGTTATTCGACATCTGACGCGTCGTTGTCCGATAGGTGGTAGTTTGACCCTTTAACCCGGATGTATTCCACCTGCCGATCCTCATCAGAATCCGAGATACCGCATGAGCAGAGCCGGTTTTCAAACAAGGACTCAATCTCTTCTAGCCGCCTTCCCTTAGTCTCAGGCAGGCAGCCATAAATGAAAAAGAAGCCAGTTAGGGCCAAACTGGAATACAGGAAAAATACACCTGGAAAATGACAAAGAGATATTGGTTGATAAATGGGTATAATTTTAATAATAGCTAAAAATAGCAAAACTATACAAAACTATATATATTTTTTTTTGTATTATTTATTTTTTTTCTGCTCGCCTAGTCAGAATTGTAGTAGCTCTGCCAACATTATCAATGGCCTCAACTTGAAACTAACATCATCCAGTGGCCTGAATGGCCTAGATGATGTCATCAAGAAAAAAAAAAATGTTGTAAAAGTTGGTTTAACTACAAAGCAAGTAATTATTTTTCAGTAATGTGCAGTGATAAGCTGTGAACAGCAAATTGAGGAAAGTGTATTTAGAATATTAATTTGCACAGGGAGTTGTTGACTTCCAGAGGAAAGTAATACCGAGTCATAGACATAATTAGTTCTACAATGCCTTTATGCGCAGTATACTCTTGATGTTGAGAGATCAAATACCGTATTGATGCTGACAAAAAGGTCATGTTCATGACTGCTGTCGCTCCACTAATTAGAGCATTACCGTAGTAAGTCAGGTACTGGGCCATGTGGAGGAACGTTAGAGACACCAGCACATTGAAGGTCCAGTTCACTCCGGCCGAACAAGCATTGCCTGTGCTTCTGGCCCAAAGAGGGTATATTTCAGAATTAACTGTCCATGGCATCGGTCCCATTCCTGTCACGAGGTGAAAGTGTTTTAAATTACCACAATGCAATGTCACCATGAATATATTACAGGTATAATTCCCTCAGAGCAACCTCTGGTTATGTCTTGCTGAGTGGCACAATGGCAATGGATTGCACTGCTATGATATTTTTTAATTAATTACAAACAGTTATGATCATCTTACCTGGGGCAAAACATGCAAGATAGAGCACTAGTCCCAGGAGCACAACCCATGAATAAGATGTTGGGCAAAAATTATAAGCCCATATACCACTGTCTGGCATATGTGTGGAGTTGGAGCACCTGTTAGAGTTGAAACAAACACACAATGAATTTTATAAGGTAAATGAATAAATATCAAAATGTTTACCATATTAAAATTTTTCAGAAAAAAAAAAACAAAAAAAAAATTAAAAAGCACCACAGGATCAATCACATCTACTATCGTACAGTAATGCCACAATTAACAAACTAACGCGTTAGAAACAAAATGTGTTAAAAATATAAAATACAAATAGGGAAACACCACTTTTTGAAGGACGTGACAACAAATTGTATTTGAGATTTTACATCTGGCGAGTATTTGATAACATTGTAATGTACTGTAGAATGAATAAAAACACATAATATGCCCATATATACACAGAACAGCTCAAGTGCTTGAGCATACAGAGTCTCTGTTTCAGTGGTGACTCACTTGCCCCACGCTGCTCTCTCAGTGGAGGCTGGATTGACGGGCACACAGGAAGAGGCAAACACAGCAGTGCTGTTTTCCTGATAACAGTAACCACAGCTAGGGTCCAACATACAGGGCTCGCATGACCTGAAACACAAAGTAATGTAAGAGCAAGACAATTACTTAAAAACTAAAACCCAACCAACTGACCTTGAATTCTTCTTAAGTCAACATAAATCAAAATGGACTGTACAATATGTACAGTCTTAATACATATTTCTAGAATTCCTTATATGCATGACTCATCATTGCACATTATTCTAAACAAACAAACAAACAAAAAAAAAAGTTAAAATTTTTAATATAACTCCGATTGGATTCGTCTGAAAGAAGAAAGTCATATACACCTAGCATGCCTCGAGGGTGAGTAAAACACGAGCTAATTTTCATTTTTGGGTGAACTAACCCTTTAACTGACTTGGTGTTATGCTGTGATAAGTGTTCCCTGAATTATTCTGAACAGGGCATTACAATTTTAAATAGCTATTTTCTATTTCTTTTCATTTTAAAATATACTTTTTTCCAGTGATGGCAAAATCTTCATTGCCTCATGATCCTTCAGCAATCATTCTAATATTTTATGATTATACACAACTTCCGTTTTATGTTAGCTTTAAACTGCGTGAATGACTTGCTCAGAAATATGCATGATTATGAAATCACAACCATGATCCCATTAATATATACACCAACATGTATTCAGTATTCATCTTTAGAAGTCTTGGTCAATGGGTCTTGGATGGCAGTTACAGTGAGTCCATTAAACACTGTATTCCATTATGTAAGGATGTTGAAAGGGCTTTTGAGACAGTCTATGCACAAATTGGTTTGCTGCTGTGATGACAGTGCAGACATTATGCATCCATTAGCACGAAAATAAACATGCTTTGTTTTGGTGTTGTGTGTATGGTGAACTGGATGACGGTGTAAGAGTAAATTAGGATGGAGAGAGAGGCCACGTTCTGTCAGACTGGGAGGGGGGTGTCATTGTTATGAGGTTACACACTTCAGACACTCTATTACTGTGACATTAAGGAACAGCGAGCAGCCTGGACCCCCTAACACACACAGTTATTGCTGCAGCGTGCACACCAACAGAGCCAAACATAAAATTGATTTTCACTCAGGTTGGAGACCAATAAGTTGTTTGTTGACTAAAGTAAGAGGAACCCATTAGAAATGGTATAATTTCACAATTAGAGTGCAGATATAGACACTAGCAATAGTTCTCCACTGGACTCTGCTTTAAGTAGATAGATTAAAGTCAACCTGAAATGCCATTTGCTAACCATTTTACTTGTTAGCAAATGTGATATATTTCAGAGTGAAACGGTTAAAATGACAACAATTCAGTGTGTGACTTGATTTTACAATTATTTTATTTATGTATATTTTTAAGGGGGAGGGGGGTATAAAGTAAAAATGTCAGGGTGGTACAATGTAATGAAGAAAAAGTCCTATTAAAATGATAAAAATTCTTGAAAAAACAATGTTATTAAGTAGTTTGGTTCTTGGTATATTTTAGTATTATTTCTTTATAATTTAATAACAGTTCCTTTAACAAAACTGCTTTGCTATTTATAATCTATAAAAAAAAAAAAAAAAAAAACTATTTAAAAATCTTTTATCCACCAAATTAAAGTCATGTGGGGTGACCAGAAATGTGATACAACCAATGCGCAGAAAACAAACAAAAAGCAAGAAATTACACAAAAGATGAACATGCAAATCCTCATGACTATGTGTCAAAGTCAATAAATTTCTTAAAATATCAAATTTTACCTTTTCATTACAAGGCTAGGTTAGTTCAGGTTGTACAATGACATGCATTATGACTCTCCAAAAACGTACTTCATATACAATTAATGATATTTGGAAAAAAAATACACTCCCCCCCCCAAATATCAAGAATTATATAGGACTATACTCCTATCGTGAAACTGGCACTTTTGAGGAGACTTTTTATGCAGAACAAGGAGCTGTTTATATGTATACATTTTGGGGGTCCCTAGATTGGCCTAGAGTGTGGGGTGTCTGGGTCTGTAAAACGTTTAAACCCCTGCTTTACAACATGTGGTCTGGGGTGCTTCTATTAGAAAGCCTCGGACCCTGATAGGTTCTTCTCCTGTCTGATAAAGATGATAGATGAAGATGATATTGCCCCTGAAATCCACCTGGGTCAATTATACTGGCAGGTGGTGCTGATGATGTGGAGACTGATCGTATTCATAAAGTCCACAAATAACAATTGAATTCCACAGTGTTCCTATAACCTCTGTGTGCCCATGTGCATCTCATTTTCAGGCATCTCCCATGCAGGCTTGATATTCACTTTATTCCAGTATGAATCCCCCAGATCACTATAGAAGCGTTTCTCAAACTTTTCCATGCTAAGACCTGCCTAGGGAGGTAAAATATAGGCATAATCCATCACTTTTAGACATTTTAGACATCAATTTGAAATACATTTTCTCACTGTCATACTTTTACACTGGATTGGCCTTCTTATCAGTTTCATTACTGTAAAGCAGATAAACAGAATAAGGATATGATGAGTTCATTTATTGAAGGAGTCTTTTTGAATGATTCATTAAAAGAACAGCTTCATAAGAGCAATTTGTCCTTAAATTGGACTACATTGATCATGCTGTATGTTATTTTTTTTGCATGCAGCCCTTGAGGAGTTCTTGTGGTGTGTAATATGAGAAAAATGTATAATTTAAGTTATGCTTACCAAAAAACTTTTGAGAACTTCTCATATATTTTATATTTAGACACGAACATCACCGTTCTTTCTGCAGACAATTTATTTCTACTCCAATCCACAGTTTGAAAAGTGCTGCAAATACTCTTAGTAATCCACTCTACCAAGAGTTGTCACTCTTCAAAATTTTCATACAGTCATACAGTATGGAATGTCATGATGATAACAGAATATTAGTTTTTAGGTGAACTTGATCTCTTGGTCAACCAACTTCTGCAGAAAAGCAATGCTGATCAAGACACTCCATCAACTGGCTGACAGAGGAAATCTCGCACATTTAGGAACTCATGCGTGCTCTGGGGGACTGTCTCTACAGTCACTTTTGATACGTGCTAAATGACAAGACACCAGATAACAAGACAGCTGTCACTATATGGTGACTGAGTGTACTATATCCTATATAGTGTACTCATGAATTATTTATATTGCCATTGGCAAGAAGCTCTAGAAGATAAACCTGCCCATTAAATCATACTCACAGATGTGTTGTGCAGCTGGAGTTGGGTGTCGTGGGGTCCGTCAGATGTAGTGTAACAGGAGGAGAATGCTGGGCTGACAGGAGGAAGCCAACAGATAGGATACACAGACTCAAAACAGTACCTGTACAGAAAGAGTCAAAAATCCATATGTATAAAACATATTTTGGCATATCTCAAAATGTTCAGAATAGCATTTCAAATAACAAAAAAGTAGTGGAAACTTGGGCAAGTTGTCATACAGGGAAGTTGCAATAATAGTCCAGGTGATATGTGAAAATAATGTTCACTTTTTCATAAAAGCATGAAACTTGGTACACTTGTATAGTTTGTGGCCCTAAACATTTTCAGGAATGGAGCCATCGCAAAAACACCTCGTGGTTGCCATGGCGACCATTTTACTTTCCATTTTACTTTACTTTCCATTTTTACTTTACTATAACCAAATTATGTATTTTGTCATATCTCCTGAACCAAACATGATAACACAGAAAAGGGGGTGTCTACACCTATGTTTTGATGGTCAAGAATTACAGTGATACCATATACGTCAACATAAATTGTTCAGGTGAGGAGTTAAATGGTGAAATCAGCAATGTGAGAAGGAAATAACATATCTGAGCATCACAGTATCACAGCATTTACAAAAGTCAGTATTATGACTATTAATTTTTTTCTTTCTTTGATAATTAACTAATATTTTATTCAATACATTAAGAGATTGTTTTCAATCATAATCTCAGGTAAGTGTATATTTCCTTACCTCTCAGGCAGAGTCAGGTAGGTGGTAGTGTGTCTCCAATACATTCTTGTTCTCTCAACAATGCTCTAACATCACACGCAGACGGCAACGCAATCAGGTGAACAGTTAATGGTTAATTCAGTGACTTTATGAGAAGGATTACAATGAAATCTCAGAAGATGCAGAATGAAATTTCAAACATATTTAATGTAAACCTAATTTACAATCACTCTCTGGGGCCAGAGGTGTCTATTATGTTGTCCACAAGGGGAAAGCCAGAGTCCTGCACGAGGGTAGGTACACGCAGGTGAACTGCTAATATTTGATGTAACAGGTTGAATAATATTTACGTGTAGGGTGTGGTGTGGGTGCGGGCCGGACGGTGACAAGCACTGGCAGGTTGCGGGTCCAATAACCAAGACTATTTAGATTCGGTCCAGTACACGCTGAGCAATGTAGCCAATCACACTGCCACTGATTGACAGCTGTACTGATTATATTAAAGGGAGTGCTCTTTGCTTGCTTTCTGTATTTAATCTAATCACAATTTGAATAAAAGTTTTAAAAAATGAGTTTTGTCTACCTCATGTAGGAGATTTAATGCAGGTGCGGTTCGAGTCCCAGTTTTTATGTCAAATGGGTCGGGTATGGGATTAGATTAGTGTTTCTGTCAGCTAACGTGTCGGGTGTTCTGTTGATTACTGCGATTGTGGGAGATCATTTCACCAGCCAGGAAAGGTGAATGAAAATGCCTCTCTGTGATGTTACCACGAGGCATCTCTTACTTACAGATCTCAGGCTTCTGGAGGGGATGTAGATTCGTAAGAGTGAGGAGGAAGTAGGAGGGTGCTGAGCCTGTCTGTTCTGTACGCAAACATCAATGTCTTGAACTTGATGCAAGCTGCAACAGGCAGCCGGTACAGGGAGATAAAGAGAGGTGTGAAGTGGACCCTTTTGGGCTCGTTGAAGACCAGTCGTGCCGCTGCATTCTGAAACATTTGTCAAGGTTTGATTGCACATGATGGAAGTCCAGCTAGAAGAGCATTGCAATAGTCCAGCCTAAAAATGATAAGGGCCTGGGCAAGAAGTTGTGCAGCATGCTCTGTTTGGAAGGGCCTGATCCTCCTGATGTTATGCAATGCAAACCTGCAAGATCGAGCTGTCTTTACAATATGGTCCTTGAAGGTCAGCTGGTCACCAAAGAATAATTTTTGATGAACCTACTGTAGCAGGATGATGAAATCATGCTGTAGAGTCGAAGTGGCAGGGAAAACGAGAAGCTCAGCCTTTGCCAGGTTGATCTGCAGGTGATGTTCCTTCAACCATGCTGAGACGTTTGCCAGACAGCCTGAGATCCATGCAGCTACTATTGGATTGTCTGGTTGAAATGAATGATAGAGCTGTGTGTAATCAGCATAGCAATGGTAGGAGAAACCATGTGCTTGTATAATGGATCCCAGTGATGGAGTGTATATGGTGAAGAGGAGGGGTCCAAGAACTGATCCCTGAGGAAACCCTGTGACCAGCTGATGTTCTTTGGATACCTCTCCTCCCCAGGAAACCCTGAAAGACCTACCTGCGAGATAAGATTCAAACCAGTGGAGTGCACATCCGATGATGGTAGACAGGAAAATCTGATGATTCACAGAGTCTAAAGTGACAGATAGATCCAGCAGAATAAGATCTGATGTTTTGGAATCAGCTTTCTATATCTGCAGGGCTACAGTGACCGACAGTAAAGCAGTCTCAGTTGAATGGCCGCTGCTGAAACCTGATTGGTTAAAGTTCAGTTGGTCATTCTGTGAAAGAAATAATGTAACTGTGTCTATAAAGGTGTGAACCAAATGGTCCATTCCATTATAATATAAGGCGATACATCATTACAATATGGAGTTTAACAGGAGCTGTTACCATAATAGCATGAAACTCAAAAGAATTTTTATCGCATGGGGAAGAGTGGGTTGAGTATTTCCAATTATTAGAAATGAGAAGACCAGTACCCCTCCAACCTGACGGGGGGTGTGAGAGAAAGGGAAGTTGTTAGAGAGAACAGCAGGGGTTGTCGAGTCTTCTGGATGAATCCAGGTCTCAGTCAAGCCCAAGATACTAAGAGTAGATTGAGTATTCTTTAAAACAATCTTTTATTGTACTGCTGAATAAAATATTAATTAATGGGTGTTCTGGCGCAATATTGCTGCTGTCGCATCATCCAGGTGGATGCTGCACATTGGTGGTGGTTGAGGAGATTCCCTATTTCATGTAAAGCGCTTTGAGTACCCAGAAAAGTGCTATATAAATTTAACAAACTAATAATTAATTAATTAAAACAATCTTTTATTGTACTACTGAATAAAATATGTCAATTATCAAAGAAAGAAAAAATTAATAGCCATAATATGGACTTTTGTAAATGTTGTGATAATGTGATGCTCAGATATGTTATTTCCTTCTCACATTGCTGATTTCACCATTAACTCTTCACCTGAACAGTTTATGTTGCTGTATATGGTATCATTGTAATCCTTGACCATCAAAACATAAGTGTAGACATCACCTTTTCTATGTTATCATGTTCGGTTCAGGAGATATGACACAAAATACATAATTTACTTATGGTGAAAAGTAAAATGGTCGCCATGGCAACCACGAGGTGTTTTTGCGATGGCTCCATTTCTGAAAATGTTCAGGGCCCTAACCTGTACAACTGTACCAGGTTTCATGCTTTTATGAAAAAGTGAACATATCACCTCAAATTGTGCACATATCACCTGGACTATAAGGGCTATATTTGCCTAACCAGTTTTTGAGTCCAATGTACAATTTAAGTATATCTTTCACATAGTGGTGATATATTTTTTATTTTTTTTTTTTGCTTTCATTTTAAATAATACCTGTTGTCCAAAACAATTGTTTCATGTTTGTATATTACACATATATGAACTAGCCCCAGTCTCCCCTAACTAGTGAGTAGAAAGACACCCAAATGTTATCCAAAATAAGTTTTGAATGTGCTAGAATATATTCTGCTTCAAGTATGTAAGAATCCTACCAAAGATGCTTCCCAACGCAAGTCTGCGTCTGCCCACCCTTTCAACCAACCAAACGCCCAGCAGAGTAAACAGGAAATTTGTGAACGCTGTTACAGTCACTAGCCAGATGGCCAACTTGTCATCACGTACTCCAGACATCTGCAGAATGGTGGCGCTGTAGTACCTATAAACAGAGCACAAAGGAAACATATATATATATAAACTTTCTGGTGCTTTTCAAGCTTTTTTTGTAGGTTACATGTCAAGTTACTTTTTATGGATAGATTCCGTTCTGACTGAAAAGCAAGAATACAACCACATTGCATTCTCTGTATTATTCCTTACAAATAACGAGAGTATGTTAGTATACATTTTTGAACAGAGTCAGACACTTTAGTCACTGCTTTATCTCTGACTGATCCAGCCAATCAGTGCCACTTCGCCCACATATCATCCAGTGAGATTGTGGCCTTGCCACTCAGCCACTTTCTGGATGATGTCATCTCAACTTTTTCAATTAAAACTGCCTCCTTTTTGTATCGAGCATACTTGCAACTAATTGCCTTTCATTATGATTTACAGGGCTTTGAATGCATCAAATAATCCTTTTCAGTAGGCAGTGAGCAGGGGTCAAAATTATTTTTTTCACTCGAGCTATTAATCCTAAATCAGCAGGAGTTGTGCATTAATGTGCTTTAAATCCTTCGTTACTATTAAAAGCATACAATATACTGTCATTCTATACAGTAATTAAGCATGTACTCAGAAACACAGACTCACACTCGTCTGTGACATCAGCACTTGAATGCTGCATAATGGATGTGAGGTTAAGTGAGAGAGCGACACTCGAGAAAAAGTGTTTTTCTCCACACAAAAGAGTGAAGCAGGAAAACATTCATTAACTCAAAGTAAAATGCCATCTTCCTGCTCTCTCTCTCTCTCACACACATTCATAAGGGATTTGCATTATTATATGCTGCCATAGTCTTGCATGCCGGTTTATACAGAATTAACTCATCCAAGGATTAAAATTCTTTCACCTACTCACCTTCATGTCATTCCAAAATTACATGATTTTCTTTCAGAATTTTCACCCTGCTCTTTTCCATACAATACAAAGTGAATGTTGACCAGTAGACTGGTCAAGCTCCAAAAAAATAGTCAGTGATTGCAAATTAGATTTGGTCTCAATCATTCAAGAGATGTCAGATTCTAATATGTGCATATTTAAATCGCATTAATGAGATTTGACTGTAACGGTGGATGGGAAATTTGTAAGTGAATATCAAATTATGTTCCTCACACAAAGTTATTGTAGGCTCTACAAAACTCAGAATCATTGTACAGAATATATTGTACAAGTTATGGGCTACTGATGGGATACTTTTTTGGTGTTATTTATTTATTGATTTTTTTGTCTTGCATAGTTCAGCTTGACAGCATTTGCTTCAATTTACTTATATTGTACCGGAAAAAAATGGACAACAATGATGTATTTAAAGACCGAAACATACTGCAATTGACCTATAAGTAAGCCCCTCCCCTCAAACGCAGATGAGCCAATGGCAGTTGAGTATCAGTTGCACGGGGAGCGGAACTCGGACTTCTTTAAGTTTCAGCGCCATAGAGAAACATTGGAATATTCGAAGCTTTCCTCAGTTTGATGGTGTTTATGCTATAAAAATGAAAAAAAAAAAAAGATGTGCCTGGGAGAATTGTAACACTGATTCCAGGTACCCCAAGCGGATAGACAATAGAATTTATTTTATTGTATTTCCTAAACCCAAACAAAACAGAGTAAAAAGTCCGTAAGCATTAAACTAATCCCAATGAAGACCAAAACGTTCATTTTCTGGTTGTCATACTCTCATTAAGTTTCAATTTTCATCTGCTGAAGCAGAACATTAATGTCATCTTTGTGCTTCAGCAAGGTATCTCTGGCTAAAACTTGCTAATGTTGAAGTTAGTGAGTCCATGCTAACATACAAACCTAAATAGCAGACTGTTCTCACGTCATGTACAGTGTAGGTCAAAAACACATAAACGAATTGGTCTACATTTCAGTGTCTCTCCATATTAAAATGGTTAAATGTACATTAATTTAATCGTACCCTGCGATACATAATACATCCATGTTGTCATCTGTAATCGTGACGACTGTAACATGAAGCTTCTCCCACTTGCATTGTGATCTGTAAACCCTCCCTTCCAAATTATTCGAGATACCCAACCATATTTATTTTAAAATCTTGGCATTAATTCCCACTTGAATGGTGGTCTTTCTGTGTCCACAATTGTTCAAGAACATCTTGTGACAAGGTTTTCACACTGACAGCTGTCATTGTAAAAGAGAGCAGCTCCGTTTGTTTGTCCGAGGGAGCAACAGTAACTAAGGGGGGCAGGGCTGACCAATAGGTCAATATGGATCAGCTGAATTTCATAGGTCACTGACTGCATCCGAAATCTGATACTTTAATATTATATAGTAGGTGAAAATAAGTTTGTGAAAAGACTAGTATGACCGATTACACAGTATTCATAAAGCAGTTGGTGAAAACTACCTGGCTGACTTGCAACTTTCAGCTTCTGACGTGATTCTGATGTACGCATATGATGGACATTTTACTATTCCATGGGACCATGGGAGAGAAGGTTTTATCCAAATATACAGAGATACAAATAATTATGCCACTGTTACAGATAATAGATATAGTGTCACGAATTCAGCCTCTGTGGCTCCCTCCGATCGTCACCAGAGGGAACCGTCACCTGAGTATTAACTGTCACGAACTCCAATTCCCTTAATACCCCGTACCTGTGGCTGATTACCTGCACAGGTGTTTCATATTGACTCTGGCCCATTTAAGCTGTTCTCCCAGTCACCTCATTGCGAAGTCTTGTCTTTCCATGCAAACATTTCCGAGCGTTTCTCCCGTGTATGACTCCCCGTGTATGACCTGGACTATTTACTGGACTCTGATTCTCTGCCGCCTGCCTACTCTGATTCAACCTGCTTTGTTATTTGATTATCCTGGGTGTTTGCCGCCAGCCCTGATCTTCAGCCCGAACTCTGACTTTGATTCTGCCCTGTCTACGTTGTGTTTGAAGCTCGTGATTGAATTCTGCCTGTTTGACTTGCATTCTGTTTTAATAAAGCTGCACATGGATCCTAACGCCACTGACTCCTCGTTACATATAGAGTGCAACAGTCAAATTCCAGAAGTAAAAACTGATTTGTAAAGATAAATTACAAACATTATAGAGACAGACTTCTTGTGAGTTCTAAGATTGTTAATTTATGCTATATGCTTTTGTTAAGCCATTCATTTTCATTATTTCAACTTATATTTAAAATAATCTTGTTTAACAGATGGATTTATGGTGAAAAAGTACATTACTCATGATGCTGTACAGAAAATTCAACTTAAAATCGGTAACACTTTATTTTAGGGTCTCTTAACTAGTTGCTAATTAGCATGCATATTAATAGAATATTAGCCATTTATTAGTAGTAATTAAGCACGTATTAATGCCTTATTCTACATGACCTTATTTTACATCCCTAATCCTACCCAATACCTAAACAACTACCTTACTAACTATTAATAAGCAGCAAATTGGGAGTTTATTGAGGGAAAAGTCGTAGTTAATAGTTAATAAGTGTTCCCTATTCTTTTGGTAACACTTTATTTTAGAGTCTCTTAACTAGTTGCTTATTAGCATGCATATTACTAGAATATTAGCCATTTATCAGTAGTAATTAAGCACATATTAATGCCTTATTCTACATGTCCTTATTCTACATCCCTAATCCTACCCAATATCTAAACTTAACAACTACCTTACTAACTATTAATAAGCAGCAAATTAGGAATTTATTGAGAGAAAAGTCGTAGTTAACAATGAATAAGTGTTCCCTATTCTAAAGTGTTACCATAGTTTTATATTTCTCCATCACTTTTGATTTGCCATTGCCAATGCTTCATGGGTTTGTAGTTCTTACCCTAACTAAAGCTATTTAGTACACAGTCTTGCACTGACTGGATTGACGCAAAAACTTTTTTGCTTCAAATAAAATGTTGCAATTCACTTTGTAGCTGGTTGGCTTAGTTCATGGCTTATAATGCTTTTACAAAGACTTTTTAAAATCTCTATGGGGGAAAAAAAATGAATGGAAAAATACTTCTCAAACCAGCTAACTTAATTCAGTATATGGTGCCTGGGTTTCATTTCAGACATCTGGACAACTTATTGTTACCTGATCCAATTAATGCAAGAATGCATGCTAAGTATGTACAACAAAACCAGATACACTGAATACAGCTGATGAATTCCACAGAAATCGTGTGGTTTTTCAGTATAAGTAATCTCAGTGGAAAGTCTGGATGTCCAGTGTTGCTTCTGCTATTACTAAAGAGAATTTAACAAGAGATACAGAGATTTTGTGATAAAAAAAAAGGAAAGAAACAATGCTTTCAAACTACCCGCTGAGACACACTCTCAGTGTGTAGAAAGTACACGCTCTGCTCACAGAGTGCTGATAAGAAGAGCTGCTGTGAAATCACACATTTGGGGTCTCTATTGTTTGGTCTGCTGTGTCAGTTTTAAACTAGAAACAATGTTTAATTAGGCAGAGATCCAGGACAGACTGTGTTTGTGTTCGAATTCAACAAAGAGACTTAAAAACTGCCAGATTTGCAGTGGTTTCCTGAAGGAAAGGTTACTAAACATTGCTTTTTATATTTTGTGACAGCTGGAATCTGGCATGTGAGGTGTGAATAAATGAATGAGTACTCTGTTTTCTATGATTGGTTGCTCCAACAAATATAACCATAACCAACAAGCACTAAAGTAAAACAAAATGTAAAATTGCATCCACACCATAAGTGGTTCTAAATAGCATTTGGCATATTTATTAGCATGACTCCCGAAAAAGGTTGTTCGGTCGTCTTGTTTAAGCTGGTCTCCCAGTTTGGTCAAGTTAACAGTTACTTCAAACCTCTTCAAAACCAGCAAAATAGACCAGCGTGCAAGTTTTTCTTGTCTTGCTTGTGTTATCACCAGTGCTGGGTAGTAATTGATTACATGTCATCTTGGGCTCCAAAAATTAAGTATTTGTACCTGTAATTAGAGTATATTACATTTTAAAACGCTCATAATCAGATTACAGTTACTTTTTTATGGATTACATAATTACAAACTGTTCACACAATGGCAGTAAATTATTCATAATTTATTGATTCTGCCTAATTCTTTCTTTTTGTTTCTATTTTACATTTTCCTCTCTAAAAATCCTATTGTGTCATTGCATTAAGCTGTGACTATAGGCAGGTAAACAAATAAAAGATTTATATTTTTAGTGTTCAAGTATTAAAATAATTTTAATTTTAATTTTTATGATTTTAATAATTATTAGCTTCTTATCAACTCACAAACCCACAACAGTTCTTACATTAAGCCAAGTTTGGGAAACCCTGGTGTAATGTAAGGATTACTGCATTGTATGATGTTGATATATTAAAAAAAGAATATATTTTCTTTCTCTTTGCTTTTTTATATAAATATGGTATGTTTAAACGTAAGTTTAAAACAAGTTAGACAAAAAGTTATCTAAAAAGTAGTCTGAATACATTACCTAAAATTAGTATCCTTTACTAACTACAATGTTCATCATGTCATTTATAATCAGTACAATTTGTAAGTAATCTACCCAGCTCTGGTTATCACATTTCTAAACCATTTACCTGAATCTTGTGAAAACCAGTCACGTTTCACATCAAAGAAAAAAAAAAAAGAAAAAAAAAACACCCACACTGACAAATACTTTGCTGTCAGCTGTTCATAATGCCTTTTCCTTCTTCTTGCATTGACACCAATACGTCAAAATGTAATTTTACTGTAAATTGTAAAAAAACAAAAAACAAAAAAACAACAACTCTATTTTGTCCCCCAGCCAGCATATATCAGATTGAGAAATTACATCGCTCTAATTATTTCCATTAATGTAGCCATTCAACACATGACGTCAAAGGGTCTCAGCTGTGAGACATTGAGCATTTAACCAACTTATTAAAAAAGGTCATTTTGGCAGCTAATGCTAATTTAAATTTGAATTAATTCCCGCTTTCATGAAGACTGGACTACCGTTGAGCTTTTTGATGACTTTCACAGATCCATTGTGTGTGCCTGCAGACCCAGGCCTCTATATCATGTTTGCCTAGTTCTCTGTTCACAGTATTCCCTTGTGTATACGTGTTTAAAAGTGCTCTGTCTTGATCCTTAAAAGCATCCTGGCAACATTCCATTGAGTTAATGAAAATTGGAAGCCTTTGGTTGCCCTCATCAAGGGTCTTCTTGGGAAAAAAAAAAAAAAAAAAAAACTCATTCCCTAATCGTCTCTTCTATTGGCCACAAACACGCTGGATAAAAACCCTGATAAAAGAAGAAACAGGGGGTACAGTACCATAGTTCAATGATAGAGAGATGAGGTATTGTTTGTGGTAAAAGTGGTGTCAAAGGTTAGGAAATGAGAAGAATGAAGCCTAAGCCGCTGATGAGTGTTCACTACAGGGGTAGATGATAGATGTGTCTTATTCCTTGCACACCATGGCAATTGCTTGCTTTCCCTGTTTCATAATACAGTAGTTCTGGCTGTGGGTCAGCAACCCCTGTGGATTTGTTCAGATAATCTCAGGTGCAGATCTACAGGTCTTCAAGTGGCTAACACCACCTTCTGCCATTGAATAATGTTAGTATCAATAAATGCAATGTAAGGACACCAAATATCATATGCATTTATAGTCTGTCTTTAAATTACAAGTGAGCAAATTGTGCCAAAAAAGAACTTTAGCTCCGCCCATTTCAATAAAGCACCATGAACGACGTAATCAAGTTGGTTTACCTACTATAAAAACATTGATCACGAATCATGATCATTTTAACAAGATCAGTCCATCACGACCAGCTAAATTACCAGCTGTCTAGTTATCATCCAAAATAAAAACCTGTTTCTTGACTTTTATAGCTTACGTAAGCTGGATTGTTGATGCCGATAGTTAAAAGATTCTCAGTGAAGCTGAAAAATAGAAAAACAAGACAGACTGACCTTCAGAATTATGCAAACGCTAACGCAGTCACGGCTTTGAGTTATCTACAGTGCTGTTAACCTTCCTATAAACGCCTCGGCACACAAATGAACACGAATGAAAGATTTCGTTAAACACGAAATGGCAAAAGCCGTGGACTTATGCCAAGGTGTGAGATGGATTCTCTGAAAATAGAAACTGTTTGAAGAGCACTCGGACATAACCCTGCATGGCAAATTCACCCCAGACTTCTCGATGTGAGTCAAGGAATCAACAGAGATGTCAGATGGCGAGCGAGGGATGGGTGGAGGGCTCTGATGGGGATAGAGGAGGTAATTGCTGAGAGTTTGGATGAGATAAAGACTGGTGTGGTCGACGTCTAGACTGGATCTCATTTGAAAGGGCCACATCAAGAGGATTCGCAATGATCTTTTGAGAAAAATGTTTGACTCACTAGGAAAACCTACAGTCACTTTTAGAACTCAAGACTTGGACATGGACATCTTTCTGATGTCAGAAAGATGAATACATTTGAACACAGATGTGGTTGAAACATTGTTCTAAAATACTCTAAAAATGACTAATTTTTGACTTATCTGAGTGTTTTTTTTTTTTTTTTTGTGAATCAACATACTGAGCAACAAAGTCTGATTCCTGATTAATGACTCTTATGAGCCACTTCTTTTCACATTTACATGTATTAATTTAGTTTTCACCCAAAGTGATTTCTGACTGCTGGTTTGGGCTGGTTTAAGCTGGTTCTTAGCTGGTCATGAGCTGGTTCGAGCTGGTCATATGCTGGTCCTAAGCAACTAGCTCCTGCTCAGGACCAGCACATGACCAGCTTAAACCAGCTAATGACCAGCTAAGAACCAGCTTGAACCAGCTTAAACCAGCTCAAACTAGAAGCCATGTTTCAGAACATGCCTAACCAGCATATGCTGTTTTTTTTTTTCAACAGGGTGAATCACAAACACTTAAAAATTCTTTAGAGCATATTCTGAATTAATCTGACTCATTTACTGAACCGAATATCATTAATTTCGCCATGTATGCCTCAGTGAGCCAAAAACTACTTAAACTATAACTAAACTATAACTATAATAAAACTATGATGATTGTTTTATTTTGTTCCAAAGACACATACGATATAAGTCTTCAGTGGAATGTTAAGAAAAATGAATTAAGAAGTTTCTTAAATAAGGGAAATCACTAAATGTCTTACAATGTCCATCCCTATCAGTGAGATAAAAAAAAAAAAATTCCAATGTTAGGAAGGAGTGAATCCCTTCAGTAACTAATAGGCATCCAACAAATAGACAGCCGAAGTAACTATAACTTTTATTGCACAAAACTATTACCTTGTATTGCACAAAACTGTGAATGTTTATTTATGTATTTATTTAAATTATATGTATTTTTAAATTATAGTTTATTAAAATTATTTCAGTTTAACGCGTTAAAAATATTTAACGTAATTAACACAGGGGCGGGGCCTAGGGTTGGCCACCCCACTCACAACTGCTGCTTCTGTCACTTTTTCTCTTGACAAGAAGTACATTTATTCAGTCATAGAACGCCTTTACGATCAAATGAGAGACGTTTCAGACGCACACTCCACTTCACTTCAGCGCCAGGCGCGAAACAAACGAGCGCAGAAACTGTACTGTGTTCGTAGTGCGTGATCTTCGCACAAAGGCACCAGCGTGTGCTGTAGCCTGTATCATACCAAAGCGCGAAATAAACTACGTGCATGCAATGGCATGGTCAGTTAAGTCATGAAGTTACCAAAAAGGCGATTAAAGCTTTAAGTTCACTTAAACTAGAAGTTATTTTTTAAAAGTCTAATAAATTTTAAAATTGATAGCTCTCAATTATACTGTAATGTTGAATGGCTATAGTCAATGGTTATTATTTTTTTATTTATTTTTTTTTTTTTTGGCGGGCAGTATTGTCAAGAGGAAAATGAGAAACAAGAGACCAAAAAATGCAGATTTATAGAGAAATCAGTATTGGTATCAGTGATACTGGCCTTCAGTCATAAATAAAAAGAGATGCCATTAAACAAATATTAAAAAATATACTGTCTGTATGTTGTTTGTACATTAATTTGAAGATTGAATGTGAAATTATTGCAATTTAAAAGAATATTTAAAAACTTTAATGTTAGTTGGGATTAATTGCGATTAATTTCAGAAAAATGTGCGATTAATTAGTTTTTTTTTTTTAATTGATTGACAGCACTAGTAAAGATACAACACAACATCCGAATAAATACTGGATCCAAAATGATGCTCTTCAAAGTAACCTGAGTGCTTGGATTGAGAGGGAGAATTTCACTCGACCTGACCTTGCTCTGACCTTGAGGGCCAGAGCTGAGAACCCCTGTTTTAGATCCACTCACTTACTTGTTGCTCCCATCAATTTTGTTGTCTGGGTGCTTCCCAAATGCTGTGCTCTACACCATAGACAGCTCATTTGAGTTCGAGTCCAGGCCATGATCTGAGTAGGAGTCAGACCAGAAGAGAGTCCAGTCTGAGTCAAGACAGAGACCTGAAGAGGGTCAAGTCTGAGTCAAAATGAGTCCAAATGCTCCTGAGTCAAGCTTGACTTGAGAACTATGTAGCAAATTAGCTAAAAATGGGAAATGTTTATAATTAATTATAACTGGTTATAATTAACAATAAATATTTAAATTAGATCTTTGAATTAACTGTAGTAGAATCAAAGTTACAATTATTTATCTGTTCGTCCACTGAGCAGACAATATAATCATTTATCAGTTCTAGGAAAGGTTATTTTCCTGGTCAAGGAAGAATAGCTTTCCTACTTTATGCAGTACTAGCAGTAATTTAGCATGTAGCAAAGGATCAACATTCAGTGACTTCGAATTGTGAGCAGCACACAGAGACAATCAATTTGTAAATATAAGAGATTTAATAAATGTAACTATAGCTAACATACAACTAAATTAAGCAAAACACATATACATAGAATGAATGAAAGTAAGGAAGAGAGAGAGAAGAGCAAAAGAATGGCAGTATTTCACATCAATTAACCACAACCTAATGAGAATCATCAGAGAATCAAAATTCACCTTAAAAGGGGCTCAAACTTAAACACGCATCTAAATAGTTGTAAACGGTTACTTGCATTGGTTTTGTTGCTGAACAAGAGTCTTGATGCGGTAGACAAAAGGTTCTTGGTGATTTCTTTAGGAGTGAGCTGGAGATTTTCCTCTGTTTTTTCTGAAGATAGGAAAGTCCACAGCGAGTCGACAAAGCTACTTGAAGGTAAAACTTCCAGAAGGTTAAACCCAAGAGGAGAGTTTTGCAGAGTCTTGGAGAGTGTCCGTCTCAAGAAGAAGAGTTGTGAGCCACGAATATTCTGAGTTAGAGACTTTTGATAGTTCCTAGCCACACCCACCTTTTGGGTGGAATGGCCAATCAGAGGCATGAATTTTGAGCAGGAGAAACCTTCTTTGTCTCAGTTTATGGCCCATTTGTATGTTTATTGCTGGTCTGGAGAGTTGGTACAGTTTTACTTCAAAGCATTGTAAAAATTGTTTGATGCATTTCACGATCACATAGTATATATCATTGTTTGAGGAATAAAGAGAAGATCATTTTGATACCAAGAAAGAAACCTCTAGAAGATATTAAAGCAGAGATACACTCATATACCTGGATATAAGCATTGAGAGTCTAACTAATACAAATAAAGAGTTGTAACTAGGCTAATATAATTGGGGAACATACATACAACACATGCATGTACCAGATACATTTATAACTGCTTAATTATGGCCTAAATAAAGAAAATCTCTTTATGTATGTGTGTGGTGTGTATTGAAATTGTGGAGACAGACCACTGGTCTAGTCAGGCCGTTGGTGCCTGGCACGGGGGGTCATTTACTCCTCTTTGGAATGTGTTTGAAGTTTGATGGGAGATGAGAGTGTTGATCTGTTTAGCATCTCCTGGATAGTGGGGGGAACCATTGGCAATGTAGCACCCATATAAATGTTGAATGTGGGGCCATGTCTGTAATTTATATGCACATGTCAAAAGGCTAAAAGGGTCTCTAAGAGCATAAAGTGTAAACGACCATCAATGATCCTAAGCAGACGCTACAGTTAACATGGTCTCGAGTACTACAACACCGCTCTACACTTAGCTGAAGCTTGGCTGAGCTGTTGGCAATAAAGAGTTTCCTAAACAATGACTACGTTTACATGCGCACAAATAATGCGATTATTTCCAATAATCAGAGTAAGGACTTAATTGCATTATGATGTTTACATGTCAAGAGCAAACCTCTTCACTCCCGTTTACATGCAATTTCCATTATTCTTATTATCTGCTAAGAATTGTGGTTAATGTTTTACTGCCATTATTCACATACCCCACTGAACAGCACAAATGATGGACTCAGAAAGAGCAGGTGTGTTACTGGCCGCTGTTTTAATTTATTTTCATCTAATGCAAAACACTTTCGTATGGTTGTATTCCATGCTTTTTCGGCGCCATATAAATGTGATGGCAATTTGTTTGCCTACGCTGCCGTCGTGTTCTACTCGCTGTTTCTGGATGAGGGTAAGGAACAGAGACTGGTGGCAGTGAGTTGTGTTTTCCCTAGAAATGCGATGCCTCCATTGTTTCTAATCTCCGTATTATTACAGGTGCGTCACGTCATTCATGTATGTCACAAGCACATGCGCACTTTGGTCAGAGCGGCAATACTGCGATTAAGGTGTTTACGTGCCTGTATATTTCGATTAAAATCGTCGTACGCCACCTGTTAATACGATTATGCTTGCTCCGATTATGAGCTTAATTGCATTATTTAAATCGAATTAATGCGTTTACATGAGATAAAGTTTAATCACAATATTGCCAAAATCTCATTATAATCGCATTAAGAGGGTGCATGTAAACGCACTCAATGTCTTGTGAATTGTGATAAAACTGGCTGGTGTTTTGGATGTGACTTCCTTTGACTGTGATTTACTATGGTTTCATGCATTATTAATGGGCATCTCGAGAACAGAAAGAAACTATAGTTGTCAATCCTAAATCATAAATGTTGGCATTTCCTGGGGGCCTCATTTTAATATGCATTTGCTAGCATACAATACAAAATACAAAATAAATGTAGAGTTTTCTGAATGTTTACATATAGTTGGTGATGGACTGTATAGAAACCACACAAAAACCTCTAGGGTTTTAAGGTGGTTTCAATACAGTCCATCACCAATCTATGATATTAGTGTTTATGATTGAGTTATTGTAATTCACTGCAAAACAATTTTGGTAACACTTTATTTTAGGGTCTCTTAACTAGTTGCTTATTAGTATGCATATTACTAGAATATTAGCCATTTATTAGTAGTAATTAAGCACATATTAATGCCTTATTCTACATGACCTTATGCTACATTCCTAATCCTACCCAATACCTAAATTAACAACTACCTTACTAACTATTAATAAGCAGTAAATTAAGAATTTATTGAGGGAAAAGTCGTAGTTAATAGTAAATAAGTGTTCCCTATTCTAAAGTGTTACCACAATTTCTTACTTCGTATGTTTGTCTTGTTTTCCATTACAAATATCTAAACATTCTTCAATCAAGATAAATTTGCTTGAGAAAGCAAAATGACTTGAGATATTAAATCTTTTTTTTTTTTTTTTCTGAAAAATTAGTTTTTACTTAAAATGAGAGTTTGCGTCATGGTATTCTCATGAACATGCGTCAAAAACTGACACGGAAGAGAAGAAATTGTTTAATAAAGTCGTTATTTTTGTTTTCTTTGCGCACAAAAAGTATTCTTGTAGCTTCATAAAATTAAAGCTAAACCACTGATGTCACACAGAATATTTTAATGATGAGCTTACTACATTTCTCGGCCTTGAACCATGGTAGTTCCCTTGCTGCCTATGAAGGGTCAGAAAGCTCTCAGATTTCATCAGAAATATCTTAATTTTTCTTTTGAAAATGAATGAAGGTCTTACAGGTTTGGAACAACAAGAGGGTGAGTAATTAATGACAGAATTTTCATTTTTGGGTGAACTATCCCTGTAATGAGGTAAACAGTATATTATGACAATAAACAAATAGGTTATATTTTTTAAACCTTAAGAATGTTATAATTAAATTTTTCATATTCCTTTTTTCTTAAAAAATGACTGAAGGTCTCAGGCTTCTGGAGGTTGTGCTGAGTTTAGTTGAATCTCAGACACAATCCATCTTCATGATAAACGTGATGCAACAGGAGTGGAGGGACGTAATGGAGAACAGGCTTAGAGCATTGGGGGGACTGTGGAATCACACTCAGCACTGAAGCCAGTGAAAATGTGTGTGTGAGAGAAAAACAGAGGGAGATGCTAAGAGAGAGACAGACAAAAAGGTAGAGAGAGAAACACTCCCATGGGGACTAACCTATTTCACTAATGAAAGGAATGAACATTGTTTTGTGCTCAGATGGTATACGGCATTATATGCACACACTGATCTGCACCCAACAACACACACAAAAGACAGACAACCAAATATGAAAGCCATTCATCTGACCAAAGTATTAAGGCTGTTGATGCAGACAGCAGCAAAAATGTTGCATAATGGGAATAAAAATGGCTAAAAATTATATATACAGGTGCATCTTAATAAATTAGAATGTCGTGGAAAAGTTCATTTATTTCAGTAATTCAACTCAAATTGTGAAACTCATGTATTAAATAAATTCAATGCACACAGACTGAAGTAGTTTAAGTCTTTGGTTTTTTTTTAATTGTGATGATTTTGTCTCACATTTAACAAAAACCCACCAATTCACTAGAATATGGTGACATGCCAATCAGCTAATCACCTCAAAACACCTGCAAAGGTTTCCTGAGCCTTCAAAATGGTCTCTCAGTTTGGTTCACTAGGCTACACAATCATGGGGAAGACTGCTGATCTGACAGTTGTCCAGAAGACAATCATTGACACCCTTCACAAGGAGGGTAAGCCACAAACATTCATTGCCAAAGAAGCTGGCTGTTCACAGAGTGCTCTATCCAAGCATGCTAACAAAAAGTTGAGTGGAAGGAAAAAGTGTGGAAGAAAAAGATGCACAACCAACCGAGAGAACCGCAGCCTTATGAGGATTGTCAAGTAAAATCGATTCAAGAATTTGGGTGAACTTCACAAGGAATGGACTGAGGCTGGGGTCAAGGCATCAAGAGCCACCACACACAGATGTGTCAAGGAATTTGGCTACAGTTGTCGTATTCCTCTTGTTAAGCCACTCCTGAACCACAGACAACGTCAGAGGCGTCTTACCTGGGCTAAGGAGAAGAAGAAATGGACTGTTGCCCAGTGGTCCAAAGTCCTCTTTTCAGATGAGAGCAAGTTTTGTATTTCATTTGGAAACCAAGGTCCTAGAGTCTGGAGGAAGGGTGGAGAAGCTCATAGCCCAAGTTGCTTGAAGTCCAGTGTTAAGTTTCCACAGTCTGTGATGATTTGGGGTTCAGTGTCATCTGCTGGTGTTGGTCAAGTCAAGTCAAGTCACCTTTATTTATATAGCGCTTTTAACAATACAGATTGTGTCAAAGCACTTAACAGTATCAAATTGGAGGATAGAGTGTCAGTAATGTATAATAATAAGATTAAACACTCAATTTTCAGTTAAAGGCATTTCATTATTGAATTCAGAGATGTCATTGTCTAGCTCAGTTTAGTTTAAATAGTATCTATGAAATCAAATTGACGGTAATCGTTAGAAATTAAGTGTCCCCATTGGTCCATTGTGTTTTTTGAAAACCAAAGTCACTGCACCAGTTTACCAAGGAATTTTGGAGCACTTCATGCTTCCTTCTGCTGACCAGCTTTTTCAAGATGCTGATTTCATTTTCCAGCAGGATTTGGCACCTGCCCACACTACCAAAAGCACCAAAAGTTGGTTAAATGACCATGGTGTTGGTGAGCTTGACTGGCCAGCAAACTCACCAGACCTGAACCCCATAGAGAATCTATGGGGTATTGTCAAGAGGAAAATGAGAAACAAGAGACCAAAAAATGCAGATGAGCTGAAGGCCACTGTCAAAGAAACCTGGGCCTCCATACCACCTCAGCAGTGCCACAA
Organism: Spinibarbus caldwelli; assembly: GCA_039654775.1. NCBI lineage: Eukaryota > Metazoa > Chordata > Actinopteri > Cypriniformes > Cyprinidae > Spinibarbus > Spinibarbus caldwelli. The sequence continues at coordinate 19,889,840 of CM077228.1, read as the reverse complement.
ACTGATCACCTCCATGCCACGCCGAATTGAGGCAGTAATTAAAGCAAAAGGAGCCCCTACCAAGTATTGAGTACATATACAGTAAATGAACATACTTTCCAGAAGACCAACAATTCACTAAAAATGTGTTTTTATTGGTCTTATGAAGTATTCTAATTTGTTGAGATAGTGAATTGGTGGGTTTTTGTTAAATGTGAGCTAAAATCATCACAATTAAAAGAACCAAAGACTTAAACTACTTCAGTCTGTGTGCAGTTAATTTATTTAATACACGAGTTTCACAATTTGAGTTGAATTACTGAAATAAATGAACTTTTCCACATCATTCTAATTTATTGAGATGCACCTGTATATCAGTAAAGTCTGGTCCACATTGCACGTAATGCTCCCTTTAAATCATGTTGGAATGATTTTGTGCATTTTATGTATGAATTTTATGTAGACAGGATAAGTGCACATGAATGTCACAATAATAAGTGTTTGCAAATGTTTGCTGAAACTATGGATTTGGGAACTGCAGAATCTTTGAACTATGTTGGTAATTATCAAACTTGCGACCATAGTTGGGTAACGATGCTTTTGGGAAACGCACCCCATAACTTGCTATTTCCAGAAAACTGTCGCCATTTCTGTTTGAAATATGCATCAGACGGTCAGTGAACAGACAGTGGGAGGTCCATGGCTGGTAAGCATGAATCATGCACAACTCCATACGGATCAAAAATCACAGAATGCCAAAGACCAGTGGTGCCAGTACTGTCACAAAGCCAATGAACAAGTCATAGTGTGCCAGAAAGAACAAAAACAGACCAACAATGTATCACTCGAACCAATCAGTATTGCAGATGACCGCTAACGCCTCTAATTAGCATCCGTCTTTATTAAAACACAGAGATTCCGGATTGTTCTGCCTGTTTTGGCAACAGGGATTAATCTAATCATTTCATCCAGGCACAGATGAGGCTCAGTTGCTACGCACGCATACACATACAGGATGCCATCTCAAAAAACCCACGACCACCCAACATCAGCAAAACTGATAACTCCACAACACTTGAGACTTGTTTAAATGCTAGCATTTCTGTGTTAGCGTGTAACGACAATGATTTATACTACATGATACATTAATTAGCGATTAAGGCATGTGAATAATGGCTTTGGAGTGGGGTGAGGGGAGGGAAAGCTGTTTGCAGGAAAGCAGGCATGTTCAATGTCTGATTGGAAGGAAGCATTAGCACAAGCTAATTACACCAGTGTTTCAGCCTACACAGGGGTCTCGTCCATCAGGAGGGGCTGCTGATCACTGATAAAACAAAACTATTGTCCTTCTGTCCAGATATATTAAGCCCGGTGAAGACACTGACTTTTTCGTTTTTAAAATTAGCAGTTCATTTGCGGTGTTATAATATATTGCTATATATATGTGATGCGATCTAGGAAAACCCACCACACGATGAAATTTTACCTTTTTTAGGTTTTGATACCATATGAAAGCTGGGTTCAAGCCCTTTCCAAAACTGTTTTTATTTTGTCCATAGCTTGAACGTAACATGTATATGTTACGTGTTTTATTTAGGTTATTTGTTTTTGTGGTGTTAACAGAAAGCATCTCCGCAGCGTGTTCTTACCATAAGAGAAAGACAGTCTTTTCTGCTTTCTGCAATAAATCGCTATTTTTCTGCACTAAACAAGTGAATTTGCCAATATATCCCTTATGAAAAAGAAGTTTATTCAAGTGTGCTATTAGTATACTTCTTTTAAACTAAAAATAGGAAAGTATACTTTGTCTACCTTTTTATGTACTTCTCAGAAATGGGCTTTTTGTACTTCTCAGAAATATACCTAAAATGACATTTTAAGTATACTTGACTTGTGCTTAGAAAAAGTTTAAATATATCTGAGCTATACTTGTGCTCCTAGAATCCGTGTTTTCATTGTTATACTGTATGGGGCGCTAGTACACATCTTCTGTACAAAATTTCCAAAAAAAAACACAAATGAAGAAGAAACCGAAACAACAGATGCTTCCACATGTAATCTAACACAATCATCAGACATAAAACAGCATCAAAACTGTGTAACGTTATGGAAGAAAATGTCGACCAATGAAGAGGTAATAATGACTGTCAAGCTTTGGGGTGTTGATCGACTCCATCTACATTTTGATTATCATTCTGAATCCAATTCATAGTTTTTTTTTTTCAGCTTTTTGTTCAAAATGTTATTTCTTTATTTTGTAGTTATGAAACTTTCCCACATTCAAGTGTTTAAGAAAAGAATGCTTGAAGCTAGAATAAAATGTTTTTGTTTACAAGTAGTGCTGTCAAAGTTAACACGTTAATAACGCGTTAACACAAATTCATTTTAACGGCACTAATTATATTAACACGCGATTAATGCAGCGCTTATTTTCTGTTTGACCCGTGGCCTAGCCCATACTACTATAGTTGGATAAATGGAAATGGATGGAGATGCTGACAGTGTTGCCAACTTAGGACTTTTTTTTTTTTTTTTTTTTCAAAAAGCGCCTAGCGATCAATCTTTATAGGGTTTGCCCAAACCTTATTTAGTTTCTGAGAGTCGCTGGTACTGCCGCGCGAGCGCGAGGTCTCTCTTTCCCGCTGCGCACACACCTCTCTCTCTCTCTCCCTCCGCGTCTGCTCTGTTCAGTGCGCGGATGAGAGGAACAGCGTTTTCAGTTAAAACAGATACTATGCTGCTTCTCTAATTTAACATGCAAGTATAGCCAAAATCACAGCACAGCTATTGTATTTATCTTATGTATAGCCTATTTTATTTTATCAGACGATGGCTGGATTATAAATCAGGATTTTTGTGCACATTAACCTCTTGGAAGGGAGAGCTGGTTATTTAGTCCTAATGGGTCGCGTTTCAGTCACTGTTTCATATTCATTTCGTTGTCTGACAACAGAAACAGTAAAATATATCAATATAAACAGTTTTATTGAGAATTTAGCTGCATCAAAATACAGTATGTGGGCACAGAGAGGCAAACAAATGTAATAATAAATAATAAATGTACATTTTGCATGTTCAGAAGAAGTGAGATGCCCTGTCATGCGGAAATGTAAACAGGTTTGTGTAAGTAAATTGCTCATTGCAAAGAAAGGGAAGTAATGGGAACCTGGTATTTCTTTTTTCACGTGTCTAATAGATATGAGCAAGTTCTTTGAAATACATCTATGATCTTTGAAACATGTCTAGTCTTCAGGCTCTGTTAACTATGGTTTCACTAATAATAAACATATTGGATAAAGCATCCATATTTGTCATTGCCCATGTTGATTAGAGTATTTAAAACATGAAAAGTATTAATTTAAGGTACATTTAGAACAGATAAAATGTGCGATTAAATTGTGATTAATCGCGAGTTAACTCATGACAATCATGTGATTAATCAAGATTAAATATTTTAATCGATTGACAGCCCTATTTACAAGCAAATACCCTGTTCTTTCTTTTGAAGTTTTGTATGTTCAGATATTCATATAACAAAATATATACAAATTAATACCTAAATAGGGACATAGTAGTATACTTGAAGTGTGATGTAAAGTTCACTTAAAGAAAACTTACAAGTATGCATGCAGTATAAAACTACTAAACTAGTTGTTTACTGAGACTATACTTCAAAGTGTACTAAAAATGTTACTACAAGTATTTAATTAGTAAACTATCAGTATACCTATAAGTTCACTTTTAGTATAGTTGCAATACAAGCTAAAAACACTGATGTAAACTAGTCGTGTACTCAAACGTTTACTACTGTTATACTTAAAGTATACTTAAAAGTATACTTTTATATACTAGAAAGTGGGCCAATTTAGTCCCAAGGAGTATTGAAATAGTACGCTTACAAATATACTACTAGTACACTGATATTTGTATACTTACTACATAAAATATACTTAAAAATAAACTTGGACTTTACTTAAGTATACTTAATAAAATAGTATACTACTTTTTGGTAAGGGATTTTCCGAGATGATAGACAAGATGTTATAGAATAATAATTGAATGAAAACGTCTCGGTTATGTATGTAACCCTCGTTCCCTGAAAGAGGGAACGGAGACGTCATGTCGGTGACCGACGAATTGGGATCTCGCTTAGAGAGACCAATCCACTTCGAGTGTAACTAAACGAGCCAGTGCACATTGGCATGCGATGACTGCATCCAGCTGCCGCTGATCACAGTGTGAGTATAAGTAGGCAGCAGGTACAGTGCATATTCAGGTTTTCGCTGAGGAGCCGAGCCGGTGACCCAGCCGCTCAGCAGTGGTACAGAAGCCGTGGCGACCGGACGTGACGTCTCCGTTCCCTCGTTCAGGGAACGAGGGTTACATACGTAAACGAGACGTTCCCTTTCAGTCTGTCACTCTGAGTCACGTCTGTGGCCGACGAATTGGGATCTCTACCAAAGGGCCAAGGATACTGTCCCTTCCAGTGTCCTGTGGAAGCCTCCTGCACCCCTTCTTTTTGGCGTAGGCCGGGGCTTACCACAAGAAGACCAGTTATTGTTGCTATGGCACTACCCATTCAGTAAGACTGGATAACACTGGGAAAACGTACCCGTTTCACTCGGAACAGGAACGCTGCGGAAGCCCCATCCTTCCCGAAGGAGGTTCAGAGCACTTACGCATATGAACAACCGTTTAGGTGCATATGGAAGACTATAGGTGATCGTAACCCTCTTGGAAAATGGCAGAAGGTTTGCCTGGGAACATGGCCCAGGGGTTATACTGTGGAATTTACACATATGGGATCCGTTTAGGTCTCTAGATATGGAACTCAGCCCTCTACCGGTTCTCACGGATTCATTGAGTGAGGGCCTGGCGCCAGACGCTCCGCCACGTCTGGCTGCCGAGGGGACGGAGGAGCTCAACAGGGTCTACAGTATGGACTCTCTGGAGTGGTTTTAGTAAGCCGACCTGAAGCCGGAGCCTCTCAGTGCTTCTACCTGTTTGAGGTGAGAACACAGGAGGATACCGGCTCCACACGAAGGCTATAGAATCTAGCGAATGTGTTGGGGGTTGCCCAGCCCACAGCTCTACAAATATCTGCCAGTGAGGTGCCACGAGCCAGCGCCCAGGAGGATGCAACACTTCTAGTAGAGTGAGCTCTCAACCTGAACGGGCAGGGCACACCCTGTGCCTGATAAGCCAGGGTGATGGCATCCACTATCCAGTGGGCCATCCTCTGCTCAGAGACAGCATTCCCCTTCTGCCGGCCTCTGTGACAGATAAAGAGCTGGTATGAGGTCTTGAAACCTGAAAGCTCGTGACAGCTCGTCGGCTGCCCGGTTGTGCAGGCCCGGAATGTGAATGGCACGAAGGAACCTCAGATGCTTCTGACTCCAGAGGAGGAGGTGGCGGGCGAGTTGCGACGGAAGCGTAGACCACCTTGTCGGTTGATGTGCGCAACGGTCGCAGTGTTGTCCATGTGGACCAGTACGTGCTTACCTCGTAAGTGCACCTTGAGATGGTTCAAGGCCAGGCGTACTGTCAGCAACTCTAGGCAATTGATGTGCCAGTGCAGTTGGGGGCCCGTCCAAACCCCCGGCACTGCAAGCCCGCTGAACGTGGCCCCCCCAGCCGGTGGTGGAGGCATCCATGTGAACCACGGCATGCCTGGAGACCTGTTCCAGGGGCACTCCTGCCCGGAGAAACGAAAGGTCTGACCACGGGGTAAAGGTTCGGCGGCAGGCCGGTGTGACTTGGACCCGGTGAGTGCCGTGTTGCTACGCCCACCTCGGGACTCGGTCATGGAGCCAGTGTTGAAGCGGTCTCATATGAAGCAGCCCCAGTGGCGTGACTGCCGCTGCAGCTGCCATATGCCCCAGGATCTCTGAAACAGTTTCAGTGGGACCACCATCCTGCTCTTGAACGTATTCAAGCAGTTCAACATTGACTGAGCACATTCCTGCGTGAGGCGTGCTGTCTGTTTGACAGAGTCCAACTCCATACCGAGAAAAGCGATCCTCTGCGTCGGGGAGAGTTTGCTCTTTTCCCAGTTGACCCGAAGGCCCAACTGGCTGAGGTGTGAGAGCACCAAGTCCCTGTGTTCGCACAACTGGTCCTGAGACTGAGCTAGAATGAGCCAGTCGTCGAGGTAGTTGAGAATGCGAATGCCCTGTTCTCTCAGGGGAATGAGGGCTGCCTCCACCACTTTCATGAAGAAACGGGGCGACAGGGACAGCCCGAAGGGCAGGACCTTGTACTGATATGCTTGTCCTTCGAACGCAAACCGCAGTTCCACATGGAAGTACGCGTCCTTCAGGTCAATCGCTGCAAACCAATCTCGGGGACGGATGCAGCCGAAGATGCGCTTCTGTGTGAGCATCTTGAACAGGAGTTTGTGAAGGGCCCGGTTCAAGACGCGCAGATCCAAGATTGGCCTTAACCCACCGCCTTTCTTGGGTACAATGAAGTAAGGGCTGTAAAACCCTGTCCTCATATCGGCTGGAGGGATTGGCTCTATCGCATCCTTCGCCAGTAGGACTGCGATCTCTGCATGCAAGACAGGAGCATCTGCTGCCTTCACTGTAGTGAAGTGGATGCCCCTGAACTTGGGAGGGTGCCGGGCGAACTGAATCGCATAGTCGAGTCTGATGGTCTGATGGCACCAATGAGACAGACTGGGGAGCGCTAGCCAGGCACCCAGAAACCGTACAAGTGGCACCAATGGAACCACCGACGTACCCGCCGTGGAGCAGTGAGGGGGAATGCAGGGACCCGGCTCAGGCGTATCGTTATCGGTCCAAAGCAGGGTCAGCGTTTGTGCAACACCTACCTGCGTTTGGGCAGAGGGTGTGTGAGTAGTATGATTGAGCGCACTCTCGAAACGCCCACAGCTGCTCACTGGCGAGAGAGGAGGGTGAGTATGAACCATGACTGGCTCGTCCACAACTCCCTGTCCCCTCTGGGGACCCAGAGATAGAGGAAATTGCTCTTTTGTTGAGTTTTTGGGTACCACCGACCACGAGGTCAGTGGTCGGGAAAAAAGAAACAAAAGATTCTCCACCCGGCCCTCCTCCGGGGGAGGGAGTGGTGTGTTCACCATCTCCCAAAGAGCATCCTCCTCCATCTCCGGGTCGCCCGTCTTAGGGCCTCAGGGCCAGGTTTGGCAGGGGCCTGGACGGGCAGGGCGGCCGCCCTGCAACCAGCTCCACGGCGCTGCTTTGCTGGAGGCTGCTGCGTTTGCTGCGACGAGTAGACTGGGGTGCTGCCGCCGGCGGCCTGGTGGAGGCAGCAGCTGCACGCCAGGGCAGGATATGCTTGATGGCCTCAGTCTGCTTCTGTGAAGCGGAGAACTGCTGGGCGAAATTCTCCACTGAGTCGCCGAAGAGGCCAGTCTGGGACACAGAACAAGAACCGCATTCAAGAACCGCATCTTGTCAGTCTCCCTCATGTCGGCCAGACACAGCCAGAGATGGCGCTCCTGGACCACCATAGTAGACATCGCACGGCCCAGAGACCGCGCAGTGACCTTCGTCGCTCGTAGAGCGAGGTCAGTAGCGGTACGAAACTCTTTCAGAACTTCTGGGTCGTGCCCACCCTTGTGCAGGTCCTTCAGTGCTTTGGCCTGATGAACCTGCAACAACGTCATAGCGTGCAGGGTGGAGGCAGCTTCTCCACAAGCCGCATAGGCATATATAATATAATATATATAATACAATATAATATAATATAATATAATATAATATAATATAATATAATATAATATAATTTGTTAAAAATAAAAACAAAGCAAATTTATTTCACAAAAATTAATTAAGACTGTTAAGAATGACTAATACTGAATAAACAGCCAATAAGGTAAGGCTATTAAATAGCAGTCCCAGACTAGTTTTTGTTAATACAATTAAGTTGGTATGAGACATCACATTCATTTAAACATATACAAAATGACATAAAGTGGAAATAACATGGTATTTTTGGGTTATGGAAACAACCGTTACCATGGATATACTAACATGAACTGTTAATAACATGTGGAAACTGCTCCTGAATAGAATGAATATCTTACCTTCATGCAAATCTTTCCCAGCTAACACACGCATTACCAGTTATGTGATTTATCGGTACTGTACTTTTATTTCACGCGTTGCATTCTCATAGTTTCTGGTTTTAGTGAAGTGATATACAGCGCAGTGCCGCGTTCGCTCTACGAACACGGTAACATCTGGCAGGACAGGATAGTTCGCTTTTCTGAGGTGAGAGAGTTTTTATTTCATAGCAAGTTATGAAAATAACAATAGAATAATGACACTGACAATAAATCTGTCTACATCTCATCTGACCGCAGCTACTGAATCTGGACAGCGCGTTTTTCTCAGGCATTATTACTGCATCTAACAGAAGTGGCAACAGCTTTCATGCACGTCTTTTAAAATAAATTTAAAAGTTTAAATACGCTTGATTCTTCATACTGTGTTGTTATCTGGATGATCCACAGCTGTTTGTTTGTGTATTTATTTACTTTTTATTTTTATTTTTGATAGTTATTCATGAGTCCCTTGTCAAACCTGAATAGTTAAACTGCCCACTGTTCTTTAGAAAAAAAAAATCCTTCAGGTCCCACACATTCTTTGGTTTTCCAGCATCTTTTGTGTATCTGAACCCTTTCCAACAATGAATGTATAATTTTGAGATCCATCTTTTCACACGAGGACAACTGAGATACTCATACGCAGCTATTACAAAAAGTTCAAACATTAAGTCATTGAGTCATCAGTGAATTTTTAAATGTTTTTTAAAGAAGAATCTTTAGCTCATCTAGGCTGCATTTATTTGATCAGAAATACAGTAAAACAGTATTATTGTAGTGCTGAAAAATGATTAATCGCATTCAAAATAAAAGTTTATGTTTACATTCTATATGTGTGTCTGTACATGTATATATTAAGGACAATTATGTTAGTTTTATATATGAAATATTTATATTTATATATAATATAGATTATATACAAGTACATATACACACACATATAATTTTTTTTTAAATATATACATATGTCTGTGTATTTATATATACATAAGTATACACAGTACATACACATATTGTAAGTAAACAAACTGTATTTTAAATTATTTTGCATTATTTTGAATGTGATTAATTGTGATTAATCATTTTGCAGCCCTGTATTATTGAGAAATATAATTTATTCCTGTGATAAGCCTAAATTTTCACCACCCATTACAACAATCTTCAGTGTCTCATGATCCTTCAGAAATTATTTGAATATGCTGATTTAATATCAATATTAGAAAAAAAAATACACCGTCATTTTTGCGCATAGATATAATAGTAATAGGCCGTCTGAAATTGTCAAGAGGCTACTTTTAGTTGCATACACTCACAATATCAAAAAGACATTGCACTTTTGTAAAATAAAGAAAACAAACAGGACGTGCTTTCTGCCATCTCTGTCTGCATGCACTAAACCACCGCAAAAACTTAAGCACAGCAAAACTCAGCATATAGTCTATCTGCCTCACAGATGTGAGAGATATCTACAGAAAGCTTGAACTGTCTACTTTAAAATGAACCAAATCGAAAACAAATACTCTCTGTTTATGTAATCCATATGAAAGCTGCATTTCTCACTAATGGTCCATCCACTGTATTGCAGCTGACACACTGAATGAGAAAACACTAGTTTATTAATAAATAATTAAAATATCTCCTTGATATATAGTAATTACATTTACCAGTGCTTTGAATATGCTAAAGATATGCTAAAGATATGCAATCTGTATTGTTAAAAGCGCTACATAAATAAAGGTAAAGATTAAAGCCTCATTATGGTTTAGTTCCCCACCACCAATATATTATATTAAATTAATATAAAAGTGCTATTAGTCAACTAATTGCACATTTAGTCGAATACTGGTCGACTAGAAAAAATCATGTTATAGGACAGTGAGCTTTTGCTGGTGCACATGCTGTACCTACAGCATTACAAAGACTACATGCTTGTCTGTACCAAATCAATATTTCCGACCAAAATAAAATCGGCACATGTCCCCCCAGACATTTGCTTCATGAGAAGTATTGACAAATGCTTCTTGCCGAGGTTAAGCTTGACAGACATTACATCCCACAACAACACTTCCTGTGTACAAAGGACTGACATCTGACAGTGCAGAAATGATTGAGGAGTATGGGATTGTGGGTAAATACGAAATATCATATCAGGTTAAACCTCAAAAATACTTCATATATGTGTGTATGATTGTACCTGTCAGTTTTAACTGGTCTACTGTCTGTCTAAACCTGCTCTGAACAGATTGATTGACAACGACAGAAGGATAATAATGAAGGTGTTTGATTGATCGAGAATGTCATTTTAGGACCTATCTGTCATGACCTGTCATCTTTCAAAATGACAGCTGAGAAAAAGTAAACACAAAGTCACTCACACACACACACACACACACACACACACACACACACAATTTTCTCCTCTCCCTCCCATAAACACTTCTCATTTTGCCATGAGGGGTTGCCTAGCAACAGCACACATTCCAAGATTGTTTACGATGCTTGAAAAATAGTTCAGCGCATAAGGAGCAAAAAAAGACAAGAAGAGGAAATCACACTTTAGTAGGGTATCCATTAAAGTTCAGCTAAAATGAGAGTTATAGGCACAGTCACATCTGTGAATATAAATAAACAACTTGTGAATTTTGTATCAGTTATGAATCATCCAGTCTGGCCTCCCACATAAAGGAAAATCCATTTGTCGCATTTTTTTAGGTATCATATAATCTTATTAGGATCGTTCCTTTATTGGTCCCCAAAGGAGAAATTTCACTAGGCACAGCAGCACAATAAAAAGAGAATAAAAAACAAAACACATTCCAATAAATACCTAAACATCAAAGACTTTACAATACGGTTCCTTTGGTTAACTATGTTTAATGCATGCAATGCATTTGTTTTTATACAGTATTTATTAATCTTTTTTAACATTATAAATGCAGCTGTTCATTGTTAGTTTATGTTAGCTGAGGTTCATTAAATAACATTAATAGATACAACTTTTTTATAATGTATTAAAACATGTTGGAATCAACATTAACTATGATTAATACATGCTTTATAAGTATTTTTTATTGTTCATTGTTAGTACTGTAAAGTATTAAAATAACTAAAATTAAACAAACTAAAACTTAGTAAAAACTACAGTATATAGATATATTTACTAAAAAAACTAAATAAAAATGACAAAAACACACAACAAAATTACAAAGGCTTTAAATAAAATTAAAAATGAAATGAATACGAAAAAAAAAAAAATTAAAATTATGTACAGAAAAGATAATAGAAATAAAACTGTTCTGAAGTCAAGTTCCAAGGTAGCATTGCATGTGAATAAGTTAATCCCAGAATGCATTGCGGCACGTTTAAAAAAAGATTGAGGATAGTTTGAGAAAAATGCTTTTATATAAATTAAAAGTAAAACTATTCTCATAAATAAATAATAATTAATTTTCTGAAAAAATGTACTATTTTACCCAATATTTGTAAGTGCTATTTGTTTTTATGTTTATTGAAGAATTACACTGTAATATCAAACTCTTTAAGGGTAAATAGACTCTTTTGCGCAATTTGTGAGGAGAACAATTTGCTGTCTATGTAGAGTCTTCCAAATCAGTCTTTAGTGGGTCCATTTAAATAAGGATGTTTCCTTAAATGTAGTTTCCTATGTAGACCGCAAGGCAGCTAAGTAGGTTTCTAAAACAGAGTTTATGAGTTTTGTTCCAAGAAACCATAATAAGTGCTTTAGTAAAATGCTTAAAAAATAAAATGAAGAACTGTACAACATGGCCTCATAAGAAAATAACAGAATTGATAATAGTATTTCAACTGGCACCTATTGATTTAGGTTGAGATTTAAAGACCACCTGAGAATTGAGCTAAGAATTGAGTAAATGAGACTTACATGACCGTGTTGATGCCAGAAAGCTGCTGGAACATCTGGAGTCCACAACCCACAATGAGAGCACGGCGTGCCGGAGGGTAGGTCAACATGCGCCAGATCACCGGGCCCTCTGAAAGCACAAATATAAATACATATTTACGTCAACATGTAGACCTGCATCAACAACCAGAATGACTCACATATTATTATAAGACCTACCTCTGTTAAATCCTCATTTACACTGACAGCGATTAAATGGATTAAATGAGATTTGAGAGCCTTAGTGGAGTCACGGGTGTAGATTTGGGAATGGATGATATTCAGTTTATGGATTAAATTAAAGCCCTTTTTACACTCTAAAAAACAACCAAAAATATCAACTGACCTAGGAAGAAGCAACACTAAGAAATGGTAGTTTGCCAAACTTTACACACACACACACACACACACACACATGTATATGTAGTGAATTTTACTTTCGCCAATGTAAGGAGGCGAAATAGTGTAGTGATGGGTACTCACGTCACAGGTGACGTTATGATTTTTGGATCACGTGTCACTTAAAGTGTGGTTAGGAGTAGATCACGTAAGAAAGATTGGTGGGATACCTAACTTGTAGAACCTTACTGCATTATCAACACAAGGAAGACACAAGTGTAATAAAATAAATTTTATTAACAAAAGATAGACAAGAGTAATCAACAACTACTAAATGAATACCATGAATGAAAAAGGAATAAAGTGCATAAGATGCATAAAATGCAAGTGATTATGTTGGATGTTGCTATGTCAGAGCTATGTTATCTGTAAAGATAATCTGTTGCTTCTCTGAAAGAAATAAGGTGAAGAACCTTATTATGCATCAAATAAATACATGAAAGATTTGCTATAAACTGCAATCAACTATATAACATCTAATGTCAATTAGAATCATATACTGATAATACACAACAATGCCAAGGTCTCTGGAAGAGGTTTGGATAGGTGATAGTGTCTCTGTGGTTGAGTGAGCAGTCCGGTAGGGGTGACTTCATCCACTGGTTGTGCTGGTAACAATGCAGTGGGGAAAAGAGCAGGAATCCGTTTCGACAGCCTTGAACACTGAGCGCTGGTCGATGCTGATCTCCTGGAGCACCAAAGGGTCCTAAAATCTGGAACACGCAGATGTGACCCTGAAGTAGGTGCAGAAGGTCCTTAGCCTGGAACACGCAAGCAAAGGTACCTTGGAGTGAAGGTTTGCTCGCCGGAGCTTAACCTTGTTGCAAATGTCTGTGTGTTTTCTGCCTTTCTGTGCTAGAGACCCAGAATTTGGATGATTCGCTTTGTCTCTCTAGGATGGAGACTCAGGACGTGCTGCATCTGTTGTTGTCTCGCTGGACGAAGACTCTGAATGAAGTCTGAACATAGATTATCTCTTTCCTTGCAGGCTGTAGGCTCAGAACGTGGTCGTATCTGTTGCTGTCTCTCTGGATGGGAGACTCAGAACGGGTTGTTTCTGTTGCTACCTTCCCTGTAACAGGCCGGAGACTCAGAACGGTGTATCTTTTAACGTCTTTTCCATTGCAGTACTCAGACTCAGAACGGATGTGTCTGTTACTGTCCCTTCCCTTACGGGCCGGAGACTCAGAAAAGAATGTGTCTGTTACTGTCCCTTCCCTTACGGGCCGGAGACTCAGAACGAGGAGTGTCTTTTGGGAAGGTACCTTTATCTCTTTCCGATGAGGAGGAGATTGCAATCTGGCGCTTCTCCGTTTCCAGGCTGTGATTGGCTATCTCCATCAGAGTGGGGGGACACGGTGTGGCCCACCCTTCTTTCCTCCTGTGGAACTTATTTGCGTAGTCCACACACACATTTAGAAAAGTGTCACTAAAGTTTTGCCAATGCATCATTCACTTACCAAACCACAACCAGAATACCTTTGGCACTGTTACGAACACATTAAGTCCAAACATGATGGAAGAAGATTGAACTGTCATGCATGCATTCATTTGTCCATTAACAGCTGAGTTTGTGTAAGATGTTGCACTACACATCGCTGTCACTGAGAATACTTATTTCTCTGAATGTGTGTGTAGTTGTAGTTTGCATCAGACAAAGGTTTGAGAACATAGTTATGAATGGATTTGGATGGAACTCTGTGATCCCTGTTTGTTTCACCCACTGCTGCTGTGTCCAGAGGTCCTAAGGAATTTTTATGGCAGTCACAGGCCAAAACCTGAGGAATCAGTCTGTTGGTGGGTGAAGGGCAAAAACTGCATTTTGACCAATAGGAATTCCTGTTCTTCCCGGGCTTTGTACCAAAGGTCTTCTTTTTGCCCTCTAAGAGGTGTCTGGCCGTTGTCCTGGCATCTTTATCTGATGGCGTTTGCTTATGTTCAGTTTGCTTATGTTAGTCCACCAAGATCCAATCAAAATGTAGCAGACCTTTGTCCACTATAGTGGTCAGAGAGGGGCCCTGCCATAAACTGGGCCCTGGAATGTGCTGTCCACTACATATATGTATAAAGGGGGAAAGGGAAAGGGAAGGGGTGTGTGGCCAAGTATGGTGCCCATACTTGGAATTTGTGCTCTGCATTTAACCCATACACACAGTAGTGCACATACACCTGGAGCAGTGGGCAGCCAATGCTGCGGCGCCCGGGGAGCAGTTGGGGGTTTGGTGCCTTGCTCAAGGGTCTCACCTCAGTCGTGGTATTCCCTGCCGGACCCGAGACTCGAACCCATGACCTTCGGGTTACAAGCCCGACTCTCTATCCATTAGGCCACGACTGCCTACACACATATATATTGTAGCATTTGGACCAATCAGACACACATTTGTTCATCAGATTTAACAAATAAAATTAGTTAGTAGATTAACAAATAATCACAGACCCCTCACCCAACACACATTCTGGGTGCCGGTATGTCTGTGGATGACTCCAGGCCCCCGGTTCCATAGCAACCAACCTGATAACACTAGTTTTATTGCTCTAAGGAATGCGGGCCGAGCAACACTCACCTCATTTTCCCTTAGTAAAGAGACATTATGCCTTAAAAATGGACTCTTCTCTAATTAATTCATAGAAAAACCTTTCTTTGAATGAACACACATATCCTCAGGTCATTGTGTATATTGTTACTGTTCTTGTATATCGTCTTTTGTACTGTATCCTGTTTTATGCATGCTTATGATAGATCACTAGTTAATATTACCTCACTTATATCATGTTTGATCTCTATCAATTCGTCTTCGGATGATCTGAGAGTGTATATTATATGTTGCTACCTATCCAACATATAAGTGTTCTAAGAATCTTTAATAGTTTGTATATCAACTTCCAATCCAACCCCATGCAAATTACCATGCTCAGAGACAAAGAGTTGTAAAACCTTCCCTCCAAAGAGACTGGAGTCCATTAGCACTTTGACTCCCCAGAGATGTGACCTCTATACCAGATAAAGCTCTCACACACAGGTCCGGCGTCTCTTCTGCAAAAACCTCTCTTCTAAAAAAAAGCTCTTCGGCTATCTTCTGATTGCTCCATGAAGGACTCACGGAGAGCCTGAACCGGTGCGGGCGTGCCCGGTGGGCCCCCAACATAGAGCCGTGGGTGATCTCCCCAGCCTGGGAGATGACTCTTGACCACAAAGACCCAGTCGGCAGTTCTGTTAGACCCTAAGAGGATGAGGAATATGTGAGCTAGAACTCTTCTGGACCCTTAAGTTATTTTGCCAGGCTTACGGCCTTGTCTTTCCATTCAAACAAAGATTCTTGGATCTTAGCTAATGTCTCTTAACTCTTCTTCACTTTTCACCTGGGAAGAAACTCCCAATCACCATCGAGTCAAAACATCTTTGGAATTCATCACTCTTCAAACCAGGAAGAACGTGATTGCAAGTTCAAAACCTTGAAACCATTAAGACTTTCATCCGAGACTGCATTCTGGATACTCGTCAACGATCAATTTGTGCAAGTATAGTACATTTAACTAAACGAAACAGAGGTTTAGTATAAGTTATAGACCCCGGTACTCAGGTGGTTAACTGACTCTTTCCATAACTGCATTCTCTGTTTTCTCTAATGGCTTCATTCATCCACTTTAGCTCCACTTTGTATGTATGCGTGAGTGAATGTTATTCGTTTGTTTGTTTAGATTAGTTATGTTTGTTAGCGTTTAGTTAATAAAACTCTTGTGCACAAATTACATGAGTTGCTGATTCTGCCTTGCAAATAATTGTCCCTTTACGATTTTGACCCTCGCTACATGCTCTAATGCATTAATAGGAAAGTATTTTCTGTGGCCACGGAAATATCCTTTCTTAGAGTTGATATGAATTTACACTGAATGTTCACTGGACGAACAGATCAGCTGATGGCAATTTAACTCTGCTACAGTTATTACTGTCAGCCGCTATAAATAATTGTAATTAATCATAATTAATTGTAATTATTTATATACGATTCCCTTTTAAACTAATTTGCTAAAATATATATGTATATATATATATATATATATATATATATATATATATGTGTGTGTGTGTGTGTGTGTGTGTGTATATATGTATATTAACACACACAGCGGGTAAAATAAGTATTGAACACGTCACCATTTTAACCAATAAATATATTTCTAAAGGTGCTGTTGACTTGAAATTTTCACCAGATGTCAGTAACAACCTAAGTAATCCATACATACAAATAAAAAGCAAAACAAATAAGTTCCGAAATTAAGGTATGTGTAATAAAACGGAATGACACAGGGAAAAAGTATTGAACTACTGAAATTTATTTAATACTTTGTACAAAAGCCTTTGTTGGTAATGACAGCTTTAAGATGCCCCCTGTATGGAGAAACTAGTCGTATGCAGTGCTCAGGTTTGATTTTTGCCCATTCTTCCACACAGTCTTCAAATCTTGAAGGCTCTGTGGGCCTCCTCTATGAACTGATCTTTAGCTCTTATTTTTTTATTGGATTCAAGTCAGGTGATTGGCTGGGCCATTCTAGCAGCTTTATTTTCTTTTCTTTTTTTTAAACCAATTGAGAGTTCCTTGGCTGTGTTTGGGATCATTGTCTTGCTGAAATGTTGCTATAGACAGCAGGACGGTGGCCATGGAAGTCGGAATCCGCTAAGGAGTGTGCAACAACTCACCTGCTGAATCAACTAGCCCTGAAAATGGATGTCGCTGGAGCGTCGGGCCCATACCCGGCTGTTGACGGCAAGAGACAAAGTATGGCACAGAGATATGCCTCGACGAGTAGGAGGGCCTCCTTGGTGGCGCGGAAGCCTAGGGCACGGGCCCGTGTGGAGCCGCCGCGGGTGCAAATCTTGGTGGTAGTAGCAAATATTCAAACGAGAGCTTTGAAGGCTGAAGTGGAGAAGGGTTCCATGTGAACAGCAGTTGAACATGGGTCAGTCGGTCCTAAGGGATGGGCGAGCGCCGTTCAGAAGGGAGGGGCAATGGCCTCCGTCACCCCCGGCCAATCGAAAGGGAGTCTGTTTCAGATCCCAGAACCCGGAGTGGTGGAGATGCTGTAACGCAAACAAACACAGAGAAGCCGGCGGGGGCCCCGGGAAGAGTTCTCTTTTCTTTGTGAAGGGTCGGGCGCCCTGGAATGGGTTCGTGCCGAGAGAGGGGCCCACGCCCTGGAAAGTGCTGCAGTTCTGGCGGCGTCCGGTGAGCTCTCGTCGGCCCTTGAAAATTCAGGGGAGAAGGTGTGAGTCTCGCGCCAGGCCGTACCCATATCTGCAGCAAGTCTCCAAGGTGAACAGCCTCTGGCGTGTTGGAACAAGGCAGCGTAAGGGAAGTCTTTAAGTCAGATCCGTAACTTCGGGATAAGGATTGGCTCTAAGGGCTGGGTCGGCCGCCCCGCGGTGCCTCCTCCTGTTCCCATCTCCGGCATGTGGCGCCAGGGCCCCCCGTCCGTGTCGGCGGCTCCCCTCTCTGGGGGGGATTCACTGGGGAGGTGAGTCGGGGGGGAGTCGGGCGGCGACTCTGGACGTGCGCCGGGCCCTTCTCACGGATCTCCCCTGCTACGGCCTGTTGTCGGGACCTCCGTCTCGGTGCCCCCCCTCCCGGGGCAGGCGGCCTCCCTGGCACGGCGCCTCAGCCAGCGCCTAGCAGCCGGCTTAGAACTGGTGCGGACCAGGGGAATCTGACTGTTTAATTAAAACAAAGCATCGCGAAGACCTGCGGCGGGTGTTGATGCAATGTTATTTCTGCCTAGTGCTCTGAATGTCAAAGTGAAGAAATTCAATTGAAGCGTGGGTAAACGGCGGGAGTAACTATGACTCTCTTAATTATTGAGGGCCATGCCGGCTTGTTGCACACCTCGACAGACTCCATCCAACTTTCTCTGTAGGTTGCTGGGGCTTTCGGCTATCAGGATTAAATTGTCAGCATAAGCAATCGAGCCGAGCTGATCCGTAGCCCCCCCCCCATACAACTCCAACTTCAGGGAGTGCTTCTTCAAGCACCTCCCCCATTGCAAGAATAAACAGAATAGGGGAAATTGGGTCTCCTTGTCTGACCCCCTTTGAACATTCAGTTGTTAGGTTGCCTAGGTGCAACTTGGCATTTTTGTACAGCTGATGAAGGTATCTTAGTATCGGTGGAGGGGTACCAGCCTTCTCTGCCGCTCCTAAGATTGCATTGTGAGATACAGTGTCAAAGGCTTTCGATACATCGAGGAAAGCCACTGCAAGAGGTTTGGTTTTCTCATGCTAGTGTCTCAACACCGCATGTAGCAGTGCCTAGGCCTTCAGGCATCCGTCCCGTTGGAGGAAGGCATACTGGAGTGGCGAAAACTGAAACTGCACTCTCATCCATTTTGACAGGATTTTGTGGAGGGCACAGGCTAGAACTGAAGCAATGGCTATAGGCCTGAAGTCACTCGGCTCCGATGGGTCCTCCACCTTTGGTATAAAGGTAACTCTGGCTGCCGCCATAGATGAAGGGAGTCTCTCCGTGGCCAGGATTATATTTAGATGACCAGCCAGTGAGGGTAGATGCCATGTAAGCACCTCCTGCGATTTTATCCATCCCAGCTGATGTTCTTTTCATTGAACGGAGAGCCGCTTCGACGACTTCTGCTGTGATCGGTTCTATCACCTCCCATTTGATGTTTTCCGGTTCCTGGGGTGATGCCTTCCAAGGCCCGCCATCATTCGTGTTTGTCCCAAAGACCTTCGCCCAGTGCTCCTCCACTCCTCTCACCTCCCGATCCACTCCTCTGTAAAACTCCCTCCACCTCCCTTCCAAGACTGAATGGGCAGCGTCTTTCCTTTTCAGCTTGTATAATTTCTGTATATGGGTGTATCTTGCCCGTCTTGTTTATTGGAGAAGAGTTCCTTCCTGGGTCCCCTCCTCTTTCCACAAGGTTTCCACTTTAGCGGTGCAAACTCCTGAGTGAGAGTCTCCAACTGTTCCGCTCCTTGCTCTTTCGATGTTGTCCCCTCAAGCATTCCCTCTGCTATTAGCCTCAACTTGTCGCCCTCAATCCTCGTTTCCGTGAGATTTTCCAGGGCTCTATTCAGCAGTGTTCGTCTCCACTCCTCTTCTTTGTCATTAAGGGTAGATGTTTCACCGCTACCCCCAGGTTGTTTGCTGGGGGTGTCGGCCCAGACTTCTCTATTACCTTCAGCCTCGCTTCTAGTGCCCTCTCCGGGTGTAGTTACGGGAGAGCAGCTTACTGAGGAAGGCCCAGGTGGCACCCATTGTAACTTCTGGAGTCTTTTCCTTATAGCCTCCATAGACCTCCCCTTCATGACGATACTTAAAGCCTTTGCTAGATCTTTCTTTAGCATGTTGGATTTCCACAGCCTACTGGCTTGCTTTCCCAGTTCGTCATCCTCCGCTTTGGTCCAGACAGCGCTTCTGCACCTGGGTTGGGAAGTTGGAGTCCCGGCCGAGCTGGAGGTGAGTAGCCCTTCAGGGGCAGATGTTTGCTTGCTGAGCTTAAGGGGGGTGCTTGCTGGGGTCCTGTGGCAGGAGGGGGGGAAGTTGAGAATTGTTGTCCAGCTGGTGGGGGGTGCCCATCTTAGATGTTGCAGTCTCTTCTTGATTGCATCTGTAGAACGGTGGGAGAGGTTCGCCTGAAGGATTCCCAGATGTTCCTTCTTCATCATCCCCGGCTTCCATTCTGCATCCGCTATTACTATTAGATGTTCGTCTTCCTCTCCGCTCCACATTTTCCTCTTCTTCTTGATGAACTCGAGCCTCTCTTCATTCACCTCCTCTGGGTGCTGATGGTGTCGGTGCAACCCCAGACTCCTCAGTGAAGGGAAGGCTCTTCCACAGTCTTTGCAGATGATAATGTCCTGCTCCAGAGTAGACTTGTCAGCACTAGCCACGACTTCACTTTCGCTGTCGCTTTCGCTTTTCTCTTTCTTTTGATTTCTGTAACCAGCTTCAAACCCTGGGTTGGAAGGTAAGCCCTTCCCAGGGTGGCCCGGATCTTATTTCAGGTGGGTCGCAGGCAGGGGTGCCGATGTGACACCCTCCACCGGTGGTTGGAATCACCAATGCTTCCCACCCTATCCAGCGGTTGCCACAAGGAGGTCCCCGGGCCATGTAACTATAAGAGAGTCATAGTTACTCCCTCTCTTAATGCCTCTGTATGACTCCCATGATGCCAGGTGTGCATGGCACAGTCGAGTCATGAGGAGGCTGGAAACTATGCTGAGGAAAGGAGCTTCCACAACGTGGGTTGAGCCCATAATTGCAACAACGACATCCTTCATAAAGCCGGACCTACTCGTAGACAAAGGTGATATGTTAATGGTGATGTAATGGTGATCTATTGTGGCAGGGTACAGGATGGAGGAAACGTGGAGGTTGAAGACCCAGAAGTACAGCACTCCAGAGAACTCGAAGGGTATTGCCGCCTGGCTACAGTCCCAGACCTCAATAAACCCCCCCCCCGTGATTATGTCCTACAGGGGGCTCATGTATAGACCAACTGGGAGAGCATTGAGGAATTTGGGCCTGACGAAGAGGGTAGGTTCCTTAAAATGCTATGACCTATATATGCGAGGGACATGAACCAAAGGAAGATAGTCAACCAACATGAATGACCCACTGAATAGCGGTGATGAAACCCTGATAAACTCACCATTAGCATTTCTTTAGATGCCTCAAGGTACAGTGGAATTACATCTCCACAGCTATTGCAAGCCAATATAACTAGATGTCAATAGCCAAATGCTTCGTCATCCAATTAGTTACACACATGAATGGATGAACGAGATTCCCACTGTCTCTACCTGCTATCTAGCAAAACCACAGCCAAGGGAACTGGTTTGGCAGAATCAGCGGGAAAAGAAGACCTTGTTGAGCTTGACTCTAGTCTGGCACTGTGAAGAGACATGAGGGATGTAGAATAAGTGGGAGGCCCCGTCCCGAACGGCCTATCTTATCTTTTGTTTTCTTTGTATGTATGGTTTACTTGGGTGAAAATTTCAAGTCAACAGCACCTTTAGAAATATATTTACTAGGAAAAACGATGACGTGTTCAATACTTGTTTTTCCCGCTATGTATATACTGTGTGTGTATATATATATATATATATATATATATATATATATATATATACACAGTGGGTACGGAAAGTATTCAGACCCCCTTAAATTTTTCACTCTTTGTTATATTGCAGCCATTTGCTAAAATCATTTAAGTTCATTTTTTTTTTCCACATTAATGTACACACAGCACCCCATATTGACAGAAAAACACAGAATTGTTGACATTTTTGCAGATTTATTAAAAAAGAAAAACTGAAATATCACATGGTCCTAAGTATTCAGACCCTTTGCTCAGTATTTAGTAGAAGCACCCTTTTGATCTAATACAGCCATGAGTCTTTTTGGGAAAGATGCAACAAGTTTTTCACACCTGGATTTGGGGATCCTCTGCATTCCTCCTTGCAGATCCTCTCCAGTTCTGTCAGGTTGGATGGTAAACGTTGGTGGACAGCCATTTTTAGGTCTCTCCAGAGATGCTCAATTGGGTTTAAGTCAGGGCTCTGGCTGGGCCATTCAAGAACAGTCACGGAGTTGTTGTGAAGCCACTCCTTCGTTATTTTAGCTGTGTGCTTAGGGTCATTGTCTTGTTGGAAGGTAAACCTTTGGCCCAGTCTGAGGTCCTGAGCACTCTGGAGAAGGTTTTCGTCCAGGATATCCCTGTACTTGGCCGCATTCATCTTTCCCTCAATTGCAACCAGTCGTCCTGTCCCTGCAGCTGAAAAACACCCCCACAGCATGATGCTGCCACCACCATGCTTCACTGTTGGGACTGTATTGGACAGGTGATGAGCAATGCCTGGTTTTCTCCACACATACCGCTTAGAATTAAGGCCAAAAAGTTCTATCTTGGTCTCATCAGACCAGAGAATCTTATTTCTCACCATCTTGGAGTCCTTCAGGTGTTTTTTAGCAAACTCCATGCGGGCTTTCATGTGTCTTGCACTGAGGAGAGGCTTCCGTCGGGCCACTCTGCCATTAAGCCCCG
Organism: Spinibarbus caldwelli; assembly: GCA_039654775.1. Taxonomy (NCBI): domain Eukaryota; kingdom Metazoa; phylum Chordata; class Actinopteri; order Cypriniformes; family Cyprinidae; genus Spinibarbus; species Spinibarbus caldwelli. The sequence continues at coordinate 19,867,398 of CM077228.1, read as the reverse complement.
ACTGGTAGAGGGCTGCAGTGATGGTTGACTTTCTACAACTTTCTCCCATCTCCCGACTGCATCTCTGGAGCTCAGCCACAGTGATCTTTGGGTTCTTCTTTACCTCTCTCACCAAAGATCTTCTTCCCCGATAGCTCAGTTTGGCCGGACGGCCAGCTCTAGGAAGGGTTCTGGTCGTCCCAAACGTCTTCCATTTAAGGATTATGGAGGCCACTGTGCTCTTAGGAACCTTAAGTGCAGCAGAAATTTTTTTGTAACCTTGGCCAGATCTGTGCCTTGCCACAATTCTGTCTCTGAGCTCTTCCGGCTGTTCCTTTGACCTCATGATTCTCATTTGCTCTGACATGCACTGTGAGCTGTAAGGTCTTATATAGACAGGTGTGTGGCTTTCCTAATCAAGTCCAATCAGTATAATCAAACACAGCTGGACTCAAATGAAGGTGTAGAACCATCTCAAGGATGATCAGAAGAAATGGACAGCACCTGAGTTAGATATATGAGTGTCACAGCAAAGGGTCTGAATACTTAGGACCATGTGATAATTCAGTTTTTCTTTTTTAATAAATCTGCAAAAATGTCAACAATTCTGTGTTTTTCTGTCAATATGGGGTGCTGTGTGTACATTAATGAGGACAAAAAAAATGAACTTAAATGATTTTAGCAAATGGCTGCAATATAACAAAGAGTGAAAAATTTAAGGGGGTCTGAATAATTTCCGTACCCACTGTATATATATATATATATATATATATATATATATATATATATAGGCAGGTTTGTTCATCAGAAAAAACAGTCTTATGACTTCAGAAGATATGGTATATAGTTATATGGACTATTTTTTATGGTACTTTTTTGATACTTAAAACACTTTCGTGTGACCTTTTGCCATTTCTCATTTTGCATTGTGGCTAATCCATGGTATTAAAATAAATTACATACATTTGTTAATATATTCAAACATTTAATAAGAGCACCACAGAAAAATCATTAGTATTAAGAAATAGAGAAAAATAACGGCATTAGGCTTTGGCATGACATGAGAAGGAGAAAACAGAACTTGACAGAACTTTAATTTTTGGGTGTATTATTCTTTTAACTCTATGCACTCACACATAAAACCCTTTTGGGAGGGAAATTGTCCTGTGTTAGCCTGATATTGTCAGAGGAAGCTTGCAGGTTCTCATGCCGAGCGATGACTGGATATTCTCCAGAGACAGCGACTAGAGACGCTCATTTGATTACCGCACCAAACTCAAATTCATGAACTGCTCGGATCAGGCCTGTACAGAGGAACAGCGCTTTTAATGAGACACTAACTTCATTCACTCAGACATGTAATCTTACTTCCAAACAAAACTGGCAAAACATCTGTGTGTCCTTTTAATCTAATTGCAGCACGGACTTGGTAACTAAGGAAGCACCTGAAGTCATCACCGAATACAATACATCTGTATACAGTCTAAGATGAAGTGAAGGATCATTTGTTTTCATTATTTTTATATTTTAAAGTATGATCCTGATGATCAGTTTTTGCTTTTTATAAAATAATAATAATAATAATACAAAAAAAAAAAAAAAACAGTGTACAAGTGAGTGCGGCTCATGCTTTTTTCATTTGAAGTATATTTTACATGCTATGTATATGTATGTATGTATGTATGTATGTGTATATATATATATATATATATATATATATATTACGGTTTATTTTTTTGAGACAAAACAAAACAAAAAGGCAGTTTTAAAGTGAATACTGTGCAGTATGCAGTAAGCAGTATGCTAGTGTTTTTTCTCTCTCCTTTTTATGGCTTTATTATTATTTATTTATTTATTTAATTTGAGGAAACACCAACAAAACAAATACATAAAACAAAACATAACAAAACATTTTTTTTTTGAGAAACCACCAACAAAACAAAACAAACAAAAAAAAAGCACAAAAAAAAAGCAAAACAAAACAAAAACAGGCAGTTGAAAAGTGTATACTGTGCAGTATACAATACGGTTTAGTATTTGAATCCGAATATAACCGATTATAGAACATATCTGAAGAAATGCTGGGATAAAGCGCTTGAGTTTTTCCATTTACATACTTTATACCCTTAAATTTGCTATCTCCCTGTCAAAAATCTCCTCTCTATCTCCATGGAAGCCACTCAGCCAGTTAGCTTTACCCTTTCCTAATATCAATGCAACAGTCATTAACTGAAGCAGCGAAATGTTAGCAGTACAGGAGCTGGTGAAGACTGCTTGAACTGTTTTTTTTTTTTTTTTTTTTTTTTTAAAGATAAGGTAATTCTTTTTTGTTTTGATCCTATCATGGAATTACCAATTATGCTCAATTGCAATGACACTAGCCAGAAAAACACCTTTTTACTTAAACGCTTCTGTAAACAATTAGAGTGTGCACTCTTGACTCGTGTGGCAAGAGCTTCTTTAAGTGGAAGTCATTTTACACATCAATTACTGTTACATGATCTCCTTACAGTAAAGAGAACAACTCAGCAAGCACAAAACCATTGTATAGCATTTCGCAACATTGAATTTGATTCCACTGGGTTATGCTGCTGTACAACATTTTAAAAATGTCCTAAAACCACACCTAAAATTAAACAAATAATGCAAAAAAAAAAAGAAAAAAAAAAAAGATCAGTACAAAATGGCAACATTACATTTTAATCACAAGTAACAATGCATAAACAATGTCCCATAAACTTTGTGAAAATGCCTATTTGGAAAGTTTTGATTAGAGTTCCATTTAATGTAATATTATCGGATGTTTAGAGAGAAAATTGGAAATATTAGCAAGGGCAGTGCTAACAACATCAAAACCATGTTTATGCAACATATTTATAGTAATAAATTTATTATGAGTGCTGGGTAGATTACTTACAAATTGTAGTCCATTACTGATTACATGTTGGAAACTGTAGTTAGTAAAGTAATCAAGGTTACTCATTTTAATGTAATCTAACTAGATTACTTTTGGATTACAATTTTTTTTTGTTTTAAATTTACCATTAACATATCATGCTTATATAAAAAAGCAAAGAGAAAGAAAATATATTTTATTTATTTATTTATTTATATATTTAATCAACATCATAAAATGCATTAAACATTATATTACACCAGAGTTTCCCAAACTGCGCTTAATGTAAGAACTGCTAAACCATAAAAATGTTAAATGAAAATAATTTAAACACTTGAACACTAAAAATATAAATATTTTATTTGTTTACCTACATGTCAATATCACCATTAACCGATATATCAGAGAACTATAAACATGCAAATGTGTTGTTAAATTATTTAAAATATTTACTTCCTCAGATATATTTGAAATAAATCTTTTATTTTAAGGGGGTTGGCTGACAAAAATGATTGGGAATCACTGCATTATATAAACAAACATTAACAGATTAACAGATTGCCAGTTAAGATTTTTTTTCTCCCCCCCAGACTTCCAGAATCAAAAGTTACTGAAAGTCACTGGATTTGATGACAACATGTTTCACAGCTATACATCACCAGTGTTTAGTAACTTGCATAATTATTTGTTTCATACATGGTCTAATTGAGGGGGCAGTCGTGGTCTAATGGTTAGAGAGGTTCGGCAGGGATTGTAGGTGGGTCAATATCAATATCATGACTCAATATCAAGGCACAAAACTCCCCACTGTGTGTGTGTGTGTGTGAAGAAACTGAAGAAATCTCTGTGCGTAAATGACAAGGCCGAAGACCTTTGTTGGATGACCGTGGTCTTCGGACCCTCAGACGACACTGCATCACTCATCGGCATGATTCTGTCATTGACATTACTAAATGAGCCCAGGAATACTTCCAGAAACCACTGTCGGTAAACACAATCCGCCGTGCCATCTGCAGATGCCAACTAAACTTCTATCATGCAAAAAGGAAGCCATTTAAAATGGACTGTTTCAAAGTGGAAAAGTGTTCTATGGTCAGATGAGTCCAAATTTGACATTCTTGTTGGAAATCACGGATGCCGTGTCCTCCAGGCTAAAGAGGGGGGAGACCTTCCAGTGTGTTATCAGCGTTCAGTTAAAAAGCCAGCATCTCTGATAGTATGGGGATGCATAAGTGCACATGGTATGGGCAGCTTGCATGCTTTGGAAGGCACTATGACTGCTGAAAGTTATATAAAGGTTTTAGAGCAACATATGCTTCTCTCCAGACGACGTCTATTTCAGGGACGGCCTTGTGTATTTCAGCAGGACAATGCAAAACCACATACTTCAGCTATTACAACAGCATGGCTTCGTAGTAGAAGAATCCGGGTGCTGAATTAGCCTGCCTGCAGTCCAGATCTCTCACCTATAGAGAACATTTGGTGCATCATTAAACGAAAAATACGTCAAAGATGACCACGAACTCTACAGCAGCTGGAAACCTATATCAGGCAAGAATGGGACAAAATTCCAACACCAAACCTCGATGCCCAGACATCTTCAAACTGTTTTGAAAAGAAGAGTAGATGCTACACCATGGTAAACATGTCCCCATCCCAACTATTTTGAGACCTGTACCAGGCATCAAATTTGAGATGAGCTCATTTTGTGCATAAAATTGTAAAATTTCTCAGTTTAAACATTTGTTATGCTATCTATGTTCTATTGTGAATAAAGTATTGGCTCATGTGATTTGAAATTCTTTTAGTTTTCATTTTATTCAAATTTAGAAAACGTCCCAACATTTCCGGAATTCGGGTTGTATGCCATTCAATGTCATGATCACCACACCAGAAAGACACCAGCTGACCAAGCAATCCATAAAGAAACCCATAATCGATAGTGCTGCCTGAGAACAAGTGACCTTCATTGACAACAAAAATCCCTGTCAGCAATATCTGGATCAATTCAAAGATGGCAGGCTGATCGTTGTGTTATATACTTTGGAACCACAAAAAGGCAGTCAACTGCATTCATCATTCTTTAATCAAGCATGTGCTCACGCTAATTGCGCTACAAGTCGCTGTCAGCGCGACTGACCACTTGTGTGTCATTATAAGGGAGTTCAGTGGAGGCCAGGCAAAAACGAATGTCAGCTCTTTCTTTCATAAACACCATGGCAACAAAGAAACAATAAGATGAATGCGCTATTAGACAGTCTGATTTATCTTTTCACACGCTTTTGACCAAGCATCGTGTAGAACGGTTGCCAGGTATTCCCATTTTCAGTCACCATGTCAGCCTCTCTATCTCTAGACTTGGTTGAGTTCAAGCCGCCCTGCTACACAGATGCACCTTGGCAGCTGGGTCGTTATCTGAGACTGCCCCGGGTGATTGGTTGCTAGGTTTCCAGACGTGCCCAGGAGATGGAAGCGAGGTCTCGCTTTTGCTTTCTCACTCTTTTCTTGCTTTTTTTCTCTAGTGCTGTCACCTAGAATTTTTGTTCATTTAGGCTCTGAAAAAATGTTACAAAGAAAGCCTTGATTGCCACATACTGAAATGATATGCAAAAAAAATAAATAAATAAAAAAACAACACAACACAACACAGTGCAGATACTATGGAAGCTTTTTTTCAGTCACTGAATAAAAAAAAAGCAAAAACAAAAAAAAAGGTAATTGGACTTTTTATCTCAAAGTTCTGACTTTTTTCTCATAACTGTGAGATATAAACTTGCATTTGTGAGTTATAAAGTCAGAATTGTGGGATATAAAGTTGCTGATTGACTTTTCTTGCAATTGAGTTTACAATCTAACAATTCTGACTTCATAACTTACAATTGCAAGCTTATAGCAGAACTGTGAGAAAAAAAAAAATTCACAATTACCTTCTTTTTTATTTTTTAATCAGTGGTGGAAATGGGTTTCCATAAGATATAGATAAAACTCTATTAGTACATTTTACTTGTTTAAAGTGTTGCATATAATGCTAACAAGCTTAATTAAAGTTTCTAAGTGTGTGATCACATTTTAAACAATGAGATGCCGTAAACATTAAATTTAGCAAAAATTCCATTTTCCAATTTATAAATCAGATTTTTTTTTCTTCAGACCAATACGTTAAAAATGGCAGATGGGCTGAAGAAAAAAAACAATTCACTCTCTGACAGTATGTCAGAATTGGTTTTTCTTGATAATTCACCATCACTTAATATTAACATCTGTTTGTGAGCGCCAACAAGTCATAGTTTTATGTAATCACAGAGGCTCTAGGCATGTGACCAAAAGTGCAAATCATACTGTTTGGTCAGTTTTCTTTACAATCCAATGAAAAAGAGATAAGAAATCTCTGTCGCACTGACGACATGTGAATGTTCATGTTGGTCTTAACAGACACATTATTAGCTATTTATTCAAATGAAAATTATTAAGCGCACTGAATTTTCATGATAATTTTGGCATGTAACCTATGTTTTGATGTGAACAGGCCTAGGTTTTAAGAATAAAATACTACTAAACTACTCTATTAAATATTATTAGGAATTGCATTAGTTAGGTTATTAGTTCAGCCACTCGTTGACACAACTGCAAAAATGTGGCATTCAACTGATTCAGCCAAGTGGTTCTAAGATGTCATCCTCAGGGGGGCTGAACCCTCAGAGAGATCATTAGATATAAAAATAAAAATTACCTAAATAAACAACACCTTACTGTGCTTGTAAAAACTGTACGATTACTGTATGAAGTAAATTCACAAAAATACCTATTAAAGCTACAGAAGCTACTTAGTTGTTTGATTAACATTAGTAGCATAAGAAATGCACGAATCTATTATTGACAAACATTCAATATTTTCTTTACGTTCACTTAAGACGTAATCGACTGTGTTTACTTGGATACCCGCCAAGGCAACCATTCTGATACAGTATTTGCTCAAGAAGATGCAAATTAGAACTTGTTACTTGCGTGCTGTAACAAAAGACCCATCACAGTTTGTTAGTACCACATTGAGATCTCTTTTGCGCCGTCTTGCGCTTGAATGGCTTAAAATCAATTTAAACTGACAGGACTTAAAACTAGTGTTAATTTTGTCAGCTACTTTCAATTTTAGTCTTAGTCCGTGTTAAATGTCCTTGTTAGTTTTTTATCATATTTAGTCAACCTTATCCTATTTAGTTTTGGTCAAGTTTTAGTTGTCTAAAAGTCTCAACATTTTAGTCTAGTTTTAGTCAAAGAAAATCTAAAGTATTTTAGTCTAGTTTTAGTCGAAGAAAACCTGAAGTATTAGTCAGTGAAAACTTGACATTTTAGCAATAAGGTTATTATTAATTAGTAGACCTACAGCAGCATTAATTTTGGCAGCCATTTTTAATTTAGTCTTAGTCTTACTCAAATGTACATTTTAGTTATCATATTTAGTCAACCTTGTCCCGTTTTTGTTTAGTCAAGGTTAAGTCAATGAAATGTATTAGCATTTTAGTCAGATTTTAGTCACTGAAATCTTAGTCACATTTTTGTCGTGTTGTATAATGGTTAAACTGATAAAAATAATTTTTGCTCAAAATTATATTTGTAATTATTGTTGTCATTTCAGAAATTTACTTTTGCATTTCAGGTATTGCACTTTCTTCAGTAAGCACAAATCAATAGAATGTGCGGACTCATAGGCCTACATGGTTTATTTTACCTCACCTAGTGTACTGATTTAATTATAGGCTTTTTATTATATATATATATATATATATATATATATATATATATATATATATATATATATATTAATACCAAAGACTTATGCACTCTCTCTGTCTACATTATGAAAACTGGTAAAACAAATGAAAAATATAATACAGTATAATTCCTAATAGTAATTCCACTAATTCCAAATCGCAATAGCCTATTTCTCTATTAAAACAACAGCGGTTGAGTAAGTGCATTTACTCAGCAACCACAGTCGCAAACAATACAGATGAGATCTCATGACAGAACACAGCCCGGCTGAGTGACACCTTCATTTAGATGCTAAACTCCAGCTTGTTTGTCGATGTTTTCAGATCATCGTCGGTGGCGCTTCCGCAATGAGGAGCAAGCGCATGCGCATGGTTGCCAGATTGCTTAAAATAAGCAAAACACAGGGTGGAAAATGTATCCTTGTAACAGCGAAGGTCTGATTCTGGGATTTGAACACTTGATATCTGCCAACCACACACATGAAAGCTCATGTAGAGGAGTGTACAGCAGTCCGCAATAACATTTTGTCTCCTTTTTTGACGTTGTGGGAATACAAATTTAAAGTTTTGTTTCTCTTCTTTTACATGCATAGTTTCTTTGATCGTCAAGAGGTGTCTGCTAGTTCTGTTCCTTTTATTGTAAGTTAAATAAGCTAGGCTACTGAGACTATCAACTTTTTTGTTCTTGATAGTTCTTGGTGCCGCTTTCACACTCTTTGAATTGGTGACTATTATTCATATTCCTCAGTAGGGCTGAACGATTAATTGCATTTGCGATATATCGCGATATGAAAAAAATGCGATTTTTCAACCGCAGCCTCTGCGATTACACTCTGTCACGTGACACGCGAGAGTAAAGAGGTGTGTTCGACTTGAAGATCGATCGGTGAATGACATCAAAGTATGGCGAGAGAAAGCATAAAATATTAATATTAAGACCCTTTCACACGGGACGCGGCAGTCGCGAGTGTCTAGTTCATTTTCAATGGGAGACACGCGGAAAGCGGCAAACCGCTGGCGGCGCAGAGGCGGAGCGCAAGCGGTGCTTGTGCACCGAAAATCATGCCGCTTCCACGCGCACGGCGCTTCGCGGCAGGCGCCGCCAAAGATAAAAATATTTTATCTTTTTGTAAGCGGCAGCCACGTTGGCTTTAACCAAATACTGAACAGAATATTAACACCCAATCATCACTGAGCTCATGTGTTGAAAACATGATGATATATATATTCTTATTTATTTATTTGAAGTCTGTCTAAAGTTAACAGACAGTGTTTAAAAAGTGCAATCCACATGTTTACATAATGTTTATTACAGTGACTTTGAATTACCTAAATACTGAGTGTGGTAAAGCAACAGATTCGTTTTTATATTTCTGCAATCTACTTTAGTTTCTGTGATTTGTTACTGACTTTCATAATGATGTTTACACTAGGCTTATTTGTCAGTGCTTTATGTTGTCATAATTATTACATGCTTACAAGGCTGGAAGTTCAACAAATCAGTCAATAAACTACTGTGATTATAGTTGTTAAATAATGTCATTCATATCGATTCATGCATCATCTAATTTCATCGTAACATACAGGCCTGGCCTACAGAAAAGAACATTTATGTTTAATCTATCTAATATTGTGTTGGTCATACTATACAATGATTTAAAGAGCTTTAAAAAATAATTGCATATTAAATCGCAATCGCAATATTGGTAAAAAAAATCGCAATTAGATTATTTTCCAAAATCGTTCAGCCCTATTCCTCAGTACTTGAGTTAAGTGTGATTACACACCCCCTAGGTGTGGTTTTGCCTTTTTAGGTTATGATAATGTAGTTGTCTGCATTGTATAGTTATGTTGATTTAATTAGGACGGCTGAAACTCTAGAGTCTGGGACGGGTTCCTGTACCTGAATACTTCATTTGCATGCTTTGTTTAAGGTCTTCACCCAGGTGCTTTGTCTCCATTTCTAAGCACTGCCTCTAAATATATATAAACTACAATGTATCACTGCATTAGTTAGACTTTTGATGACTGCAGCGCCACGCAGTGCGTTCTCAATAAAGAACTCTTCTGAAGATACCCAAGAGTCTCCTGGTCTTCGCTTCTGAGTTTCCAACAAGGTTTTTGGTAAAATTTTTATTTTTTTGAATACATTTTAGTCTCGTCTTATTTCGTTAACAAAATTGCATGTTGATATAGTCATCGTTACTGTTTATTGACCTTATTGTCACCTCATCTTCGTTTCGTCTAAGTCATGAGAAAAAAGCTTGTCAACGAACATTTTTCGTCATAGTTTTCATTAACGAAATTAACACTACTTAAAACACATGAGAATGATCAACTTTCTTAAGGAAACAGCACTGGCCTGATGGTTCAAATAGCTGATTATAGTTTTAGGGGGGTGAGATGACAGACAAGGGGAGCTGAAGCTCACGTAAAAAGGGTCTAGAACCAACCTGCTCAACCCCACCCCCATTTCTATCATTTCTGTAACCGATTAATAAAAGTGACAAAAGTCCAAAACTACAATTAAAATAAAAAGATAGTAGCCAGTATGCAGTAATGTGCAGTATATACTAAACTGAACACTAGAATTACATTTCAAGTACTGAATTACGTTCCCTAAACAGTATAATACATCAGTATTGACAAAATGCCAACACTTCCCACCATGCAAACCATAATGGTCTGTATATTGACAGGTTTATCACAGGTTTTGTCATATAAATGTTTGCTTTTGTGGCCTTTTGGAAGGTGACAACTATATGTTCCCACGTGGGCAGTGACATTTCCCCGGCACAGAGCTCACAGGCATCAGTGATGCAATGAACAAAAGCATATTGTTTGATGATGGCACACTATGGCCAGTGGGGTAAAAAATAAATAACTAAATAAAATAAAAAAAAAAACCTTTAGAAAGTCATGGTAAAAAGAGGAAGGTTACAAAAAATGAGGGCAAGAATGATTTACTGTAAGTGTGCAGTAATGTAACCATGTGCAAACCACATGTTCATATAAAACCAGTTGTAAATTAATTGTTCCTTTAAACTAGCTATTTTAATGATTCTGTTGGACCAATTTATAAAATAAATGTTTGTGATTATTTTAAGGTCCAATTCTCACTATTAATGAACTATTACCTATGACTTTTGCCTCAACTCCTAATTTGCTGCTCATTAATAGTTAGTAAAGTAGTTGTTAAGTTTAGGTATTGGGTAGGATTAGAGATGTAGAATATGGTCATGCAGAATGTGTGCAATATGTTAATAATAGGCATGCTAATAAGCAACTAGATAATAACGACAATTGGTCCTTATTATAAAGTGTTTTGTAGCAAATCAGCTCAAAAGGGAAATGTATATAAATAATTAAAATTAATTATGATTAATTACAATTATTTCTATCAGCTGCCAGTAGTAACTATAGCAGAATTAAATTGCCATCAACTAATCTGTTCGTGCAGCGAACATTCCATGTAAGTTCATATTCATATATGAATATAAATATCAAGGCTAAGAAAGGATATTTTCGTGGCCACAGAAAATACTTTCCTAAGTATTAATGCATAAGAGTATGTAGTCTACAAGCAGAATCAGAAACTCATGTAATTTGTGCACAAGAGTTTTATTAACTAAACACTAACACAAACTAGTCAAACAAACAAACAAACATACATACACTCATACATGGGAAAGGGCAAATGAGACTTGATGGATGAAACTGTCAGAAAAAACAGAAAATGAAGCTATGCAAAGAGTCAGTTAACCACCTGAGTAAAACCATCAGTGTCGTTTATAACAGGGTCTACATCTTATACTAAACCTCTGTTTCGCTTAGTTAAATGTACGATACTTGCATTGCCTTGGTCGTTGACGAGTGTCCGGATGCAGTCTCGGATGAAAGTCTTGATGGTTTCAAGGTTTTGGACTTGTGATCACGTTCTTCCGGGTTTGAAGAATGATGAATTCCAAAGATGTTCTGACTCAATGGTGATTGGGAGTTTCTTCCCAGGTGGAAAGTGAGAAAGAGCTAAGAGAAACATCTGCTGAGATCCGAGGATCTTTGGTGAATAGAAAGTCAAGGCCGCAAGGCCTGGCACAAACTCTTAAGGGTCCGGAAGAGTTCTAGCACATCCTCCTCATCTTCTTAGGATCTAAAAGAACCGCAGACTGGGTAGGCGGTCACTGATGTGAGGCCTTTTAAACTCTATGGAGATCACACCTCTCGGGGGTCAAAGAGCCAATGGTGACTTTCACTTTTGGAGGGAAAGTTTATGACTCTTTGTCTTAGAACATGGTATTTTGCATATGTGATTCGACTGGGTTTTGATGCAAAAACTACTAAAGATTCTTAGAACACTAATATGTTGCATAGGTATAAACAAGTAATATACACTCTCAATTAGATCATCCGAAGACGAATTCATAGAGACCAAACATGGTATAGTTAAGGTTATGTGAACGAGTGGTGCTATCATAAGCATGCACAAAACATTACACAATACAAAAGAACAATATACAATATACAAGAACAGTAATAATATACACAATGATCTGAGGATATGTGATAGGAAGGTCAAAGAAATATCTGTCTATGAATTAATGAAAGAAGTCCTTTCCTACAGCAGTATGTGTTTGTTTTGGAGAGAATTGAGGAGGGGGGAAGATTCTCTCTACATACTTTTAGGTCGTAAAATTTATCTGATCTGGCTGAGGTGTCCTGGTTGCCATGGTAACCAGGGGCCTGGTGTCATTCACAGACATCCTGGCACCCAGTATGTTTATTGGGTGAGGGGTCTGTGACTATTAGTTAACCTAATGAATAATTGATTTGTTAACTCTAATGAAAAATTGTCTGATTGGTCCAAATGCTACAGTTACCTTTCTTTGAGTGTAACAGTCCTAAAGAATCTCTATGACAGTACTAAAGTATCTCTGTAAAATCCACTTGTAGGTGAATTTCAATTAAAATTGTAAATCCTACAGTTATGTAGTACTTTCAAAACATTGGTGCCAGACTGTTGAGTTTCACCGCCAACCAATAGCGTGAGTTTGTGGCGTGTCTGTTTGTTTGATTGACCAATGGCAAGCAAGGGGCGTGTTTGGGAAACCTGTTTGGAAAACACTGCAGTTTTAACTGTACAAGTGAACTTTGTCAGTAAATAGATAAATGACATGTTGGGTAAATAAAAAAAAAAAAAAAAAAAAAAAAATTGGATGCCAGGACACTGTTATAAAAAACACCACTTTTACTACAAAAATGTAATGCATTATTGTGTGTAAAGAAATGTTTGAGTGATGAATGAATAGGACTTTCTAGTGCTATTTAAATAAGCTTCCATATATGCTCAATCAAACAGCCTCAAAGTCAAACATTTATTATCTTCTATGGTGCAGACTCTTCTTATTTTCCATATTCTAACTAATTACAGCTGGGAATTACCTAGTTATGTATATCTCCCCAAAAGCCTCAAGCGTGGGTAGAATCTATGCAACCCTGAGAATACATTTTCCTAATTATGTAGAAGCAAGGCTCTTTATTTGTAAAAGTTGGAAAAGGTTTGCTGACAACTGCAGCAGCCTAGAATATGATCGAGCTTCTGCTGTACTGTGAATTTCATTTAATATTAATAAGCTGAGAAAAATCCTACAGGAGAATAGAGGTCTTCTTACTCTCTCTTTTGTTCCTTTACACCTTTACCATCTCCTTTTTAATTACAGATATGGTGTGAAATTTGAGACTAAATCACCTAATACTAAAACAGTTCATATTGTGAGAGCAGAATACTGGCATAACTCACAATCATCATTGGTGGTTCACCAATTAGGGACACATGAAATGATTTATAGACATACAAACCTAAAGAAACAAGATAAAGTCATAAAAAATCAAGACTGATGACAAAGCAGATGATAAAGAAAATAGATTTATTTTTAAAAAAGGCTTAAAGGACATTTAAACTCCTCAAAGTCAGACATTTAAGGACAAGAGAAGAACAAAATGCCACCTTTTTGATTGGTTTGACATTGAGTGTAAGGCAATAACAGGTCAACAGCACATTACAGCCTGACAATATCCTGCAGTATGATGGAAAATGATGTTTTCACAGATGACAGGAGAACATAAGGGACAAATAAGCTTTACACAGCTGTCTGTCTGCTACTGCCTTAAACACTCTCCCATTTATTTGAGATGGATAACAGGGCCACTAAATATCACCTGATCTCAGTGCTGTTGTCATTGGAAACACGACTCACACAAAAGCTCATCATAAATGTAGGGTTTTTATTTTAGAGCGAGACACCAGCTGCTTATTCAACAGATTATTTCACTGAGATCACTTAAAAAAACATCTAAAAAATGACAGTAAATGATGGACAAGTAAAATAGACGGTTATTAAACTGTCAAAATGTACTGAATTTCCGCAATTATGGCATTTGTATGATTACTGTACTGCTAACCATCTTACCTGATATTCACAGGTTAAAGACCCATATTCGCATACCTTGTCAAAGACCCCATCAAATCAAAATTAGACGTTTTGACTTTTAGTTAATGTCTAGTTTTGAAGTCGTCTACTGTATCTAGCAATATAAAATACATTTTTAAAAGATGTGCAAGTGGTTTTCCTGAGTTGTGACATCAAAGGCAAAAATATAACTCGACTTTCCATAACTTTAGAAGAATTCTAAACTATCAAATCATTCAATCAATTAATCGATAACAGTAATATATTTGTAAGTCACAAAAAATATATATCATCAAAATACATGGCTACTTTGAATGGCCATCAAAGAAATATACATCAATGTTTGAAGAAGAAAAAAAAAACTATTTGCACAAATCATTTTAAATACCGTATCTGGGAAATATTTTCCTTATCTAAACAATATTTCCCATGTTCTCTCAAACTCTTATCAGCATGTATTCAGCAACATTTCACTTCCTAGAGCTCTTTTCAATAGTGCAAATCCGCAGAGCTTTCTAATAACATCATGAGCTATTATGTGTTAACTGTATGAAAATGCACGAAAAGCCTTTCCTCTATTAAACATTCTTGCAAAAGCTCAAATTATTTTGGATTTCTGGGACATTGTTCTAACCAATTGTTCTTTTCAGCTTCCCACAATCCTCATAAATGTCACCAAAATGGCAGAATATTCAATGAGAAACTCATCTCATATCATAAGACATAATCATTGTGACAGTATTTGCCTGCTAAAGGCAAGTGTGTATGTGTGTGTGTCCATTTAGATGTGGCAGATAAAAGATTTCAGGACAATTTGTCAAACCTGTAGCCCCCGTTCCTGCTCATTTCGGAAACATCAACCAAAAGGTTTCAAAGAAGCATACAAGAAGAAAATGGTCTGCAGCCAAAAGATTTGCGGTATTTTTTAACTGAGAGCATTATATTATAAAAGCTACCAACAGAATGTTGAATGAAAATGACATGGCAAAAAAATCACAGAACTCCTGAATGGATAATTATGCTCTAATGCTCTCTTGGTCATGTTAATATACAGCACTAAAAGCCTGACATCCAATCCTCTCACATTATGCTTTCATCAAAAGATAATATAGGTTATTTTCAATGTCTCTCTCTATGATACAATCACCATGATTGTATCAGAACAAACATACCTACAGTATATATACCCATATACAAAACAGATAACAAATTTGTCCAGCATTTACAGACAATATGCCCGGAAGGCTTTTCTCATACTTAACCCTTTGATGCACAACATGGGTCTAAAGTGACCCGACTGAGTTTATTTTTTCTATATCTTTGCAAGAAATTAATTTCATCATTCAGAATTCATTGAATTCCTCAATTAACTAGTTTTTTTTTTATCATCACAAATCCTTATTTTTATTTATTTTTTCTTACTTTTTGAATAAAAATCATTTTTGTGTCACTACACTTCTAATGCACAACATGAGTCTAAAATGACCCGTATTCATTTCCTATGCTATTTCAGTTATGGATGAGTGTTTCTTTGCTGAATCTCTGAAATAAATGTTTTTCTATCATTTATTATTCAAGATATATCTTTAAATACATTGTTTTTGACTTCCACAAATCATTTTGTTTATATTTCCTTTCTTTATAAACAAACACAATTTTTGTATTTCTACATCAGTTTTACACACATGGGTCTAATATGACCCATATTCATTTCCTATGTTATTTCAATCATGCCTGAGTGATTCTTTGCTGAATCTTTGAAAGAAATGCATTTTCTCATTTATTATTCCAGGTATTCATTAAATATCTTGTTTTTGATTTTCACAAATAATTGTTTATTTGTCCTTTCTTTACTTTATAAAAACACTGTTAAAATTAAATTTTACTCACATGAGTCACAAATGACCCATATAGAAACCTTTGATATTTGCTAATTTTTAGCAAGTAGGAACATATTTACTGCAGAAAACTATTCACCTGCCCCACATTTCACAACTCAACATGGCTGCTTTTGTATAGTTGATGTATTTAGTCTTATTTTATCATTTATTACCACAGAAAATATTTGATATATTGTGAAAGATAAGTGTATATAATATTTGAATGTTAGGCTAAAATTACCTTTACCTTGAAATCTATTACTAGTGAGTGAGACAGAGACACATGTCCAATACTATTATCTAGCTTGTTGTTGATATATGCTATTTTAGCTAGCTAATGTTAGCTAGGACAACAAAATCAAAGTCAAAATAATATGTTATTATATACAAGTATATATCATTGCTGTCAGGCGAAAACCTTGTATCTCCTGATTTCCTCATTTTTAGTTTTTGTCATAAATCAATACTATTGGTCACCCTTTATGTCTCAGTGTTCCTGAAAAGTAATGGTTTTGGACATTAAAGGTTTCTGTCTGACAGCGACAATATATAATCTGTAGGCCTATATGTGACCCTGGACCACAAAACCAGTCTTAAGTCGCTGGGGTATATTTGTAGCAATAGCCAAAAATACATTCTTTTATGCCAAAAATCATTAGTATATTAAGTAAAGATCATATTCCATTAAGATATTTTGTAAATTTACTACTGTAAATATATTAAAACATCGTTTTTGATTAGTAATATGCATTGCTAAGAATTAATTTGGACAACTTTAAAAGCAATTTTCTCAATATTTAGATTTTTTTTTGCACCCTCAGATTCCAGATATTCAAATAGTTGTATCTCGGCCAAATATTGTCCGATCCTAACAAACCATACATCAATGGAAAGCTTATTTATTCAGCTTTCAGATGATGTATAAATCTCAATTTCGAAAAATTGACATTTAAGACTGGTTTTGTGGTCCAAGGTCACATATATGTGGATCAACTGCTTGTTGTGCACTCTTTATCTAGAGTGTTAGTATGGCTGATCCTAGACATTCTGGAAGATTAACGGCTGAAATGTTTGTAGAGATGCTGCATGATGAGCAAGATCAGGCAATTCTTAGTCCTGGTTCAGAGTCTGAAATATCTGATGCTGATGACCTAGAGTAGACTATGTGCCACAGGGTCAGTATGGAGTTGTGGGTGTAAATCCAGCTCTCCTAGATGAAGAAGACTCATTTGATGACACTGAAAACTTGCCTGATGAGTCCTCTGAAGAGCAAACTCAGACCCAGTCCAATAGATTGAGTAAAAATGGTTTTCACCTACTCATGTAAGTGGAGAAAATGGAGGTGGCCCATGGTGCTGTGGTACAATGTGCTGGATGTTGCCACCCTCATTGCCTACACCAGGGGCGGTCCTGGAGAGCCACAGTCCTGCAGAGTTCAGTTCCAACCCTAATCAAACACACCTGAACAAACTAATCCAGGTCTAAGTGTTACTAAGGTGGCTTTCACACTGGGCTCGTTTGCTGTGGTCCGAGCCCGGGTGCACTTGTTCCCAGTGCCCCCCGCAGCACTGGTCTGGTTTCACACTCTCTTGATTCTATTGAACCCTGGTGTGTTTGTGTCTATCTTGCGTCATCACAAACATGCACGACGCATGATAGAAAACAGAACGTGGGTCAATATATTGTGTTTTTTATTAATTTGGTGTTATTATGCGCAGCAGAGTAAACGACATTTGGGTTTACTGTATGTGCGTCGCATGTAGATGGCTTTCTGTTCCTTGCAAACAGACTATTTTAAGGAGACAGTGGATTACCATTCATTTGCCGCTCTGATTGCACTTGTTACATGCGAATACACTGCAGGCTCACTCCTGCTCGAATCCAAGTAAAATCATCAACACTATTATCTCTTACATGTGTTTTATTGAAGTAAATACATTGTAATCGTCTAAAACGCATGCGCAGTTTACTTTACTTCCTGAACAAGTGCACACCTGAGTCCATGTTGCTTTCACATTCACGCGAACCGCGCCACAGTTCGAGTGCAACCGAACTCAGACCACCTCCTTCAGGTAGTCTCGGGTTTGGTACCCCGGTGCGCACTCGCGTTCACATGACAGCTTTCACACTAGCCAAACGTACCAAACTCTGACGTCAATCGAACCCGGGTGCGCACCAAACGTGCTAGTGTGAAAGTGCCCTAAAAAGCTAGAGGCGGGTGAGTTTTTATAAAGGTGGGAACAAAACTCTGCAAAGCTGTGGCTCTCCAGGACTTACGCTGACCACCCCAAGGCCAACACCAACTTCACTGCACAACACCCTGATTACATGGGTGGTGTGACCAGTGCATGACAGCTATTCATCAAGGAGCTGGTCAAAGAGCTTGTCATGCCACATATGAAGAGGTGCTTGGAGGGCAGGCCCCACCTTCAAAACCATATTGCAGAGGCATTGGGTAGATGTGGGATAAAAAACAAAACATAACCACCACCCGGCCACAGGTATACATCAGACAGAAGGGTTAATCGAAGAGGAAGAGGTGCAGGATCTGCCCAGCTGCCAAAGACAGACAAGTCAGCAGCGGGTGGTCAGTGTCAGACCTGTGTGCAAGGAGCACAAACCTGTAGTTGTCATTTGTGAGGCATGTAAGCACTGAGATGACAATTTGAGATGGTGCTGTACCTGTGTGATTTTATTTTGTTAGTTTTATTTTCATCTATTCAGTCACATTAACTACAATTTAATACAGTTGCACGACAAACAGTTCAATTTCAGTGCTATCGCTTATCAGTGATATGTGTATATTATATGTGACCCTGGACCACAAAACCAGTCATAAGGGTCAATTTTTTGAAACATGGAATCTGAGGGTGCAAAAAAAAATCTAAATATTGAGAAAATCACCTTTAAAGTTGTCCAAATGAAGTTCTTAGCAATGCATATTACACATCAAAAATTAAATTTTGATATATTTACAGTAGGAAATTTACAAAATATCTTCATGGAACATGATCTTTACTTAATGTCCTAATGATTTTTGGCATTAAAGAAAAATCGATAATTTTGACCCATACAATGTATTTTTGGCTATTGCTACAAATATACCTGTGCGACTTATGACTGGTTTTGTGGTCCAGGTCAAAGGGGCAAATAAACATATTTCAAGTGTTAAATGTGTTGATCTAAATAACTGCTAAAATAAATAGTTTAACAAAATGTCTTTATTCACAGATGGGCCATTTTTGACCCATGTGTGTAAACTTGATATAGTAACAAAAAACCTAGGGGAAAAAAAAATAAAATATAAATTTTTGGTCATTGTAAAAAGATATTTTGAATATTCATGGATCATGGAATTTATAGATCAGGGAATATTAAATGCTGAAATAAACTGATTTCAAAAGATAAAACAAAGAAATGCCCAGTGAAGTATCAAATAACAGGAAATGAATATGGGTCATTTTAGACCCATGTTGAGCATTAGAAGGGGTTTTCATAGCTTGTGCATCAAAGCGTTAAAAAGGGCTATTTTTGAGAATAGGCCTGAAAATGCTATGTAAGTACATGAATGCAAACACCTCTAGTTGCACAGGCTTGATAAGTATTTGCCATTTACAATGCAATGGAAATACACAATGAATGCTCAGTATTGCCACACGGGGTGCTATAGTGAGCGTAAGTTTAAAGTAGTGTTGTGTAAATTAATGACTTATCTCATTCAGATCAACTCATTCATGTAAAGCAACAGTTTGACGAAAATGTTACAGTAGTTGAACCTTTTGAGATGTTTATAGATTAGTACCTGATAATATTTTATATTAATAGGAATTATATTTGGTGTAATATTAATATGGTATAATATTAGTACTACACCTTTATTTAATTTAATTTAATGCTACTTTACAAAATGCATTTTATAATTTTTACACTTGTCCCAACAAATGGCAGAAACATTTAATTTAAACATATATTGCGTGAAAACAATTTTGATCAATTTTCCAAAACTTATTAGTGTCGCAGTGTTGTACCGTAATTTTCACCACACTGAACAGTTTTGTTCCTATTTTTTAATTCCTATGTATTCCTATTTATTTTTTTCTTCAAATCTGATTACTGAACTAAAATACAATGCCTTCAGCATTTTAATATGCAACTTGTCATGTTATAAATAAGACTTGCAAATCTTGCCACTTAAAGTATAATGAAGTCTGGAGATGAAAGCAGACACTTAGATGCAAGGTGTTAAAAAAGTGTAACACTGTGCAGAAAAGCACTCAGTACAAGATGTACAGTTGTAAAAATCAAGATAAAACATGTACACACATAAATACACATTCTCACTTAATTCACTGAAAATTTAATAGATACTGAACACGTAAATTACCTCTAGGGGTGTAACGGTACACAGAAGTTGTGGTTCAGTACGTACCTCAGTTTTAAGGTCACGGTTCGATACGAGATTGGTACTACCAACAGGAAATTTGTTATTTCATTTATTTTGAACAGACAGTAGTTCTGCATACATGTAGCATGAGCAGTTGTTTTTGATTTGATTGTTTTTTTGATTGTATAATTTCAAGATTTAATGCAAAATAGAATGGTCTGACTTTAGATTTGTGAAATTATGCTACATAAGACACCTGCACAAAACAAAAACAGAAGACAGACTGAATAAAATTGCAGATTTATTCTCTGACAGCAAGTGGCGCTTATGGAACAGCAGCGATATAGAGTTTCCTTGGCTACAGATGTAAAAAAAAAAAGCAGCTGTGCTTATAAACACAATACTTTAATATTCATTATAAGGAGGTTAGAAGAAAAGAAAATACCATCAAACATTTCTGAAGATGGTCAGTTCCTTTTAGAGACACATTCATATAAAGACATATATTTTTCTTCCTATTTTTAGAATATTGCAAACAGTTAAGTTGATCTGCCAGGTACAGTATTTTCTTCTCTTTACAGACTTCAAAAAAATTACATACAAATTACATTTTGGGAGATTACTGTGTGCAATTCTGGAATAGACATTGGCCAAAATACAACTAAAAACCAGTTCCGATTTATAGCCACTTGACCGGGCATCTCTAGAACTCAAAACTTTCCCACATTGCTTATTTAAAACGAAGCCGGCAGTCCCTCAAACTCTTGCGCACCATCTGAACTCGCCGTTCTTGTTTTGGGTTTGTGTGTAGATCATCTCTTCTTCTGCTCTTTCTTGTTGTGATGGTTAGCATTGCATTACTGCACGTGCCCCCTTCTGCATTGATTGCCTATTACTGACTGTATTCATCATCTGACTGCATGAACTGAACTGTGACATTTGTACTGTGGTTCGGGATGAATACATGTACCGTTATACCCCTAATTTCCACGTATTGTATTTAACCAGATTTCCTTGAAGCATGAGCTGCAAAAGAGTTTCAGGGAGTTGTTAATGCTGCCTATTTCTTACATACTCAAATTCTTAGAAGCAAGCTGAAATGGCATGGTTTCTTCAGCAAAAGAAGCCCCACTATGCTTCATCCTGCATCGCTGGTCCAAGCACTATCAGGGATGCTTTGGAGACAAGCATATGGTGCAGGAAATAGCCTTACCAAACATCCCTCAGCAAGCTATGAAACTGGAGCTAGATGGCCCACCAACAGAGGGTGGTGGTAGGCGGAGACGTTAATGCTGAATGCTATGCTAATGCTATTATCAACACAGTTTGGACTTTTTTATTTTTCTGCATTTAACCCATCCACGTGCAATGAGAAGTGAGAAGTGAACAAACACACACTCTGTGAACACACACCCGGAGCAGTGGGCAGCCAATGCTGCGGCACCTGGGGAACAGTTGGGGGTTCGGTGCCTTGCTCAAGGCTCAGTCGTGGTATTGAGGGTGGAGAGAGCGCTGGTTATTCACTCCTCCCACCTACAATCCCTGCTGGACCTGAGACTGGAACCCGCAACCTTCGGGTTACAAGTCCGACTCTCTAACCATTAGGCCATGACTGCCCCTTCTTTTTGGGAGAAGGGAGTCATTCTGCAAGGCTTTTGTGATGCAGTGATAGTCTCTCTATGCAAGAACTAAGGGGAGAAAGCCGACAGTTCACAGGCATCACTCTTCACTCTTCACTCCAGTGAAGCTAAGACTGCAGCTAAGATCCTTGCTTAAGAGTCCTTCTTGACAGCTTTGTACCTTCCACTGCTGAAGAAGCTCTCTGGTCTGACAATCAGCCTGAAAAGTACCAGAAGCCTCCACATGGTACCTACAGCCCAGCTAAGGTCAACATCAATGGCCATCCTTTGAACAAAATGGGCCAGTTCACCTACATGGGCAGTGTCATTTCAAACAGTGCAACAATACAAGAACATGAACCACCGACTTGCCAAAGCCTGCAGCTCTTTTGGCCACCTCCAGACATGAGTCTAGTAGAGCTGCTTGCTGCTTCTGTTAACAAAGATCCAAGTCTACAAGGCTTCCACCAATGGTGCCTCTAATCCATCATCGGAATCCAAGGACAGGACTATAAGACAAATACAGAGGTCCTGGAAAAAGCTGGTATGCCAAGCATCAAGGCCAAGCTCTTGCTGCAACAGTTTCATTGGGCAGTTCACATATCACAATGACACCAAAATTGTTGCTCTATAGGGAACTTTGCAAGGGAAACTGAAACCGAGGAACCCCACACAAGCGATACAAGGATCAGTTGAAGCAGCAGATGCTTCAGGCTGACATCGACCTCAAAATCTGGGAAATCTTTCCCTGCTTCATCTGCCCTAAATCATGCAAGTTTAAAATTGGCCTTTGCAGCCACCTGAGAGTTTGCAACCAAAGACAAACCTCTTCTCATTGATCTTCGGATAATGAAGAACTTGACAAAAATAAAGTGCATAAACCTTTTAGCGACACTCACCAGACATTTAATATCTGAGCTGCCGGAATACAACTTATATACAACTTATGTAATGAAATGCCGCCAGATGCACTTTTGATCTGTTTCATGGTCATGCTAATATTCAGTACAGCAACATGAGTGTGAGAGTCAAGGCCATTTCACACGGTGTGCAATGCGAAAAAGTGAGGTGAATCGCAGACGAATGGTGCTTTCACACCAAGTGTGAAACGATCGGTCGCCTTCTGCTAATTCACGCCTGCACGCTCGGTGGTGCTGAACAACAATGCATTTTTCCTCAGATATGTATCTCGTATATGGATTTAACATCGTCTGCTGCTCAATATACAGCATTAAATTTAGATAAATAAAGTTTGGTTCTACACCAGAAACACAAACTATCTATAATGCTTACAAGAATACATCTTAAAATATAAATAGAGGTACAATTAGCTTCAAGCTACATTTGAAAATTTATGTGATTATTAATGTTTTTGCTTAAAACCCACTTTAAACATTTCTGATTGTGATCTTAAGTGGATTTTGATTTTATAATGCACTCACATGCACTCTTTATAAAGTATGTTTTATAATGGATTGAACGCAACCTGCTTTTCATTTGTCATAAACATACTTTATTGTAGTGGTGCAACGGATCACAAAACTCATGGTTCAGATCATATTATGGATATTGAGTCACGGATCGGATAATTTTTCGGATCAGCAAAAAACAAACAAAAAAAAGTAAACTTTTCATTTATTACTGAAAGTTTACTTCTATACCACAGCAAAAACTACTAGCTGAGCTAATAAAGTCAGTAATAAAACAAGAACAGTTACACAAATTACAAGCGTAGATGAGTACAACATAAAGTTACTAATAAAGTCAGTAACGTAGCAAATCAGCTCAAAAGGGAAATGTATATAAATAATTACAATTAATTATGATTAATTACAATTATTTATATCGGCTGCCAGTAATAACTGTAGCAGAATTAAATTGCCATAAACTAATCTGTTCGTCCAGCGAACATTCAGTGTAAGTTCATATCAACTCTAAGAAAGGATATTTCCGTGGCCACAGAAAATACTTTCCTATTAATGCATTAGAGCATGTAGCGAGGGTCAAAATCGTAAAGGGACATTAATTTGCAAAGCAGAAACAGAAACTCATGTAATTTGTTTACAAAACTTTTATTAACTAATTGCTAACACACATAACTAATCTAAACAAACAAACGAATAAACATACACTCACGCGTACATACAAAGGGGAGCTAAAGTTGGATGAATGAAGCCAGAGAATGCAGTTATGGAAAGAGTCAGTTAACCACCTGAATAAAACCATCAGCGCCATTTATAACGGGGTCTATAGCTTATACTAAACCTCTGTTTCGTTTAGTTAAATGTACGATACTTGCATTGCCTTGGTCGTTAACGAGTGTCCGGATGCAGTCTCGGATGATAGTCTTGATGGTTTTAAGGTTTTGGATTTGCGATCACATTCCTCTGGGTTGAAGAGTAATGAATTCCAAAGATGTCCTGACTCGATGGTGATTGGGAGTTTCTTCCCAGGTGGAAAGAGAAAAAGAGCTAAGAGAGAGATCTGCTGAGATCCGAGGATCTTTTGTTGAATGGAAATTCAAGGCCGCAAGGCATGGCACAAACTTAAGTTACAGAAGACTTCTAGCTCATATCTTCATCTTCTCAGTATCTAACAGAACCGCAGACTGGCATGTGTCGAGGACTTCCAGGCACGGTAGCGCCGGCCCTGGGACTTAGCAACCAGAAGATGGAAAGGGGATGAGAGACGAGTGAACAGACTAAAAAGCAAGGTGGGTCACTGAAGTGAGGCCTTTTAAACCCTATGGAGGTCACACCCCTCAGGGGTCAAAGAGCCAATGGTGACTTTCACTTTTGGAAGGAAAGTTTACGACTCTTTGTCTAGACCATGGTATTTTGCATATTATGATTCCACTGGGGTTGATGCAAAAACTACTAAAGATTCTTAGAACACTAATAAGTTGCAAAGGTATCAACATATAAAATACACTCTCAATTAGATTATCCGAAGACGAATTCATAGAGACCAAACATGGTATAGTTAAGGTTATGTGAACGAGTGGTTCTATCATAAGCATGCATAAAACAGTACACAATACAAAAGACAATATACACAATGACCTGAAGGATATGTATGTTCATTCAAAGAAACGTTTTTCTATGAATTAATTATAGAAGAGTCCATTTTTATGGGCATTATGTGTATTTCCTAAGGGGAAATGGAGTGAGAGTTGCTCTGCCCGCATTCCTTTGAGCAATAAAACTAGTAAAACTAGTGTTATCAAATGATTTGTCTTTGGTTGCCATGGAACCAGAGGCCTGTTCTGCCCTTTTGAGGTGTTAGTTGCATTTCGGGGGAAGGGTCCATAGACCCTCATAGATGGCCCTTTGGTTGGGTGAGGGGGCATTAGAGATTATTTGTTAAATATAACAAGTAATTGGGTGTCTGACTGGTCCAAATGCTACAAACACTAGTATTCATGTGCAGAATGAAAAAAAAAATTAATTGTAAAATAATACAATAGTGCTCTTCACTGCATAAGTTAAATATATCAGACAGAAGTAGGTATTTAATTTATAGGCTGCTGTCTCTTTAAGACCAAATGCACGTACCTAATACTGACACACATCCGGTTTGTTTCTCAGCTGTTCGGTTCACTTAAGACATAACCGACTATGTTTACCAGAATACTTGCCAAAACGGATATTTTAACATAACTTTGTGTGTATGTTTCCGTTCAAATAGAAGTGAAAGAGGAATCAATCTGTGTAAATGGCGCAGTCTGAATTGCGCCTCTCTCTCTCTGCATGTGCTCGCTTCGGGATTGTGCGGCAGCAGTAAAAAAAAAAAAAAAAAACAGCACGTGTGTTCTGCTTGAATGGTTTAAAATTGTTTGAATGGGTAAATAGGCAAGACAAAACACGTGCAAATTATAAAGTTTCACTCTATGATGTTTAAACTTAACAGTTAACCCGCGAATCACATCCGTGCCGAACCGTGGGGTCTGGTCTGTATGGATCACGGATCATCTACGATGCGTTGCACCCCTACTTTATTGTTATAAAAATACCATGAGTTGTATAAAACGCATACAGAAAATATATTGTCATAATCATATCTATTTGCTTTCATATTTCATGTGTAGAAAAATGTTTCTCTCAGTTTTCTTAATACATAATGGTAGGAGATATGATCACATGACTGACAGAAGTGAACGCGCTCTGACTCATAACATAAAATGGACAATGCTCTTCACATCACGTGTGTGATATTCTGTGTAAAAACATAAGAAAAAATGTGTTCTCAGATACTAATGATAACAAGAACTCAGCATCCACTCTTTTCTCTCTTGCGGGATACTGGTTCCCTTCCGAGAGAACCATCGAACTGCGTCCTTTAGCGGTTGCTATGGGGAACGCCTTCAGCGTGACCAGTGTCTGAAGCATGCATCAAAACACGACAATAACATTGACTCTCATTTGTCTCTCTTTTCAAGGAAAGAGGGACAGCCATCGGCTCCCTGCAGTTCAGGACCCGCCACTGCTGAGGCATGGAGGAATATGAGCTTGTGGGGTTCACAGGTGGACCTGGCTGATGAGTTGAAGAAGGGACTTTCCCTTTCACGCTCATCGGTCAAGGACGAGAGTGAGCTGCTGGACGACGATGCTATTTCTCTCACATCGTCTGATCCAGCGGCTAGTGCTTTGCTGTCTCCAAGCCAGGAAGAGCAGGAGATGCTAGATGAGGATAAAGAAGTTGAGACATCTTCTCTTAAGGCTCCCTCCTTGCCATCCAAACCCCTTCAAGTTACATCTCATTTGAATGGCAGGGCGTACGCAGAAGCAGGTCAGGCTGCAGTTTCATTGCACACAATGGCAGTGCTACAAGCTTAGCAGGCTGACCTGCTGAAAGACCAGAACAAGGGTCAGGGTCTATCCCCTATTGAGGTGGCTGAGCTGCGCTGCACCACAGATCTTGTGGGTGACATCTGTGGGTGAATATTGTCGTGTTTTTATGTATACTTCAGACTCCAGTCACGCCAAAGGCATTCCCCATAGCGACCACTAGAGGACGCAGTGTCTCATTGCTTTCTCAGGGAACCATGGTTACATATGTAACCTGAGACGTTTTCCCTGTTTACAATGGTTTTCGAAAAATCGCCACCACTCTCGCCCTTTTGTGCAACAGCAGCTGATCTGGGCATGTAATCGAAGCTCAAATCTACTTGGACGGCATATTTCGTCGCAGAGCGACGGGGGGAAAAATAGCCCAGTAGGGATCTATTCCCTTACCAAAAAGTAGTATACTTCAAGTTTATTTTATTAAGTATACTTAAGTAAAGTTCAAGTATATTTTTAAGTATACTTTATGTAGTAAGTACACAAATATCAGTGTACTGGTAGTATACTTGTAAGTGTACTATTTCAAAACTCCTTGGGACTAAATTGGCCCACTTTCTAGTATATAAAAGTATACTTTTAAGTATACTTTAAGTAGAAGAGTAGTAAACTTTGAGTACACAATTAGTTTACATCTATGTTTTTAGTTTGTACTGAAACTATACTAAAAGTGAACATATAGGTATACTGATAGTTTACTAATTAAATACTTATAGCATTTTTAGTACACTTTGAAGTATAGTCTCAGTAAACTACTAGTTTAGGCTAGTAGTTTTATACTGCAAGTATACTCGTAAGTTTTCTCCAAGTAAACTTTACATCATACTTTAAGTGTACTACTATGTCCCTATTTAGGTATTAATTTGCATATATTAATATCTGAACATATAAAACATCAAAAGAAAGAACATCTGCTTGTAAAAAAACAAAAACAATATACATATATATATATATATATATATATATATATATATATATATATATATATATATATATATTCTAGCTTCATGCATTCTTTTTTTAAACACTTGAATGTAGGTAAGTTTCATAAATAAAAAAAAAATAAAGAAATACACAACATTTTGAACAAAAAGCTGAAAAAAAGACTATGAATTGGTTTCAGAATGATAATCAAAATGTAGATGGAGTCAATCAACACCCCAAAGCTTGACAGTCATTATTACCTCTTCATTGGTCGACATTTTATTCCATAACGTTACACAGTTTTAATGCTGTTTTATGTCTGATGATCGTGTTAGATTACATGTGGAAGCATCTGTTGTTTTGGTTTCTTCTTCGCTTGTGTGTTTTTTTTTTTTTAATTCTGTACAGAAGATGTGTAATAGCGCCCCCTACCGTATAACAATGAAAACACAGATTCTAGGAGCACAAGTATAGCTCAAATATATGTAGACTTTTTCTAAATATAAGTATACTTAAATGTCATTTTAAGTATATTTCTGAGACGTACATAAAGCCCATTTCTGAAAAGTACATAAAAAGTAGACTAAAAGTATACTTTCCTATTTTTTAGTTTAAAAGAAGTATACTAATAGCACACTTGAATAAACTTCTTTTTCGTAAGGGTTGTTTTGATTCAAAAGCATCATCATGCCGAACATTCACAGCAAATTTTCTCATTCAGTGTGAAAAAAGCCTTAATATTGCTTAATTTTAACCACAATATCCTTACAGCTCAATATGGTTTTATTAAAAAAGCGAAAGAAACCATTAAAAGGGTCTTAAAATCCTCATTCCTCTCGCTGATTCACTTATATTGCTTCCTGTCTGTCTTTTTGTGTGATGTTTCAGTTTAGCGGTCTCTGTCAGTGCGATCACAGATGGTAGGTTTAACAGTGTCACCTCATTTTCACAGGTGATTTCTCATTACATTCCCTTGATCCTCTCCACATCTATCGTTTCCTTTTCTATTAGTGTCGAGGTGTTTCACATCAGGAACAATCAAAACAAACAAGATGACAAACAAAACAGAACAACATGCAATCCACACAGTAGGACACTATATGATTGGAACGCAAATATAATTATATTCTCTCAAAATTCTTTGTCACCACTGATATTTTGTAGTGCATGTGAACTATAACCACTGTTTCTGCTGTTATTGTCCACAGACAAGGAGTGAGTGGGACTGGGCAGGTGTTTTTTCAATTTATTTTCTGTGGGAGTTGAGCGGCAGATGACTGTGGGATAGACAGCGAAACAAGGCAAGCTAGAGATAATGTCAAAAAGTGGAGTCATTTTGTTGGGTTATGTTGAGTTATGGGTTATGTTTGTTGGGTTATCTTGCAAATGATTAAGTGCGTGAATGAACTGTCCAAATTAATTCAGCTGAAGCGCAAACAATGCTATTGCCTATCTGAAAATTTCTTTTATCATTTAGAATAAGAGTGATTAATTTGTAAATCTGGCATTGCTAGTTCTGAAAAGCTGGTTGAAAGGGTCTGGTGACGCCCCTGGTCACAGTTCCAACAGATTTCTTACTCCATTTTGTATGTCAGATTTGGTTGCTTATTTAAAATATGTTATTTAAATGTGAATTTGAGTTATCTGGAGGAGCTACCAATATGGCCGCCAAGTGAACTGTCTTTTCTTGTCTTTGGTTGAAGTCTGCTAAACATCACCAATGGTCACGTCATTTATGTTATTGAAAATTGCCAATTCTCTTTGAAAATGAATGACTTTTGTTTGTTGCAAACTGCTGTCTATCTGAACGCCCCTTAGGAACAATCACTGCAATCACTTCTCTTCAGCTCCTGTTACTACTGCCTGCTGTCTCAGTAATTAACATTTGCCAATTTGAAACTCATGAACAGTGACCTTACACATTTGAGAGGTGAGAGCATGACATTGTCACTATCACAGCTGCAGGACCAGAAAATGTGCATGTTTTTGTCAAAGGTGTAATCACCATGATGCCTCTAGGGTCTTCGGCTTATGGCTTTGTTTCACAATGACTTGACTGGAGCCAGAAATCTGGATAAACAATCTCCTTTCTGATGAAGATATCATAGAAAAGTGTCAATCATGTTCAGATGATTTTCTAGGGGGGGGCTAAAAGGTCTGAGAGATTATGACTGCCATGTGATTGGTTAGTAAATGAGGTTGTATAAGGTCTGGTTAGGGGGTGGGTGATTACCCATGGTTAGTAATTGCCTCCACCTACGGCCGAATTAGATTTGCTTGGATGAAACATGTTCTTCAAGTACACATGCTATTCAGTAGTCGTTTCCGCCCTGCTGTGCTGTTGAATTGCTGGTAGTGTTGCCTTCCATTGCTCTTGACTATTATATGTTGACTCAAATGAGTTTCAGCCATGAACACCTGTGGCCTCTTCAGGTTTGTATTGCCGGTGTGCCATGCATGTACTGGTTGGCATTAAGAAAACATTTGTTCCCCTTCTATTTCCATTAATCTCCACCAGGTTACCTCCTGGACTATGACGGATAAAAATGTCCAACTTGGTATATTCGTATGTACCATAATAAGACTCTTGTTCTGGATAGAGCTTGAAAACTCTAAGGGACTCCTTCACATTCAGCTTTGCAGAGGCAAGTGGGATGTAAAGGCCTCTTCAGTCTGTAGTTGGGGACCTCTAAATCAGAGGTAATTAAAGACAAAAGCAATCCACTTTACCAGAACCTCTTGCCTCTTGACTCTTGACATTGCATCTGCATTTCCCAAACTTTTTTGATTATATATGAGACTAGCTACCACATTTTCAATTACTATCACTTGTTTTTTTTTTTTTTTTTTTTTTGTTACATTCATAAAGTTTGAAAAAATACCGTGCACTGATTGTTGAACTGTTGCCTGCTAGTAGATGTTCCTACTCAATTGCTGTATCCAAATTTGAATCACTGGATCACATGAGCTTCACTAACTGTGTTTCCATTACTCTTCAAATTGCGCAAATTGAATTTTGAAAGTACGCCCAATGGAAACGTCAATTTAGCAAAAAATCTTGTATATCATAAAAAAAGTTTTTATGCTTGAATTTGGTTTTTCAGGCAATTCGGGGAAAAAAAATTGCAAAACTGCAGTATAAAATGTACAGGTCACCTGGCGTACGTAAAAGTCACATGATCATTCTTTAATGTACTACAACCTCCAAGAAACACTTCATACGTGACCGCTCTCAAGTATAAGGGGCTTTCCTTGCCATTAATGTTTTAATAACCCCTTATTTACACTGCACAAATCTGTGGCGCATCATGGCTCCGACACGGCCTCCGGAGCTGATTGCAGCCACTCTAGTCAATGATTTATGCCAGCCACGTTACAACACATTTCAGAAGCATCCCAGAAGCAGCTCTCCATGCTGCATCACTAAAGATGTCTCCTTCAATTAAAAATAATGGTTAGTGAGGTGGCTGCGATATACATAAACCTACCAACATCCATCACCATGACTTTTCACAAGAGGAAAAAAGTACATTTTAGTCGCATAACATCGGTTTTGCAGTAGAATTTTTGTTGACATTTATAAAATGTCGCAAAAGTTTTGTGCAAATCTGTAATGGAAATGCAGCTACTGTCTGCAATTTGTAGTTGCTATAGTTATAACCTTAGACTACTGCACCCAAATTGAACTGCTTTTAATCGGCATTCTGTCACCAATGCACATGGAGCATTGTAACAAAATACTCTGTACCACAATTCCTTATTCCCATCCTTATTGGCCACCACAACTTTGTTGCATCGGAAGCAGTTTCTGATACCTATTTTACCATAATTCACCAATTCCTATTGAAAACGAATGACTTCCGGGCACTTTGATGCTGCAAATCTTAACGATTCTTAGGTTTGCCAATATCCACATGGTGTTCTCTTGTGTACTTGAGTACTTTCCATAGTTTAATGAAATCACTGAACCACGACTGTAATTGTGTTTATTTGAGTTATTTGCATATGTGAGTGCATGCAAGACTATTTTCTCACCTCCTCCGCAGTCTTTTTCCTCCTCTTCAATGCTGCTTTTGATAGTATCATACTCCTCGTCAATGTTCTGGTTGCCACGGATTTGGCTGAGCACGCGCCGGGCCTTCTGGGTAAGACCTTTCTGGATGAGCCAGCGAGGACTCTCGGGCAGGAAAAGGAACCCTAGGAACTGCAGCAATGCAGGGACCACTGACAGTCCCAGCATATATCTAAACAGATGAAAAAGAAACAATATTGGAAGAGAAATCTGAAAAATTGAAGGAAAAAAAAAATCATTGTTCTTAAATAAGAATACATCTACATCCCCAGCTGGTGCCTACACTTTGTTGCTAGTTTATTTTTGAGTATTCAACTGATTTGAACAAAACATGATGTTAATGGTAAAATGGTATGAGTTAAATAAAAGTTTTTATGATGATCCCAATTCTGAATCTTTTCCAGAAATAAACAGAATTTGATTACGTTAAATATAATCAAATGATCTGTATTCTTTTTTTATTCAGTTGACAAGATTACAGTGCAAATTTTCTATTTCCACTGAAACAATTTATTTGCTTGTTTTCCACACTCCAAGATGGGGTTGCATAAATCAAACTAAATTTAGTGAGAATTACAAGAAAACATTTCTGATATATTTCTGAAATTTATGATCTGATTTCATTGTAAATACACTTTGTTTACTACATGTTTTACAATCTCTACTTTGATTCTCAAGTAAATGTATGGTGTTTTAATGAAGTTTACATATACATATCAGATCAGATTTACCAGAAGTAGCTGCCAGTAAAGCCAACCTATCATAATGAGTCAGCACAAAAAGTCGTAATAACTCATACAAGGTAGCGAAATCATAAAAACTTGTAGTTGGCTCAAACTAAACCTAGCCATACAGTCTAAACTTTAAACCTATTGACTGTAATAAAATATATAAAAACAAATCATATTTAAATCACTGTTTGCTATGGATTATTTAGTTGTGGTCATGACAATTTGTTGGTTAAGCAGTAAACCTTTAATTTTATTTGTGGTTTTGCTGCTTGGGTAGACAATAGTAAATGGCATCAATTCCATCAAGTAGATATTATCTTTATAACATTTTCACTCCCAGAGCAACAGCTACACAAAGTGAGGGGTGTATTTTACAGCTGGTATATATATATATATATATATATATATATATATACAGTGGGTACGGAAAGTATTCAGACCCCCTTAAATTTTTCACTCTTTGTTATATTGCAGCCATTTGCTAAAATCATTTAAGTTCATTTTTTTCCCTCATTAATGTACACACAGCACCCCATATTGACAGAAAAACACAGAATTGTTGACATTTTTGCAGATTTATTAAAAAAGAAAAACTGAAATATCACATGGTCCTAAATATTCAGACCCTTTGCTGTGACACTCATATATTTATCTCAGGTGCTGTCCATTTCTTCTGATTATCCTTGAGATGATGGTTCTACACATTCATTTGAGTCCAGCTGTGTTTGATTATACTGATTGGACTTGATTAGGAAAGCCACACACCTGTCTATATAAGACCTTACAGCTCACAGTGCATGTCAGAGCAAATGAGAATCATGAGGTCAAAGGAACTGCCTGAAGAGCTCAGAGACAGAATTGTGGCAAGGCACATATCTGGCCAAGGTTACAAAAAAATTTCTGCTGCACTTAAGGTTCCTAAGAGCACAGTGGCCTCCATAATCCTTAAATGGAAGACGTTTGGGACGACCAGAACCCTTCCTAGAGCTGGCCGTCCGGCCAAACTGAGCTATCGGGTGAGAAGAGCCTTGGTGAGAGAGGTAAAGAAGAACCCAAAGATCACTGTGGCTGAGCTCCAGAGATGCAGTCGGGAGATGGGAGAAAGTTGTAGAAAGTCAACCATCACTGCAGCCCTCCACCAGTCGGGGCTTTGTGGCAGAGTGGCCCGACGGAAGTCTCTCCTCAGTGCAAGACACATGAAAGCTCGCATGGAGTTTGCTAAAAAACACCTGAAGGACTCCAAGATGGTGAGAAATAAGATTCTCTGGTCTGATGAGACCAAGATAGAACTTTTTGGCCTTAATTCTAAGCGGTATGTGTGGAGAAAACCTGGCACTACTCATCACCTGTCCAAAGCAGTCCCAACAGTGAAGCATGGTGGTGGCAGCATCATGCTGTGGGGGTGTTTTTCAGCTGCAGGGACAGGACGACTGGTTGCAATTGAGGGAAAGATGAATGCGGCAAGGTACAGGGATATCCTGGAAGAAAACCTTCTCCAGAGTGCTCAGGACCTCAGACTGGGCCGAAGGTTTACCTTCCAACAAGACAATGACCCTAAGCACACAGCTAAAATAATGAAGGAGTGGCTTTACAACAACTCCGTGACTGTTCTTGAATGGCCCAGCCAGAGCCCTGACTTAAACCCAATTGAGCATCTCTGGAGAGACCTAAAAATGGCTGTCCACCAACGTTTACCATCCAACCTGACAGAACTGGAGAGGATCTGCAAGGAGGAATGGCAGAGGATCCCCAAATCCAGGTGTGAAAAACTTGTTGCATCTTTCCCAAAAAGACTCATGGCTGTATTAGATCAAAAGGGTGCTTCTACTAAATACTGAGCAAAGGGTCTGAATACTTAGGACCATGTGATATTTCAGTTTTTCTTTTTTAATAAATCTGCAAAAATGTCAACAATTCTGTGTTTCTGTCAATATGGGGTGCTGTGTGTACATTAATGAGGAAAAAAAAATGAACTTAAATGATTTTAGCAAATGGCCGCAATATAACAAAGAGTGAAAAATTTAAGGGGGTCTGAATTCTTTCCATACCCACTATATATATATATATATATATATATATATATATATACATACAGAGCTGGGTAGTAACTGATTACATGTAATCTGGATTACGTATTCAGATTCCAAAAATTAAGTACTTGTAATTAGTTTCATTTTAAAATACTCATAATCAGACTACAGTTACTTTTTTATGGATTACATGATTACATATTATTCACATAATAGCAATAAATTCTAAATTCATTGATTCTCCCTAATTTTTATTTTTCAACTTTTAAATTTTCCTTTCTAAAATAGCCTACCGATTATATACATTAAGAAAGTCCAGTTTTGTGGACATTCACACATTACACACAGTCATTAGCCATTAATCATTAGTCAGGTGGCGACACAGCATTTGACCACTGAATTTACAAAAATCATTTCAGGATTAAGAAGGGTTTCAACATTGCATCAACTACTGATGAACACATTAATTTTCATTTGAACTATCACTCTGTAGGATTTTTAACCATGTATTATGTCTTTGGAAGGCTTTTGTCTTTCAAACTTATTAAAATGCACATTCACGTTATTTCTTATTTACATGTAATGCAGGCATTCCAAAACGTTTTTACATCTAAACCTTATTCACCAAATATATTATTGATCCCTGAGATTTTGAAAATAAATATTTCAATAATTACGTATCACTTGCATGTTCACGGTTTCTTTGATGTTGATTAATGGTCACATAGCAGGCAGATAAATAAAAATATTTCATCTTTTTTTGTAAGTGTTTTATTTTAATTTTTATTTTAAAACAAAGACTATAGAAATACAAAGATGGTTCACTCCTGAATGGAAGAAACTGCAACGTGCAATATGGCGGAATAGTCCCACCTTCTAAATGAAAGAGCCAAATTTTTCATAGAAGCCTGAGGATAGACCAGCCAAGGCGCACGCGGAGTCATTGCCACGTTATGACTGTGCATGCGCATTGGCTTGTCTAGCCTGAAAAATAATAACAAATGCTATTTGAGCATAAGATCAACATTCGTTGGGCAATTAATTTCAGATTTTTGTTGCTGATTTGACATATGTAATTTAATTGTGAGTTCAGTGAGCCGTTTTTGAGATTCCCCCATTCATTTAGATAGGACTTGGTCTTGTTTGAGCTGCCTGGAGGCATTGCAAATATGGCCGCCGAGTGAAGAGACTTTCCTTGAAAGGGACTTTGTTTTAAAATGATTTATTTAAATTTTAATTTTTTATGATTTAATTAATTGTTAGCTTTTCATTAACTCACAAACCCCCTGCAGTTCCTTTAAAAACCCTAGTTTGGGAAGCCTTTATGTAATATAATGTTTAATGCACTTCATTTTGTAAATTACAATGAATGGATCACATTTTTTACATCATTATGGTACAAGATAATCCTATTTGAATCAATGTGATAAACGAGTTAAGTCAAAAGTAATCTAAAAGTAATCCAAAAGTAATCTGATTATATTACACATAATGTGTAATGTAACGGATTACGTTACTGACTACAATTTTTGTCATGTAATCTGGAATCAGTAATGGATTCCAGTTTGTAAGTAATCTACCCAGCTCTGTATATATATATTGTTCCACATTTGACACCACAGCAAAGCAACAAGAAACATTCTGCAACTGTACCACTCATAAAAATGTTGCCAAAAAAATCTTGATTTGATGGTCATACCTCCAGCCTTCATGCTGCATATAGCTGAAGGCCCCATCAATAACGCTGGCTATGAATTGGCCTGCTGTGATGAACAGAGTGTTGATGGTGACTAGGCGTCCTCTCAGGTGGGGCGGTGAGGTTTCAGCAATGTACACAGGAACAGTCATGGACGCAATACCTGAAAGGGTAGATGTATAGCAGTCAAAACTATACTCTGGTTAGAAAGCGTAATGCCAAAAGGCACACAAGTACATTAAAAGAATAAGTCACTCAAAAATGAAAATTCTACCCTTTACTCAACCTCTTGTTCCAAACCCGTATAACGTTCTTTCTTCAGTGGAACACAAAATCTGTTTCTTTGCAATTTTGGAGGTTGACAGTCCAAGCTCCATTCACTTTCATTTAATTCCGCATAATCTTAAACAATTCTCATTTTGTTCCACACAATACTACTACTACTACTAATAATAATGCATATCTGGAACAACATATAGGTTATGATGACAATGATGAACTTCTTGATTTTAATGAAAGTAAGTTTTATGTGTTATGTAAATGAGCAAATATGCATGCTTGAGTCTAAATCTAGTACTGTATTCATGCACCACATAATACATTTCCTGAACACTGAAAGCTTTATTACATTGACATTGTCTCCCAGATCTACAAAAGACCTCATCTTGTGGGCTTTGTCAGAGGGTTACACACAAGAATATGTGACATGCATAGTGAATATGCTTTGTGTACCAGTGTTCCCTGCCAATCACATGGCTTTCAAGAGAACTATGATGATCTAGCCAGGCCACATCCTTCTCATTTCCACCAATTACATCA
This sequence comes from Spinibarbus caldwelli, assembly GCA_039654775.1. Taxonomy (NCBI): domain Eukaryota; kingdom Metazoa; phylum Chordata; class Actinopteri; order Cypriniformes; family Cyprinidae; genus Spinibarbus; species Spinibarbus caldwelli. Next base: position 19,830,291 of record CM077228.1, on the reverse strand, counting down.
CAGATGTGTCACATTATATGCAAATTGTCAACAAGCAAAGTGATTTCTGGAATCACAAGGACACCAATAAAATGCGAATTTGCTTCCAACAGATTGGGATGGGGAGGAAATTGTAATGTGGTGTGACGGGACCAATGTTCACATGATATTTACACAGGAGAGCAAACAAAAAGTCCATGCCCACATTTATCTGACAAGGTCTACGACATAACCGCTCGCTATAAAGTCTATTAATAGGCCTGGTTCACTGTCGTTCTCGTTGCCCAGCAGACAACGTACCTGTTGCCATGGGAACGCCTCACTGCTTGCCTCACAAGGAGGTTAATCAATACCGTGAGACGACAGCTGTTATTGGCATTTCATTTATGTTTTGAAAGACACCGACTTCACATGAGCAAAGGATGTATTCTCCTCAGTGATGCAGGTTACCCAACAATGCCATTCACAGACAATATTTATTTATACAAATAGGAAGACCACTACTATGTACATGGAAGGATCATTCAAAATGACAAAGATGTCTGTGTGGAGCATAATATCTGTCTGTACATGTTCAAAACATACCACCTCATTTTTCATATGTGGAAAAACATCAAAACATTCACCCATCCAATGAAACCACAACTCTCCCAGTTGTCTCGAAGGGTTTGTTCCAAAATCTAGTGAGCTGTTTTGCTTTCTACCGTCTATGAATGCATCCTAACCAACCCAGGTTTATTGGAAAAATGTGCCTCTATCTACATTTTTGTCCAAAAACATACCTATACATATATTTCACTTCAGTTTCCAGATGAAATTAACACTAAAACACAATAAAATACCAACTACTTTTATTCCTATTCCCACAAATTATGATTACAGAATCATAGTATCAATTTTTGCATCAAATAATCAGCCATATACAGTAATTTGCCCAAAATCAGGACATATTTTATGGACTTAACCAAATACATTAGTAGGTGCCTATTTTAGCCAAAATCTTAGTCAGAATTGCATGTATAATTTGAGGTTAAAGCCTTCTACACACTGCACGGTTTTGTAATACTAGAAGATCATTGCAGATCATACTGTGCGACATGGATCTAATAAACTTGGGTACGACGTGCATGCAGACTGTACGATGATGACGTATTGACTCGTATGCTACGATGCATGTTACAATAGAAGAATAAGACATCATCAGTATACGCTAGTGGTAAACAAATGAACATGATGAATCACTCTTTGGCAGTTGTAGTTTTTATGTGTGCTGAAAAAAGAGGAAGCAGCGAAAGAGGAAGGGATAAGAGGTAAGCAGTTTTATGTTTTAGCGCCATGTCGCGTTGATTTCATGTCGCATTTTTATTGGCTGGTCAGTAAAGGTGGGTCGTAGCAGCAAACTGACTGTGCGATGATCATGCTGAATTTCTGACACTGTCAGAAAACTATCGTAGGCTATCTTTGGTCACAAGACCGTGACAACGGCCATCTTTGAACCTCTCTCACTGTACGTCACAGGAGCACCGATTAGGAGCCATGATCACAGAAATCGCCACGATTGTTTCATGATGCCAATCTTTCGTCTGGGACAGCCAAAAATCGTGCAGTGTGTCTCGGGCTTAAGACAATCTCCAAAAGGTTTCTTCTAAGATGGCTGACAGTTTTCAAACAAATTAGATCAATACTAAACACTATCGCTAAAAATGGTTCTCATTAAAAAAAAACATTTACATAAAATATGTGTATCTGTTTTTGAGCATGTGGTTAGCTTAGCAGCTAACTCTATAATCAACTGTGAGCTTGGGGAGAGTTATTACTGTGCTGCTGGTAACAAGGTTTCTATGCTGAAGTAGAACAGTCACTTATGAGGTTTTGTTTTGTTTAGGAAGCTGCTTCAGAAGGTAGATGCATATATAGACAGCGAAGCAGCTCACTAGGCTTTGAAATGTCAATATGTATGTCCCAAAAACACAAACAAATGAATTGCAGTTTACAAGGATATTGATGTTGCATGATAGATACTGTGTGTTGAGTGTTATATTTCAACATTAATGGCCATGAGTAAATCTGCTTAAAAGCACTAGGGAATACTTAGCAAGTATCAATTCACTGATATCAGTATACAAAATAAGATTTCCTAAGTAGAGTACATCACAATATCAATACTGCAGCTCAGCCCTAATGATGTAACAGTCAGTCAGAGGAAGTGGCGGTTGTCTATGTTGTTGTGGTGTTTTGTGTACGTCTGCTAAATAAACTGTAGTTGCTTTTGCTTAGCTTTACTGTTCTCTTTTATTAGAGACCGTGTTTTAAAGGAAAAACACATCCACTTCATTCAGCAGACTACCCCAGACACTCAACGTGAGAGGCCATCGCTCTAATGGCCTTTTGCTCCACAAGGATAGTGGAGTCATGGAGACAGCAGACGATTGCCAGAAGAGCTTAGCTTCTTCTCTGATAACACCAGACCAACTGAACTGTTACTTTACACCATCTGTGATTAGCACGAGGCTCTGTGCTCGGTTTGAAGGAACGTTAAAGTGAAGAATTGCCCAAATCCCTTGAGACGGGGTTTCCAAACACTGCATTAATGGCTTGACTCACATAACAAAAGAACATACAGTATACCCATATATACAGTGTGCTGTATTTTGCTGTCTTAACTATGATAAATAAAGATAAAAGGCTGAGGAAAAGGTCATTATTTTGATGGTTTAACTGATCCTGGTTTTGCCCTCTGCTGGTTTTGTGTTTTCGTAAAGGTCAGTGTGGAAGTAATTGGGCTCAAACGCTTAAACCAGAAGTCAGTGGTCAATTATCAGATCAGTGACCTTTAAAGAAAGTTACAAGACAATTTATTAATAAAAAGAATTTGAAAATAGACTTGAAATGGAGAAAAAAAAATACATTACATTTTCATATTTCCTGAAGAAAGTATACATGGTTATTGACTACTACACAAAAACCAATGATTGGCTTTAAAATAATAGTGCAAAATATCTTTAAAATTGCAAATATGGATTATGATCCAGAGTGTAATGGGTCAAATGCTGAATCTCTGGATTTGAGCAATCATGAAGGCATTAGTCAGCCAGATAATATAAGGATTGAGAAAACACCAATCTTCCCTAATGACAGTGCGTAATCCTAGACAATAAGCATCAAGCCAAATTGCTCTTTCCAAATGCTCACGGGATATTCAGCTGATTCTTAGAAGCTCCGTACATACATTAATGAGAAATACCACTTGAGCTACTGGAGCTCTGTCAGTCTTACCACCCAGTCAGATCATGTGAATCCTTCTGACTCTGTACTAATTGCCTGTGTTAAAAATAGGTCTGAATTTTCAATGAAACGCTGCATGGAATTTTATCAAAGCCTGCGATCTTACACTATGACTCACTTGGGTTCCTTTATGCAAAGCAATTAAAAAGACTGTCTACAATCCTTTAGGAAAATCAACCACATTGAACATATATTAAGTAACCTAACTGTTTGCATTTATTGAAACATTACTCAAAAGACAAAAAAGTAAAAAAAAAAAAAATAAATAAAAAAAGACCAAGAAAGCTTCTGTCCTGCAGATTTCCTACAGTTTCCAACTCCAACACAGCTAAACCAGCTAATCAAGGGCTGCTTTAGAAAGCCGAAAGTTTAGGCTGCTGACTTGTTGCCTTGCTGCCTTATCAGGCAATGACTTTGCAGGCAGCATTTGCACACAAATGCACTTCAAGAAACTGATTTCAGACAGACTTCTGAGGCAGAGTAACGATTTAATAATTTACAACAAATAGAGTGACCTTTGGTGAAAACTAAGCAAATATTTAATTACTATAATAGTAGTGGAAAAAGTTGGTCAAAAACACAAATTGAGCACCAATTGCAACTTTCAGAAGCATCTTTATTTTTTTAGCTCAACTGTCAAAGAATGGAACGCTCAGGACTGATATCCATTTGGATATTAAAGGCAGTGAAGGATACATCTATTCTGCCTTTAAAAATCGATCAGACCTAATTGAACACATCTAATTCAGATCTTCAGCTTGTCAATAGAGAACTCAATGAACTGAACTGAGTGTGTCAGATAAGGGAGATATACAAAATGGGCAGAGCTGTGTTCCCCAGGACCAAGATTAAGAACCACTGGACTAACCTACTGACTAATTAAAAGATACAAACCTGTCAGGTCTGTATTCTTTTCTTTAGGTATCTCCTAGATGAACAATAAAATAGTACATTCTGTCAGTCCATCTATTCACATCTGTTTAGATAATTAGTTGTTATTTTGATTGATTTTTGATGTTTGAGTTGGTGTATTTGGCTTCTGCAAAGCCCCGTGTGACCACAATAAAATAGATTAAAAACTAAAAACTGTCTCATAGCACTTAGGTGTTTCCTGGATGGAGATGGGTCCCACTGGGTCTGCTGGTCTACTCTTCTGTCTTGAAGACAATTACACAAGAAATGCGAAAGAAGCCCAAATGCTGAGACTTTATTTCAAACAGACAAGGGAACAAAGGTATCCCAGAAAAGGTCACTACAACAAGGTAGCAAGACAACACAAAAATGAAAAGCAAACAGAAATAACTCCAATAGAGTAGCAACGAAGATCACAGTAATGCTGGGAATCTACAATATCTCTGATGAGAACAGACCAAGAGAGGATGGCATGTGTATGTATAAGCTGCGTGTGTGTGTGTGCGAGTGTTTTTGTGACATATGTCATTCCCAAACCTGTCCTCCAGGACAGGTTTGGGAAGCACTGGTGTAGGGCGATAGAAAATATGGTTTGTACAATATGGAATGTCCCCACAATTCACAAAAACAAATGTGTGTGTGTGTGTGTGTGTGTGTGCTGATTGGTAAATGGTGAACAGGTGTGAGTGCAAACAAGATTCAGTGGTCCGAGGAATTGGAGCAGAGGGTGTCTGCAGAAGGAGAAGCCAATGAAGGCGTGACAAATGATAATCTAAACAGAATGAAGTAAATATACAGGTGCATCTCAATAAATTAGAATGTCGTGGAAAAGTTCATTTATTTCAGTAATTCAACTCAAATTGTGAAACTCGTGTATTAAATAAATTCAATGCACACAGACTGAAGTAGTTTAAGTCTTTGGTTCTTTTAATTGTGATGATTAATGGGTGCATTGCACCCCAAAATGGCATGAATAGACATCAAAAAGGCAAAAACAATGGGATTTTTTTTTTTTTTTTTAAATCATCAATCAATTTTCAGGTTTCAGGAAGAATACTAAATACTAATAATACTAATACTACTTTTAGGTTTTTTTAATACTAAATTTAGTTTAAGGATGATTCTCAACTATGTTATAAAATATATAACAAAATGATTTGATATACCATTTTGTTTTAAGCAATATGTGTGTAAAAATTTCCATAAACTGGTTTTCCCATTAAACACAGTGTATCTATACACTGTATCTAATTTGCATATTAATGTGTTGCTGTTGGGACAGCATGTTGAAAAAAGAATTGTCATGATAATTTATTTTCCTATTCAATTGTTATGTCTCCCAAAATGCATAATAAACATGCTTTTAGTCCTGGTGTCCTCTACAGTGGACATGTATGAAATGATGTCTTGTTTCATAACAGGAAGTCATATTTGGATTTGAAAACCCATAACATTTTCCTGAGATGTTGCTTTATGGCAAACAAATTGAAAATTATTTAGATTTAACTGATAAATACAAAATATAATCATATTTCCATAAGGATGGAAAATTTTTCACTAAATTAAATTTAGCCATTTTTAAAGACCTAGGAGAGGGCGTGGTCATGGTGAAACTTCCAAACATTTAGTATCTCTAAAAAGCCCTGAATGTGCTCTGTACAGGACATCCAGACTTACAACTGTGACATGTGAGGTCTCAGAGAAATTCACTAAAATAGAATGTCCACTACAGTGGCAAAAACTCCATAGCTGGGTCTCAAGAGGATAAGCAATTTGTATGAATATTATTTTATTAATGTTTAAAAAATTAAAACTATTCCGCAGCTTTGGTGTAATTTCACCGCAAAGAATAATTTTGCTCTTACTAAAGATTTTTTTTTAGTTAGATAGTTATTGTACTTAATACGCAGACAAAAGTCTTGGTCAAGAACATCCTTAATAAAATATAAGATTTGACATTTTAAAATAAGTATAGATTAAGTATCGTTTTTAATAAAATTATCCAAATTAATTATCGAAATTAAATTTACAAAAACAAAACAAAAAAACAAACAAACAAAAAACAGCGTTTTTCTCCACAGTCCACTGGGTTGAAATTGCCGAGCTACATTGAGAAGATACAGTTTGAAGTGAGGGAAAGGGAAAGCTACCAAAGTACCGTCCGTTTTTCAAAATAATGGTGCAGATATTCAAATAATAATAAAAAGGAGAACAGCATCTGCATTTATATGCAGACTATTTAAAAAAAAGTAACATTATAAAGTGCTTCATATGGTTTTATTCAAGTCTAAAATGTTATTTTCTAATACTAAATTAACCTGACTGCATACGTACATAGCTACACACACACACACACACACATATATAGTTACCATAGTATATATAGCCTATATATATATATATATATATATATATATATATATATATATATATATATATACACACACACACTATGGTAGCTCTGAATTGCACTTTTTTACCCATTACTTGACTGAAAATAAATGCTTCCTATAACATCCATAGTAGCCTAATTTAATTGGTTTTATTCAAATCATGTTAACAAAAAATGTTATTTAACATTACTGAATCAACCTAAATATGTTAAGTTAAATCAACAAAAATTAAGGGTAAGATCAGGTAGCAACAACTCTTTAAGATAACACTTTTTACAGTAAAGTGATTTTTTAAAATATATTTAATATTTTAGCTATAAATCTGCTTGATGTATAATCATTTGTATATTTTGTTTTAAAATTGCTTACATCAATTAAAGCTCAAAGACAATACAATAGGGCAAGACCCCAAACAACCTCAAGTTTACTATAGTAACTTTTCTGATGTCAACAATGAATGAATTAGCATCGGTTAGGTGTGTCTCACTCACCCAGCCCAAGTCCCAGTATGAGCCGTCCAACCAGCAGAGCCTCCTTATTAGGTGCAGATCCCAACACTATCGCCCCAATGGCAAAGGTGAAGCTGGCCGTGAGGATGCACACCCGCCGCCCGAACAGTCCGTTGAGATACCCGCCGAGCAGCGCGGACACCGCCGCCGCGGCAACAGTCCCGGACACCAGCAGCTCCTGCCACAGGGCAGTTACATTCATGTCCCTCTTGAGCAAAAGCATCGCTCCGGACACCACCCCGGTGTCATAGCCGAACAGAAAGCCGCCGATAGCGGAGAACACGGCCAGGACGTAGACGAAACCCGGCGTGACATCCTGCTGGAACTGTTTGCGCGCCGCACGCTCCAGGTCCGCCGGCGCGGGGGAGGCTGCTGAGGGACCGGCGCTGCTGAGGCTGGCGCTGGACGGAGCCTTGATGAGACTCCGCTCTCCATCATCCGACGCTCGCTTCCTCCTCTCGCCCATCAGATTGCTCATACTACGCAGATTATAGTCATCGCTGGATTTGCGGGACATAAGTGAAAAGCCGCAAGAATAAATGTGCACAGTGAGTCAAAGAGGATGAACTGGAGAAGTGGGCTGATGTGAGTCTAGCTTGATGTGCTGTTGTGTTGTTGATGTGGTTTTATGAATGATCTGTCCAGTCTGACTCCTCTCAAGTTGTGTCACGGCTCTGTGCTTGAAGTCTGAAGGATCAGACAGTGTGCTGAAAGTGAAGGAAAAGGTAGAGCTCAGCGTCATCGTGACGTGGGCATGGCGTCAAAGAACTACACATCAACACACACGTGCAGAGAAATACATCTATTGGCCAAATAGCTTCTTCTTCTTGTGAACAATAATCTCAGTCACAACACAAAAAATAAATAAATAAATAAATAAATAAATAAAGCATAAATAAATAAATAAATAAATAAATAAATAAATAAATAAATAAACATTTTTTTATATATATGTATGAAATTTATTGCACATATCTACTTTTTTTTACAGTTAATGTTAAAACATTTATTTATTTATTTACTTATTTAAGCCCTCCATGATAGACAACAAGCCATTATGCAAACATTTTTGTCTCTCACAAAATGATTAATTAACATTAGCCTAATTAATTAGCTTTAAGTTTAATTAACTTGAAGTTTAAGCATAATCAGTTATTAAAAATTATTTAGAAACAATAATAATTTAAACAATTTAAAGCATTTAAACCACCAAATATGACTATTTATTTATTTTACGATATCCATTTCATAAATAATTCCACATCATAGGGTATATAAGTCTCTCTCTCTCTCTCTCTCTCTCTCTCTCTCTCTCTCTCTCTCTCTCTCACACACACACACACACACTCTCAATTCAATTCAATTCAGTTCAAATGAGCTTTATTGGCATGAC